>CM032639.1:7901173-8501173 GCA_019097785.1 Fraxinus excelsior | reverse complement strand
ATTCTATAGGTATGGCTCTGATACCATGACAAAGTTAGGCCGAATGATCTTCCCGTTTGAGGGTTCTTCCATTAAATAGAAATTGTGTACATCCTAAATATGGTAATAAAGCTGATTACAATAATTTACAATCAATTATATAGGTATTTATAGTAAATGCAATCTCCGTAATCTTCATTCTTCAGGACACACGGATTAACTTTGGCATGTTTAGACTCTAAGGCATGATTATATAGTATAAAGATATATTTGTATAGTCATTAGCCTTCCTGATTTACTAGCCTAGATTAGGGATAATCGCTGAAAATCAGCACGTAATTAGCAATGTAACGGGATGAGATCCCCTATAAAATCTGTAGAACTCTTACAATGAGAGGCATCTGAAATCAAACATTGTTTACAATTTTTAGTTTTCATGGTATCAGAGGCATCAGTTTAAAGAAATTTTTGGGTAGCTATTTTTGGCTTAGGGTTTTTTCAGTAAAGCTTGATAATTTTTTATTTTTATTATTTTGGGACTCACCTTGGCAAACCACATCACTATGGTAGTCGTCGATTCCGAAGTGGTCACCTTGCAACAATTATTCTACTCGTGGGAGAAATGGCAAAATCCTTTTAGGTGTGACTAGCGACTTCTGTTACAAATCTGCAGGCTTTAACACTTCTTCTTCTTGTCAGGGACTTTGGTTCTACAGGTGCTGGCGATCTCCATCGACATATCGTGGGGTGATTTCGCTGTCTGCGTTCGGTGATTTCATGATTTCGGTTCGGGATCTCTTGGTGTGGTTAAAATCTTCAGGGCCTTAATTCAGTGGGCTGATTATGACTACAAAATTTTGGTAAGATACTATTAGGCCTTCGCTTTATTCGACTTGGTGTTTAGGCTTCTTTAAGTGGGCTGACTTATACATAATCTTATATATTTGTGTTATTATATTATGAACATCATGTCAACCAGGAATTATGAATCTTTTGTTGTGCGGTTCACGAGTCTATTTCGATTATTTGTTATGGGGAAAGAATTGTGGGGTCATATTGAAGAAAGCGACCTAATTCCTACTGAAGACTCCAAATTGGCTCAATGGAATACCTATAATTTCTGAGATATCGTGCGTTTACATGGAGGACCCAAGTCTATAATTTCATATCGTAATTTAGAGTTCTTATCGCATTTTTGGAGATCTGTGCGTAAGAAGCTGGGAACCAAGTTGCAATACAGCAGTTCTTACCATCCTCAAATGGATGGGAAGACCAAGGTTTTTAATAGGAGTTAGGAGAATCTTTTAAGATGTCTGGTCGAGGAAAATCCAAAACAATGGGAATTAGTCATTGCACAAGCAAAATTTGGTTATAACTATTCCAAAAACCGAACTACCGGAAAGAGCCCGTTTGAGATAGTGTATGGTAAGCAACCTGTCCATTTTATGATTTGATTCCAATACCAAATTCTGGAAAGACGCATTTGAAAGGAGAAGATATGACTGCTAAAATGAAGGAGCTCCATGACTACATTAAGTTGAAAATTGAAGAGTCGAACTCCAAGTACAAGGAAAATGCAGACAAAAGGCAGAGGGTCCATAGCTTCAAAGAAGGTGATATGGTGATGGTCTATCTACATAAGGAGCTGTTTCTAGCGCACACATATTCTAAACTCAGTAAAAATAAAATTGGACCATACAAAGTCCTTGAGAAAATTGGAGAAAATGCCTACAAAATCGACTTGTTACAACACTTGGGGATACATCCAACATATAATGTTTCAGACTTGTATTTTCATCACGCGGATGATTCGGCTAATCTTAACAAAACTCGAGACGGGTTTTTTTCTAGGAGCTAAGAGTCAAAGAGTCAATGTCTAGTTTTATGCAAACCCTTTGTTCCAGTTAATTGTGTTTTAAAATCTGAGCAGTGAAAGAAATCTATTAATTTATTTGAAGTTTAGGTATTCTAAGAGTCATTACTGGTGTCTAGAAGTCATTGTTTACTATAAATAGAGTCAAGAATGCAACTTCATAATAAGTTTTTATCATCAAAATTATTGAAAGTTTATATAGAACCCTTTTAAAGGCTTTTTACAGATTTCCTTTTGAAAAAAACTTGGCTCCAACTGTGTTTGGAGTATTTTAATCTTGGTTAATTCACATGTTCAGGTTCAGTTAGAACTCAATTAATTTATACCAGTTAGCAACCATATGAAGCTTCTAAGGTGAGCTTCAAACATAGTCCATCAGTCCCCAACCCTCCAATCCCCACCCCAGTTTCCCTTCTATGCTTTTAAACATCTACCCAGAACCCAAGTTAAAAGGAAACTGAACCGTGTCATACCAAATCTACAAACGAATAAATCTTACCACCACTGAGTTATTTTGGCACCTCTTTTTTTTTTTTACTAGCTTTACAGATGGAATATTCCTCTAATGTTAGCTTTTGGAAAACTTGAAGTATGCATAATACCTCCATGTTAAGCAAAACGACGACCAAAATTTCATAGCCAGCCAACTTGTAATACGTGAATACTCTCTGTATTTCATACAATTAAAGTATCAACCTCAAATCCTATTTTCCAATTGGAACGTTACAGAATTTCAAGGTAATTTTCGTCATATCATTCTACGATAATTCTCAATATTTCCTTCATTGTTCACCGCAAGAATAAAGGGGTAATTTAAAATCCCCCCACTGAAGATTCATAGTGCATGCCTGATATGGTTTTATGAGTTTCTTTTTCCTCAAGAAAGTAGACCGTCGTGACTAATTTACAGGAATAATCGATTATAATATAAAACTTTTTTGAATAAAGTACCAATTATTCAATTTTGTTCATTTGGTATTGTGAATTATAATAAAATAAAAAAAGAAAGAAACTCAATGGCCCACCGCAAATTTCACCAGAAGTCCGTACCGTTGAAACAACTCCTATGCAACTTGCACATTCAAATTCATAAACAAATAGGTAAGGAAAATGATAGTCCCGGTTGGATAATATAATTAATCCAGTAGCGGTACCTGCGCAAACGAGTACAAAAGGCTGGTGCTAAGGGACCTTGGTGTGGACCACAAATGTATAAGCTCTACCTCCTCTCCTTTTCCTCCCACCATTGTTGCCCTGGATTACTGATTGAGATGGTGATGATGTTGAGATTGAGAGTGGGATGCTAGAATCGTTTGTGTGTGTATATATATACACATGTGCGGTGGGAACAATTGAATAACTTGCCGATGAATGTAGATCACGGCATTGATATTTAGCCCGTTTGGCGTTTGACTATCATTACTTTTAAAAATTTTAATTTTCGTATACATTTACACAGTAAATATTTTGTAAGTAAATTCAAGATTTTTTCAATTTTTTAACCATATATTCTTTAAAAATCACTGTTCAAAATTATTTTTTTTTCAAAATAATTACCATCAAACAAAGCTTAGACGAGAATCGGCGCTCAATAGACACTTTGCAATTAGGGGCAGAGGGGAGGGGGTCATGGGGGCCCCGGACCCCCCCCCCGCCCAAAAAAAAAAAAAAAAATTTATTTAATTTCTTTAATTGTTTTTTTTTTTTTTGTATTTATCAATTTGTATTTGAAAAAGCTTTTCATGAATTTCATATTATGCATTCTTCTTGAAATATTGAGATTTCAGGTTCTTTAAGTGTTAGGGTGTCTGTGTGAGACATTTTATTGTAAGGGAAGACAATACTTTAAACCTGTTTATATCTTATTAATTGAACGAGAATGCTAAAAATTTTCTACTATAAAAATTAAAATGCATTATGCATATATGCTTAAATCTTAACTTCTAATTTTGAAGTTTGAACCATTAGAATTGTAAGCGTCCAAAAAATAATTGTCGACTACCGACATGTCTCCATGAAGGCATTACCATCTTTTAAGTATTCAACTAATGTACATTAATTTATATTTCTTTGTTTTCTTTTTTCACGACAAAGTACCAATTTTTTTCATTTTAACAGATAATGTTTCAAAAAAATAATTTGGGAGCGCTGCCCCCGAACTCCCGTAGACCCCCACCCCTTTAAATTTGGGACCCCCCTACTTCGATGGGCGGGCTCCTGCCCCTGTTTGCAATAGAATAGAATTGGATGCTGGGGTCCCCCAATTGGGAAAGAAATCAACGAAGATTTTCTTGCCGTTGGCACCCACTTACAAAATAGGATCAGAATCAAAGAATCTCTAAAATAGGTTAGGCACTTTTATTCCCCTCTTTTGAAAGTTAAATTCTTTTTCAAATTCATTTTCAATCACATAATTCTTGAACGCATAATTTTTATAAAATTTATGATCGTGAATTTTATCAAATTCAATTTCAGTAGAACATTTTATGAAATTCACAACTTTTCAATCACATATTTCACTAATTTTCATCAAGATCTATTTTTTGTTCAAATCAAGCAAGGTCTACATTTGAAAAGTCACGGAATTGGTAAAATTGCAATTTGTTGAACTTTTTCAAGTGTTTTATGGTGACTACGAACTTTGAAAGTTTTCTGGGTTGTGGAGTTTTTAAACAAAAATGCTTGACATTTGATGTGTTGTTAAAAAATGATTGGAGGATAAAATTATTTATTTTTTAAAACTATTCAATAGTGTGTTCGTCAAGTGGCAAAGTGTAAAAAAAAAAAATGTAAATGACGATATAAATTGTAGCGACCCGAATTTTAAAATGCAGATTTTATAACTTAAATTGTGTCGCTGCGACATTTCCGTCAAATTTTAGAATTTATTTTACGTCTGTCGAATTGTCTAGCAAAACATTTAATATAAGAATTCAAAAACGATTTTTAATCTTAAAAATTCAATATTTCCTTATTGGGTCGATTTTTACACCACATCTATTTCAAATTTCTCTTGGTCCAATATTTCTCTTTTGCCCAAGTTTAAGTTCATTATCAGCTCAATCAATTGTCCAAATTCTGGAGCATAGGATTGTAGGGTTCAATAGTGTCAAACCTAAAAACCATTAATTCCACCTCCCCAAAATTCACTCTCTCGGCTGCAAAACCTCACAACAAATCTGGGCATTCAACTGGTAAATCTCTTCACGTTTCAAAAATTATTTTCCTTTGATTTCATTATCATCATCTTCTAATCTACATTAACATTGCATCAGTTCTTCAAAATTCAAGCTGCAAACTTCGAACGTCTAATTCATTCTCGGCAAAAATCTGTACATGTAACTATTTCGAAAAATAATTTTTATTTTCGTTGAAATTATAATCTTTGTTTCTTCTCGACATATTAATAAAAAAAAAAAGGAAGGAAAACGAAATCGATGAGTTTAATCTTATACTCCAATCGGTTCAATCGCAACTCCAAACCTTGCTATCCAATCTTGCTCTTATTGTGATTGAAATTTTTGGAGTAGTGAAGGACAGTAGAAACCCGAGTGTACCGACAATTTTCCTGCCAAACGAGACATAGCACAACCTCTATTCTCCCACTCTCGCCTAAAAACATCATCACACGAGCCACCATTTGCATTAAACTTTCTTCCCTAACATCAATTTTGATTGGAAATCATCAAAATGTAAAAAATCCAAATTGGAAAAGTTGATTTCGAAAACCAGCAGCAAGTCTTTGTCGTGAAAATGGATTGGGAATGGCGGTATGGTTTTAAATATTGAAATTTCATTTTTAAATCTTCAAGTTTGGCCAAAAGTTTAAGTTAGTCCTCTATTTAATTTTTTATTCTTTCACCATCCCTAAAGTTTAATTATTCTTCAAATTAATTATAATTTACTTTCTAATTTTATCATATTGGCCATAAACATTTCAATTTTGATAATTAGACCCTAAAGATTTAAAGAAATATCAAATTACTCATTTCTTTACTTTCAAAAAGTTCAATTAAGTCCCTAAAAGTTTTAAATTATTAATTAGGACTTAGTATCCTAAATTATATTAATTTTGTTCTTGCTAGACAAGGTCGCGAGGAAATTTTAAAGCACGGTAACATCACATTCGTTCGGTTTCAAGAAAATTTCCAAAACTTTGAGTTGGAGTTTATATTTAAGCAATTGTGGTTATTTTGTCCATGATTCTTGATGTGTGATTTTGATTGTGATATTATGCGTATACATATGAAAAGGTTGCCGGAGCCGTAAATAGGTCCGTGATCGAAAGTGGGTCTTTGGGGTTGTCTCACAGTGCAAAATTGTTGAGCGTTATAACACGTTCTCAGGGACCGTAAATAGGTCCGGAATCTTAATTGGGTCATTGAGGATGTCCCACAGTACATATTTCTACAGTATGTGGTATTGGTATTATATTCATAATTTGATTTCATGTTTAGATTTAACTTGGACTGATTGTTGCTTCTTCACTGAGTATAATTCGTTATGTTCACTCCAATATTTTTCTACCCTTTCAAGTTAAGGAGCTTGGCAAGGCAAGGCAATGAGCGGGGCAATCTTGATTAAATAATAAACCATTAAATTTATAAATTTTTGAAACAAGTATTTTAATAGCCGATTTCCATTTTTGTCAATTTAATCTCAAATTTCAGTATGTTTAGAAATTTGGCATTTTGCTTATTATATTTGGTATTGACATTTGGATGTGAGTAAATTATTCAAATGATGTTTCTGCATTTAGTTTTAACTTGCTATAGATTTAGAAAAAAAAATATTTACGCATTTTGGCGTTTATTAAGAATATTTATTTACATGATATTTCGACTTAAGTAGCGCATTGAGTTAATAGAATTTGGGGCGTTACATAAATGTAGTATGATTGTCTTTTTAATGGTCTCTAATTGTCTTTTAACTTCGAAAAATGTCTTATTGTATTCATTCATTTCAATCATCTTTGTTCATTGTCATTTTGCTGGGATATGCATTATTCTTTCTTCATAAAGAGAGTACATGACATATTTCTGCTTCGTCGTTTCTTACCGCTTGAAGTGCTACCATCGTGAGAAGAAATCTTTGTATACGATTGGCATTCAACTGTTAGCACCAATGTGAGGCAAATACTTATATAAGATAGATAATCGAACTCTTACCTCGATCTACCAGTGTAATTTTATCATTTCATCTGCTTACATTTTCTGATTTTTATAGTTTGGTTATCAAGTAATGTTTTGCATGCTTTTAGTTTGCACGATAAATCTTGAAATATCATAATATAATTTGCACCATTTTTCCAACAGATATACTATTTATTTTTACATATAGCTGGAATCTGATTCTAACTTAATTGTGTGTTTAATTACTTACATAAAGTTAGCAGCAGTAAAGAAAGGATCTTTATCGAAAAGTACTAACATTTCTCACTTTAAAAAAGGGTGCACTTTTTAAAACAAATAAACTTATCGCGTAATATTGTTGCAACTCTTTTATGTATCTGTGGACGATTCTAAGCAGGGGCTGTCGCAAACCTTTTATGTTGGGGGGCACAATCTAACTTTCAAAAAGTGTACGCAAAAATAATAAATGTTAATGAAATAATTGATTTTTTTTAAAAAAAAATGCGAGTTAGACGTTTTTCTTTAAACTTCACGTTTAACGCATTTTTAACTATTTTCAGTATCTGTTTGGACTATTTGATATGTCCATAATGTAATTCTCGAACTAAGCTTCAAGATAATATAAGCAATTTGTAAATTCGATTAGCGTACGATCGTCGTAGAATTTTTAAAATTAATATATTATCGAAATTTAAATTTATTGTGATTTTGACCCTGTTTGGTGGAGATTAAAATCAAATTTTTAATAAATTTTGATAAAAGTTAAACATTTATGGATTTCATGAAATATATTATTAAAATTATTTGTTAACTTTGATTTAGACTAAAATTTAGATTTCAATTGATACCAAACATGATTTATATAAAAAAGAAAGCAAAAAATAAATAAATAAATAAATAAAATTGAAAAGTTGGGGGGTGGGGGCACGGGGGACGTGCCCCCCACCCCCCTTGGGTCCGCCAGTGATTCTAAGCAATAGTCTATAGTCGATTTAATACTAATGAAATCTCTTAACAAGGTAAATAAATCATACAATTATTTTTTTTTCATTTAATTTATATTTATAATATATTAAAAGTCGCATGAGTTGATAATAATGAAACACGATCACGAGTCAACTCGACCTTTTTTATTTTGATGACTCAGGTGTCCAAGTTTCGTCCGACTAATCTTGAGGAGTGTCGGCCTTCCCCCCTGATTCGTCACCCAGGTTAATCCGAATGCAGTCACAACTTATATACACTTGAGTCGGACATTCGACGGTTCTTCTCCCCGTGAAAAGCATGACTCAACCTTGTTATGATAAATGGTGGTTTGTGGGCTATGGCTGGTAACCAAACAAGTTGTTCATATAATTTATTTTTTTCTTTTCTTTATCTCCAATATCGTCAAACTCAAATTATTTATTGATTTCACATTCAATTATTTTGAAACTAAAATATTATATAACATAAAATCGATTAGCCAGTGATGACGACTAGAAATAAGTCTTTATAATCATAAAATTATTTGAGCAGAAAACTAGAAAATTGCCAAAAATAAAAATAAAAAAAATCAAGTTGTTCCTTGCCTAACTAGACCATTGAACTTTCTTTACGTACGGAACAGATAATTCAGAACATTTGTTGGATAATATCGATGATGCTGGAAAATTGAAAAGCTTGTCACAATTCACCACGTTGGGTTGACCCTTGAAAGACATAAATACACGCAAAAACCAAGTTTGTAACAAGCTATGTAATTCATTTGCGTTTGGAGGACGTAACATTTTCATGTGAAGAAATTCTTTATGCATGTAAAAATATATTTATAGTAGATTTTAATAGAAAATGATGATATATGTGATTGAAAAGTTAAAAAAAATTGTAATATGTGTAACACCCCAAATTTCATAAACACAAGACGCTACTTAAGTCGAAATATCTTGTAAATAACTTTCCTCAATAAACGCCACAATGCGTAAGTATTTATTTTTTTTCAAAACTATAGCAAATAAACACTAAATGCGGAAACATCATTTGAATAATTTACTCATTCAAGAGTCAATACCAAATAAAATAAGTAAAGTGCCACAATTTGCAAAAATACTAAAATTTGAGATTTAAGACAAAATAGAAACCGGCCATTAAAATACTAGTTTCAAAAATTTATAATTTAAATTGTCTATTATTTAATCATGATTGCCCCGCTCATTGCCTTGCCTTGCCTTGCCTTGCCGAGCTCCTTAACCTGGAAGAGTGGAAAAATATTGGGGTGAGCATAACGAATTATACTCAGTGGGAGAAACAGCAATCAGTCCAGGTTAAATCTAAACATGAAATCAAATTATGAATATAATACAAATACAACATACTGTAGAAATATGTACTGTGGGACATCCCCAAGGACCCAATTACGATCCCGGACTTATTTACGGTCCCCGACAACATGTTATAGCGCTTAACAATTTTGCACTGTGGGACAACCCCAATGACCCACTTTCGATTCCGGACCTATTTATGGCCCCGTCAACCTTTTCATATGTATAGGCATAATATCACAATCAAAATCACATATCAAGAATTAACATAGACAAAATAACCACAATTGCTTAAATGTAAATCCCACCTCAAAGTCTTGAAATTTTCTTGAAATTGAACGAATGTGATGTTACTGTGCTTTAAACTTTTCCCGCGACTCGTCTAGCAAGAACAAAATTAACATAATTTAGGATATTAAGTCCTAATTAATACTTTAAAACTTTTAGGGACTTGATTTGACTTTTTAAAAGTGAAGAATGACTAATTTGAGAATTCATTAAATCTTTAGGGTCTAATTATGAAAATTAAAATGTTTAGGGTCAATATGATAAAATTAGAAAATATTTTATATTTAATTTGAAGAATACATAAACTTTAGGGGTGGTGAAAGAGTTAAAATTAAATAAGGGACTAACTTAAATGTTTGGCCAAACTTTAGAATTTAATAAAATGTATTTTCATATTTAATGTCTAACCCCCCATTCCCAAACCATTATTCACGCGGAGAGTTAGGCAGGTTTGAAAACAAGCTTTGCTAATTTGGGTTTTTTACATTTTAATGATTTTCAACCAAAATTGATGCCAAAGAATGAAGTCTAATGCAAATGGTGGTTCATACTACAGTATTTCAGGCGAGAGATGGAGAACAAAGGTTGGGCTGTGTCTCTTTGGCAAGAAAAACTATCGGTAAACTCGGGTTTCTATTGTCCTTCGTTGCTCCAAAAATCCAGTAACGATAAGAGCAAGATTGGAGAGCAAGGATTGGAGAACAAGGATTGAACCGATGGAGTGTGAGATTAAATTTACAGATTTCGTTTTTCTGAATTTTTTTTTTTTTGGTTTATGAATATATGTTGAAAAGAAACAAAGATTAAGGAATTCCGGAAAATCAAAAATAAATTTCGAGTTACCTGAACAGATTTGCCGATAGTGATGTACTGGTTCTAGATTGTAACTTGAAATTTGGAGAATGAAGAACGGTGTAGTGGAAAACGTGAGTTAAACGATGATGATGATGATGATGATGATGATGAAATCAATAAAAGAATAGTTGTTCAAGTGTTGAAGAATTTACCTAATTGGATGCCAAGTTTTTTTGAGAGATTTTGCAGCCATGAGAGTAAGTTTTTTTTTAGAGATGGTAATAAGTGATTTTTAGGTTTAACCCTGTTGAGCCCTACAACCATATGCCCTAGAATTTGGGCTACTATTTTTGGACTGATAATGGACTTAAACTTGGGCCATATAGGAATATTTGACCAAGAGAAATTTTAAAATAGATGTTGGGTGTAAAATTTGACCCGATAAGGAAAATTTGAATTTTTAAGATTAAAAATCGTTTTTGAATTCTTATATTAAATGCTTTTGCTAGACAATTCGACGGACGTAAAATAAATTCTAAAATTTGACGGAAAAGTCGTAGCGACATAATTTAAGTTATAAAATTGGTATTTTAAAATTCGAGTCACTACAACCTCCCCCACTTAAATAAATTTCGTCCTCGAAATTAAACTTACTTGATTTGAAAATGTCTGGGTATTTGGCTAAAATCTCATCTTCTCTCTCCCAAGTGGCCTCTTCTCTACCCTGTCTGCTCCATTGGACTTTAACTAGAGGAATATCTTTATTTCTCAAGGTATGAACTTTCCTCTCAAGTATAACTGCAGGAGTCTCCTCATATGTCATATCCTTGTTAACATCCAAGGATGCATAACTAACAATGTGGTCCGGATCATGGACATATTTCCTTAACATTGAGATGTGGAAAACATTATGTACTGCTGATAGCTCTGGCGGTAAGGCCAACCTATAGGCCACGTTGCCAACCCTTTCCAAGATTTCAAAAGGTCCAATAAACCTTGGTCTAAGTTTTCCTTTCTTTCCAAACCTTACCACACCTTTCATAGGAGCCACTTTAAGGAACGCTTTTTCACCAATCTCAAACTGTAGTTCCTTTCGTCTCTTGTCAGCATAAGACTTCTGTCTGTCTTGTGTTGTTTTAATCCTTTCTTTGATCTTCTCCACAGCATTTACAGTCTGTTCCACTATTTCTGGACCCAAAATCCTCTTCTCACCAACCTCCTCCCAATGAATTGGTGATCTGCACTTTCTGCCATAAAAAGCTTCATATGGTGCCATGCCAATGGTAGACTGGAAACTGTTGTTATATGCAACCTCAACCAATGGTAAATGCATTTCCCAGTTACCACCAAGGTCTAAAACGCAGGCTCTCAACATGTCCTCTAAAATCTGTATAGTTCTCTCTGACTGTCCGTCTGTTTGTGGATGATATGCTGTACTGAATTTCAATCTAGTTCCCATAGCTGTCTGCAGGCTTTCCCAAAAATTAGATGTAAATCTGGTATCCCTGTCTGACACTATAGAAACTGGTACACCATGCAATCTTACAATTTCTCTGATGTACAATTGAGCATATTGGTCTAAACTGAAAGTCATCTTCATTGGTAGAAAATGAGCAGATTTTGTCAAACGATCAACTATGACCCATATAGCTTGATGACCTCTAACTGATCTAGGAAGTCCAACGACAAAATCCATTGCTATGTGTTCCCACTTCCATTCTGGGATCTCAAGTGGGTTCAATAATCCGAACGGACGTTGATGTTCGGCTTTAACTTGTTGGCAAGTCATGCACTTCTCAACAAACAAGCCAATTGACCTCTTCATATTTCTCCACCAATAAATTTTTCGTAGATCTTGGTACATCTTGGTACCTCCTGGGTGTGCAGTATAAGGTGAATAATGTGCTTCCTCAAGAATCTCATTCCTTAATGTTTCATCCTTCGGTACACACAATCTTCCCATGAACATGACAGTGTCATCAGTTGATATTTCAAAACCTTTAACACTGCCAGCGAGTACACGGTCCTTAATCTTGCACAAAAATTTATCCTTACCTTGAGCTTCTTTAATTCTGTCTCTGAGAGTCGGTCGAACGATCAAAGCAGCTATAATTGCAGTTGTGTGATGTGGAGAAGCTACAACTTCAAGCCTCATGTTGGCAAAATCATTGATCAATTGTTCTTGACTGGTTAGGGCAACTAATTGTCCTTTACCTTTCCGGCTAAGTGCATCAGCAACCACATTAGCCTTGCCAGGGTGGTAGTGGATAGTACAGTCATAATCTTTAACTAACTCCAACCACCTTCTCTGTCTCATATTCAATTCCTTCTGAGTAAAGAAATACTTTAGACTCTTATGGTTTGTGTATATCTCGCACTTACTACCATAAAGATAGTGTCGCCATATTTTTAGAGCATGAATTACAGCAGCCAATTCCAAGTCATGTGTAGGGTAGTTCTGCTCATGTTGCTTCAACTGTCTAGAGGCATATGCAATCACTTTTCCATGCTGCATCAGTACACATCCCAAACCTTGTTTCGATGCATCACTATAGATAACAAAACCTTCTGACCCTTCTGGAATAGCCAAAACTGGTGCAGATATCAATTTCTGTTTCAATTCTTGGAAACTCTTATCGCACTTTTCTGTCCACTGAAATTTCACTCCCTTCCTGGTCAACTGCGTCATTGGTCCAACTATTTTTGAAAATCCTTCGATGAACCTTCGATAGTAGCCAGCCAATCCCAAGAAACTACGAACTTCATTCACATTGGTTGGTGCACCCCAATTAGCGACAACCTCAACCTTGGCTGGATCAACTTCAATACCATCTGCGGTAACCACATGTCCAAGAAAACCAATTCGGTCGAGCCAGAATTCGTACTTCTTGAATTTTGCATATAACCTTTCCTGTCGAAGTGTCTGTAATACAATGCTGAGATGCTCTTCATGTTGCTCCTTGTCCCTTGAATAAATCAGAATGTCATCAATAAAAACAATTACGAACCGATCCAAGTATTGATGAAATACTCGGTTCATCAAGTCCATAAAAACAGCCGGTGTATTAGTTAACCCAAACGGCATCACAGTGAATTCGTAATGTCCGTATCGAGTCCTAAATGCGGTTTTTGGTACATCATTGTCCTTAACCTTCAATTGATGATAACCTAATCTCAAATCAATCTTGGAGAACACAGTGGCACCCTTTAACTGATCAAACAAATCTTCTATTCGTGGTAAAGGGTACTTATTCTTGACTGTGAGACGATTCAACTCCCTGTAATCAATGCACATCCTCATCGATCCATCTTTCTTTTTCATAAATAGTACCGGCGCTCCTCAAGGAGATACACTCGGTCGAATAAATCCTTTATCCAACAGTTCTTGTAGTTGCACCTTCAACTCCTGAAGTTCCTTCGGTGCCATCCTGTAGGGTGCTTTAGATATGGGTGCAGCTCCAGGTACCAAGTCAATCGTGAATTCCACTTGTCTATCTGGTGAAATACCAAACAGATCCTCTGGAAATACATCCACAAAATTACGCACAACTGGTACATCTGTAGCAGTTACCTCAGTTGCCTGAACACTAGTGATGCTTACTAGATATCCCTGACTGGTACTCTTCCTCAACATCCTTTGTGCTTTCAACGCTGATATGACACGAGACATGGTTTTGACTTTTGTCCCAAAGAAGGTGAATTCACATTCTCCTGGATTCTGAAAGAGCACCTCCCTCTCATGACACTTAATCGTAGCGTGATTACAACTAAGCCAGTCCATGCCTAAAATGATATCAAAATCCTTCATGTCTATTAAGTACAAGTCTGCCTCTAAGTTCTTCCCATCAATTTCAAACTTAACAACTTTCGACATCAGATTAGTGATAATAGTTTCACCCGAGGGAATACTAACCTCTAGAGCATCATTCACATTATCACACACATTTCCAATCTTAGCATGAAGACTAGCAGAGATGAAAGAATGCGTAGCACCAGAATCAATCAAAACAATAGCAGGTATATTGAATACTGATAAAATACATGTTATCACATCGGGATCTTTCTCTGCATCCTTCTGAGTTAAAGCGAAAACTCGAGCCTTTCCCTTCTTTGCATCTTCTTTACCCTTGAATTCAGGACATTCACCAGCAAAATGACCGTGTTTCTTACATCTGAAACACATCCCCTTTCCAAGCAGGCACTCCCCATAGTGTTGCTTACCACACTTCGGGCATACGGGTTTCTTAGTGCTAGCCTTTTCCTTAAATTTTCCCCATGATTTCACTTTTTTGTTCTGATATCTGCCTTTGCCCAGATTCTGATTGTCCCATTTCCTTTTCACTAGTGCCTCTGCGGGTTTCTGAGTAGTCTTTTCCAGGTTTAAGCGAGAGGATATAGCTTGTGCTCGCTCAATAGCTTCGGCATAGGTAGTGAGTCCCAAACCTGCCATGATTCCTCCAATTTCTGGGCGTAAACCCCTTTCGAACCTTCTAGCCTTCTTGATATCCGTGTCAACCAGATGGATAGCATACCTGGACAACTGGTTGAATTTCGTTTCATATTCCACCACTGACATACTTCCCTGCCTAAGTTCAAGGAACTCTATTTCTTTCTGATCCCGAAAAGATTGGGGAAAATACCTTTGTATTATTAACTCCTTGAATCCTGCCTATGTCAGTTCAAGTTGCTGTGTTTCAGTCCTAGTGCGCAGATATGACTCCCACCAATGATCTGCGTCCTCAGCAAGCTGGAATACAGCGCATGACACTTTCTGAGTGTCCGAGCAGGCTATGTGTTTAAAGATCAGTTCTAATGCCCTCAGCCATTCTTCTGCAGCTAGGGGTCCCTCTCGACCATTGAATGTTGGTTGCTTATATCGGCGAAACTGTTCAACAACCATGCTGGTGTTATTTGCATTAGCCTGTGGATTTGGTAAATTAGGGGCACTTCGTGGAGCTGTTGGGACTTGTTGTTGAGTGAACATTTGGAGAGCATTCGCGAGGTCCCTTAATGCATTATTTCCTGCATCACCAGTAGCAATCTGGCCTGGGATAGCTTGTCTTCCAGCAGCCCGATTCGCAGGAGTTCGATTTGTTCTACGAGACATTTCCTAAACCATAACAATATTAGTCTCAGCCTCCACTTAATTGTGCAATTCGCAATGCTCAACCATGAGTAATAAAATCTAAAAGGAAACATCATAGAAAACACAGTTGAGCTAAAAGCAAATTTTATTATTATCTCAAATTTTCCAAAAGGAAAACAAAATAATAAAATTGCAACTAATATCTATAATCCAAAACATGTTCTCCTACTGAATTCCACAAACATTTCTTCATACATCTCTCTCATGCATTCCTTTGGCATATCAATTATGAGAATAAATCCCATTGAAATGGGTTACTACATGTTTTTAATCTAATTTCGAGGACTAAATTTATAATTTCTGAATTCCTTTTTTTTTAATACTTCAGATCACAAGTTCAACTCCTAAACATAATAACTCATGGAAAATTTTATAACATGTACTGGATACAAACTTTCAAACATTTCAAACTGCATCAATCATAGTAAAATTTCATTCTCATGTAACTTTTAGTTATAAACATTCAGTTTCAGATGCATCTATATAATAAATTCATGGTATCCAGTAATTGAAAATTTTCAAACTTCATCAAATAAAATTTTCTAAACATTTTACCTTTTCGGAGTGGCGCGGCGCGACAAGGGCGAGTAGCATTTAAATTAAATAACAGACATTTTCTCATTTATTTTTTGTAAAATTTTCACAAGTCTACAGAAAGGTAAACCTGTGCTCTGATACCACACTGTAACACCCCAAATTTCATAAACACAAGACGCTACTTAAGTAGAAATATCCTGTAAATAACTTTCCTCAATAAACGCCACAATGCGTAAGTATTTATTTTTTTTCAAAACTATAGCAAATAAACACTAAATGCGGAAACATCATTTGAATAATTTACTCATTCAAGAGTCAATACCAAATAAAATAAGTAAAGTGCCACAATTTGCAAAAATACTAAAATTTGAGATTTAAGACAAAATAGAAACCGGCCATTAAAATACTAGTTTCAAAAATTTATAATTTAAATTGTCTATTATTTAATCATGATTGCCCCGCTCATTGCCTTGCCTTGCCTTGCCGAGCTCCTTAACCTGGAAAAGTGGAAAAATATTGGGGTGAGCATAACGAATTATACTCAGTGGGAGAAACAGCAATCAGTCCAGGTTAAATCTAAACATGAAATCAAATTATGAATATAATACAAATACAACATACTGTAGAAATATGTACTGTGGGACATCCCCAAGGACCCAATTACGATCCCGGACTTATTTACGGTCCCCGACAACATGTTATAGCGCTTAACAATTTTGCACTGTGGGACAACCCCAATGACCCACTTTCGATTCCGGACCTATTTATGGCCCCTGTCAACCTTTTCATATGTATAGGCATAATATCACAATCAAAATCACATATCAAGAATTAACATAGACAAAATAACCACAATTGCTTAAATGTAAATCCCACCTCAAAGTCTTGAAATTTTCTTGAAATTGAACGAATGTGATGTTACTGTGCTTTAAACTTTTCCCGCGACTCGTCTAGCAAGAACAAAATTAACATAATTTAGGATATTAAGTCCTAATTAATACTTTAAAACTTTTAGGGACTTGATTTGACTTTTTAAAAGTGAAGAATGACTAATTTGAGAATTCATTAAATCTTTAGGGTCTAATTATGAAAATTAAAATGTTTAGGGTCAATATGATAAAATTAGAAAATATTTTATATTTAATTTGAAGAATACATAAACTTTAGGGGTGGTGAAAGAGTTAAAATTAAATAAGGGACTAACTTAAATGTTTGGCCAAACTTTAGAATTTAATAAAATGTATTTTCATATTTAATGTCTAACCCCCCATTCCCAAACCATTATTCACGCGGAGAGTTAGGCAGGTTTGAAAACAAGCTTTGCTAATTTGGGTTTTTTACATTTTAATGATTTTCAACCAAAATTGATGCCAAAGAATGAAGTCTAATGCAAATGGTGGTTCATACTACAGTATTTCAGGCGAGAGATGGAGAACAAAGGTTGGGCTGTGTCTCTTTGGCAAGAAAAACTATCGGTAAACTCGGGTTTCTATTGTCCTTCGTTGCTCCAAAAATCCAGTAACGATAAGAGCAAGATTGGAGAGCAAGGATTGGAGAACAAGGATTGAACCGATGGAGTGTGAGATTAAATTTACAGATTTCGTTTTTCTGAATTTTTTTTTTTTTGGTTTATGAATATATGTTGAAAAGAAACAAAGATTAAGGAATTCCGGAAAATCAAAAATAAATTTCGAGTTACCTGAACAGATTTGCCGATAGTGATGTACTGGTTCTAGATTGTAACTTGAAATTTGGAGAATGAAGAACGGTGTAGTGGAAAACGTGAGTTAAACGATGATGATGATGATGATGATGATGATGAAATCAATAAAAGAATAGTTGTTCAAGTGTTGAAGAATTTACCTAATTGGATGCCAAGTTTTTTTGAGAGATTTTGCAGCCGTGAGAGTAAGTTTTTTTTTAGAGATGGTAATAAGTGATTTTTAGGTTTAACACTGTTGAGCCCTACAACCATATGCCCTAGAATTTGGGCTACTATTTTTGGACTGATAATGGACTTAAACTTGGGCCATATAGGAATATTTGACCAAGAGAAATTTTAAAATAGATGTTGGGTGTAAAATTTGACCCGATAAGGAAAATTTGAATTTTTAAGATTAAAAATCGTTTTTGAATTCTTATATTAAATGCTTTTGCTAGACAATTCGACGGACGTAAAATAAATTCTAAAATTTGACGGAAAAGTCGTAGCGACATAATTTAAGTTATAAAATTGGTATTTTAAAATTCGAATATGTGATTAAAATTAATTGTTAACCCTAATTTATTTATATTTTTATCAACATTTAAGTTACAGCAAACATGTGTATATATCAAACGGATCATGTAAGTATAAGAGATCATCGTTTGACCGGCAATGAAGGTTGATTGTCTACGAATCAATCATGAACATCTAATAGTAGGAAAACATTTATTACTTTTGTAATGACACAACATTAATCATACTCGATAAGTGATAACTCTATTCAAATATTTCATGCATTATGGTTCATTTGGGGCCATGCTATTTTGCCCGGGAAGGGCGCCCGAGTCAAACCCGGGCGCCCTTTCCCCGGGCAAAGGGGAATTACCCGTTCATTTGTGTTTGAGCCACAGTATTTTGGAATAGCAGATTGATGGAGAATGTAGTTGAAAAAAAATGAAAAGTTATTGATGTGATGAAAAATATTATTTTATTGAAGAATGTGTGGTAAAAAATGAGTAGAAGAATGCAAATAAAAATTTTAATATGTACCCAACAAGAGCTCAGTATATGACTTTTTACTTGTATATAACGCGGCATGTGAGATGAAATTCAGATTATGCATTCAAGAACTTTGATAGTTTGATATTATTACAACTCATTTTTAATGATTTATATTATTTCTCAGGTTTGCTTCATATCAATGAGAATAAAAGGGATGAAGCCACAAAGAAATACAGTAATAATACATCAGTTAACCAATATAATTAGCTATGGAGCAGTCTTTTCATGATCAAATCCAGCAAGCTATTCTCAACCATCCCTATTCAATTTCTCAGCAAACTCGAGATTTTTCATCGCCAAGAAGCTTTCGATAAGTCATGTTATCAAACGCCAAATCTATTCCGACCGTCTTCCCCAATTCTAGAGAAGATTTTGTGACGTCAAGAATGTCATCCACCACCTCAAACAGCAACCCAAAACGCATAGGAAACTTTCTCAATTCAGCAATTTCTTCATCATTTCCACCACCTGAAACTTTACTTATCAGTCAACATAGAACCCGACAGTGTTGAAGATTTAGAGTTGAATGACATCTTAACTATCTGTAATACAATTGACACCATTATTTAATCTTAACTGAGACACTTGAAGCAAACAAATGATCAAAATCATCAAGTTACAGTTAGCTAGCTCACCTCAGCAATAAAACAAGAAGTGTTATCATCCTAATCAATAAACTGTCAATAAACTAGTACGGCAAGGATAGATTAATCTGCACCTCCAGTAAAAAGTTTGACGCCTAAAAACAATCAAATGACAAACATAAGTTTCAAATTACTGGGATTAACCTACATTCCGAAGTTCAATGTCTAAAAACAGATTATAAATCAGTGGATTGGAGAAGATGGTTCTTGAGTTAAGATATCTGGAAGCAGCTCTGATTTGGGAGGAGAGATAACCGGCTTGGTGAATTGCGGGTTAACTCAAGAGTGAAAGGCGTGTACTCACAATGGCAAAGGCGTGTTGATTTTGCTGATGTGATTGATGCTTTGGCAAAACATTTAACACTCGTAAGGATTTAATCGGCCAGCTAGACTTTTCGTTAGCCACATAGACATGTCAATTAACAAATTTGAGCCGAGGAGTAATGGGCACTAACAATTGAAGTTCAGTGACCAACAGGACAAGTTTGAAAGCTCGGTGAGTAAACTGTGATATAACTAAAGTTCAGTGGCTAATGAAACATTTAACTCATTATTTTTTAAAACAAATAATTGGCGTAACCACCCAATTATAAATGGAGCTTCCTCAAATCACCAATGAATCTGTAAAAATTCACAAATTTCCCAATTTTCGTAAATCATAAATCTCAGCAGCAAGCTTACAGTAATAAATCATAAATCATTCCACAATGAAAATGGCATCCAAAAATAACTTTATAAAAAAAAAGGCTTACATAGCGGCGGAAGGGCGGATGCTTGGCATCGACGACTCGACGGATGCGGCCGGTAGGTCACAACTCATAAGGTTGAAGAAGGCTTGCGCAGCGGTAGGGATTGGTTTGTCTCTGGATGCTTAATCGTTTAGAACTTAGGTGGCAATCACAATACTAGGCCCATGGACATGGGCTTAATTTTAAAAAAAAAAAATACCCAAAACTCTTCTTCCTTCAACCTTTCCGGCGACTCTGCAACAATGATGACTCACGACTGGTGGCTGCTTCCCACCTATAAATTTCGGGGTTGCCAGCACGGGCAGTCGCACCAATTCACTGGAGGTTGGATCTGCCACTGCTTTTGTACGTTCTATAGTTGGTAGTCTTTGAACTCATGTTTCATCGAATTACGAGTTTCACAAATCTGTAATTGCATCATATCATTTTTCTTCTATAGTAACAACATCTAAAAGTTGTTTGTCTTCAAAACATTCAATTCTATGACTTTTTGAAAGTAACACGACATTTTACATTCAAATGGACAATGTTAATTCATATACTACTCAAAAATGTAGAGAGTAAAATTTGAATATCAGTTAGATAATTTCTATAAGATCAAGTAAAATTGTTCTATTACAAAAATTCAACAAAATTCAGCACACTCGTTACAATCGCACGGCAACTGAGTGGCATTAATCCATAATAGTTATCGTAAGTTTGTTCACATATGTTTTTGAAAGTGTCAATGGAGAAATACTTGCATAAAAGAAACAGAACATATGGATTCTGTTTAAAAAGAACCTGAACTAAAATTCTGATTTTATATTTTGATTGTTTACAAAAATCAAGTACTATGAAGAAAATTAATCCTCAGACAGCAACAACATTGGCTAATCCATGTAAAATGTAGTTAAATTCATTCAAGAACTCCATTGCTGGACCGCTAAAATAAACCTTCTTCAACTCCATGAAAGCTTGCATAGTAAGCAAGCTATCGGACCCTGCCTGGTGGCTTTCTCCGACCACTCTGTCGACGTTCAAACTCTTCGCCATCCGCTCAAGGCCGCCGTAGAGCCCACAAAACCCCATCATCTGCTTCATATCGAAAACCTTCACCCCAAAATACATTCTTACCAATCCCATGAATTCTGACAGATTATCTGGAAGTTCTCTTTGGGACAAAATTTTTATCAAGAATCCGAAATCGTACGTGCTGTGAAAAGTTACCCACGTTCGATTCCTGCCCACCCATGTCGGAGCCAATGATAGTCCAGAAGTCATAAAAAGCACGGCGAACTGAATGGAATGAATTCCCATTCGCTTGTTCTTCGAAAAGTCGATGCCTTGTCGCTTCAGCAAGTCTATGGATTGTGGGTTTTGGAGATCTTCATCCACGTCAAATTCCTGGAAATTAAATTCCCATACATAGCAAAATTCAGTCCCAAAATCTGGCAGATTGCCTTCTTCATCAGATAAAGTGAGCCCGACCTGAATTAGTTTCAAAGCGTCGACGTTCTTCTTCATGATTGAGTAGCTTTCTAAGGGAGAAAGACGAGAATAATGTAGTTCTGGATGACGGTAAATTACTCCAGGAAATTCTGTGTCCATGGACGCGTATGAAAACTGGTGAAGAACACTTTGAATCAAATTGAACTCGTATCCCAAATTATACTGCCATACTTCTCGCACTTTAATCGGCCGCTCCATTGTAGCTGGATTAGATTTCTTTTCTTTCATAACGAGAAGAAGAGAGAAAATTTCATATGATTCTGAGCTTTTTGAAAAAATCTGTTTTCTTTTCTTCCTCAACGAGATGAAAACCCAAAGGCATTATATAGAGGTTCTGTGGCGTCGAATTAGTAAAGGTTTTTTTACCAATTTTGGAAACAATTCCATATACGATTAATAAAAGAACTTAAACCGATTATGGAAACAATTTCGAATATTTGACCCATTATGGAAAGTCTGTAAGAAGACCAAATAAATCCTTAAAATCGATATAGAATTAATAGTTTGTAAAATAATAATCTCCTTATTTACTGTCAAATCAACATCTTCGACTTTCCTTTTTTTTTTAAAAAAATAAAAAATAAATAAAAGTATATCGACACTATATTTTTATTTTGTTGCACCACTTTTTAATTATACTAACTTTTTTGGTCATATTTTTATTCTCGATAAGCTAAGAAATTATCTGTTATGAGTGCTTGTTTGGATTTCATTATAAGTCGTATGAAGTGATGGATAAATAGATAGTAGTTGTGGATCTTACAATATATGTTATTAAAATTAAAGTTTGGCTCGACTTTTAAATTATAAAGAGATTATAATGGAAGGTAATTAAACTCTTAACCCCTATTTGGTACATATTAAAATTTTTATTATCATTTTTCAACTCATTTTTTACCATACATTCTTCAATAAAATAATATTTTCCATCACATCAATAACTTTTTTTTTTCAACCACACATTCTCTATTAATATATTATTCCAGAATACATTTTTCCAAATTAATTTGGCTCAAACACACCCTTAATTGCCCTACGAGAAAATATTGTTTCTCCGTTTGAAAACAACCTAACGATATATTTGAACAAAATCATTATTAAGGACAAAGACGTCATAGTTAATAGGGGGTCAATGATAAGAAAGAAAATGATTTAAGCAACTAATAAAAAAAAATGAATAAAAAGATAAAATACGATAATTTATTCTACAACTTTTGTTGAATCATCCAAATATTGACAAATCACAATAGATTACTTATTACTTTGCAACCAATTCTTAGTGCAAAATCACCACCTCAACCAATTATTTCGAGTTTCTTTGTGAACGATTTGACGACTTCAAACATTTTGCAAAAAGTGAAACTTAAACCGACCAAACCACGTCGAAGTGATTTGATTCAGTTCAAAATCAATTTTTGACGGGTCCACGTGGATCCCAGTCAACGATTTCAATTCGATTTTGTGGTTTGACGATTTCGTTATTCAGCTTTATGTTATTTAGTGAATGGATTGAAAAACTTTTTAGTTATTTTTTTTTTTTTTGAATGTTTAGTAATTTTGAACTATTGCTGCAATCTGTTGAGGCGTTTTGACTTGAATCCGTAATTTTCCAAGATGGATTGAGAGCACCATTGGAGGTGTAAAATATGCCAACTAAGTTTGCATAGATAAAAACACGACACAATGCTTTTAGAAGCCCCACATTTTTTGTGTATGTATGGCACGATACATCAAACGTTGATTAACCATATACAATTCGAGTTACCCAAACTTACTTACCCCATCTCCCCATAAGGGCTATAGATCTTCAGACATATGTTCCTCCACCGTTTGTAAATATTTCATTCAATCATTCTAGAAGTACATAAAATTTTGAATGAAAACTTTGACGGGCAACACATGACGAAAATTGATTGGAAGATAAATAGAGAAAAGAAAAGTCCAATATGGTGCAACACTATTCAATTTTGTACCATTTTGGGTGCAACACTATTCAATTTTGCACCTTTTTGCCAAAATGGTGCAAAGTCTAATTTGCCCTTCTTTTAATCTGTTTAAAGTATTTTTGGAGGGTATTTGTGTCATTTTTGTTATATAATTTGTAATAAAATTATTATTATTATTATTATTATTATTAAGGATATTATTATTATTATTATTATTATTATTATTATTATTATTATTATTATTATTATTATTTGCATTTAACTTAAATTTGAAATGTTAAAAATAATAATTACTGAATTAATTAAAATAAGAATAAAAAAATTTAAAATATAATTAACATGATTATTTATAGTAATTTAAAATATTTCGACTTCATATTTAGTAATTTAATACGTTTTAATTGTACTATGTTTTAATAATATATTTATTAATGAATTTCATATATTTTCTTAATTTAACGTAATTATTTATTTAATAATTTATATATTAATAAAATAAATAAATAAATAATATTCTGAATAAATAAATTACAAGAAGAAAAAAAGAGAAGAAAATGATTAAACATTGTTCATTTGATGTAAGTTTGGTGTAATGGTTGGAGATGAACTTTAGTTTGGTGCAAGATTTGGTGCAAAATAGTGTAAAATTTGGTGCAACGCTGAAGATTGTCTAAATTATGAAATGCATTTAGCCATGTTTGTCTCTCATTTTTTTTAAACTACTTTTTTTTTCTATATGTTCATTTTCAACCATATATTCATATAATAAAATATTTTACACTTAAATCTAAAATTTCTCTCCTCATTTTCCAAAATATCACTATTTAAAATAATATTTTTCTCAAAAAATGGCCACCAAATAGGAGTTTACTCAGGGACGGACCCAGCACCCGGCGAGGGGGCGAGGCCTTCCGTGCTGGATCCGTCGGAGCCTTCAATTCCGCCGAGTGCCACAACTAGAAGAAAGAGAAAACAGAGGAGAAACGGGGAGGAAAAAGAACAGTGACTCACATGTTGGCCTTTTTTTAGTTTTGGCCCATTTATTTTGGGTTGTGAAAGTTGGGCATTTTTAAAAAAATATGGCACAATTAAATGAAATAATTTTCATCATCATCACATACCCGGCTGTTGAGGCTCCTAAGTCCAAAGTCCAAACCCTTCCCTTCATTTCTCCGAGGAAATACATCAAAATACCTGAATGACCCGACCCATTTTCCAAAATAGCCATTGACCATATTAAAAAAAAAAACTAATAAAAGTGAAATTGTAAAAATCATTTTTCCATATTTACCCTCGCAATTGGAAGAGCAAGGTACTAGCCGACGCCGACGCCACGCCACGCCGACGCCGACCATCACCGACGAGGTTGACTAACCGACGCCCGGACTCCAAGACCGCCATTTTCTATTGAAGAAGGTTAGTGAATAATACGAATTTTTTAAAGAAAGTGCTTGTAAGTTTTTAAGTTTTTGTTGATTATTTTCGGAAAAATACTTGTAAATCTTTGATTTAGGATTTAGATGCGTGAATTTATGTGTTTGGGGGGAAATTTGGGGGTGGAGATCGCCGGAAATGGCGATCTCCGGCTGCCGGACAGACCGAGAGAGACTGCGTCTCTCTCGGTCAAATTGGGCCCAGTTGAATCTGGGTCCAGATGTCGTCTGATCTGGGCCCAGATTGAATCTGGGCCACATTGCTCTGTCTGGGCCGTCTGCCAGGTGGCTCGTTTTTTTTTTCTAATAAAAAAATAATTATTTAGTTGATATTTAATTTTGTAAAATATAAAATATTATTTAATAATAAAATATTAAATATTGGATTGTTTATTTAATATTCAATTAATTATAATTAATATTATAAACTATTATTTTACAATGAAATATTAAATAAAAAAATTAAAGAGTTTTAAATTACTTATTTAATTTGTTTACGAACAAAAAAAAATAAACGATTTAAAATATTTATTTTAAATTTACTTATTGAAATTGTTTATAAAACTTTAAATAAAAAATAATAATTGAAATTTTTTTATTTATTATTTTATTTAATTTGTAAATTTTAATAATTTGATTACTATTTAGTTACAAGTTGTTTATGTCAAAATAAAATATTATTTAATTGTAAATCACAAAATATTAAATAAACAAAATAAATGGTTTCTTTGAAATGTTTATTCAATATGTTATTAATAATGATAATTAAATATTATATAAAGAATTTAAATAAAAAAAATTAATTATAAATTCTTCTTTTACACTGAAATAATATGAAGTGAACAATTAAAATTTTTATTTTAAATTATTTATTGAAATTGTTTATAATAAATAATGACATATGCATGTAAAAGAAAAAAATATTGAAATATTATTCTATTGTTTAAATTATATTTGATATTTAATGTTAAATTAATTTACAAATATTACATAAGCAATTAAATTTATTTTGTAAACTACTTGAAAAATTCACGAATAAAGAGTGGGTAAAATATAAAATATTATTTATTTAGTTATAAATAATAAACTATTAAATATTGGATTGTTTATTTAATATTCAAATAATTATAATTAATATTATAAACTATTATTTTAAAATGGAATATTAAATAAAAAAATTAAAGAGTTTATTTGAAATTTACTTATTTAATTTGTTTAAGAAAAAAAAATAAACGATTTAAAATATTTAGCGGTAAATTACTTATTGAAATTGTTTATAAAACATTAAATAAACAATAATAATTGAATTTTTTTTATTTATTAGTTTATTTAATTTGTAAATTTAATAATTTGATTACTATTTAGTTATTGTTTATTTCAAAATAAAATATTATTTACGCCTAAATAACAAAAGATTAAATAAACAAAATAAATGGTTTCTTCGAAATGTTTATTTACTATTCGATGGTTTATTTACTATTCTATTAATTATAATTAAATATTATATAAAAATTAATAAAATATTCAATTGACGATTAAAATAAGAAATAATTTGATACTCAACCGATTATTGCGGATAGTAGTGAATATAGTTTAATTTTCTCATAATATGTTTTGTCTATTATATCTTGTACATGATGCTAACGTTTGAAATTTTGTAGGATGAATTATCAGTTGGACGATGTGGTGAGACAGATTTCTTGCAAAGTTACGGCGAACTGTAACTTTGCTATTTTTACAGTGGTATTAGATTTGCTCGACGAAGAGCACGCGGATATATTGAGGCGGTCCTGCTTATGGCCATTGTATTCATTGCGCAACGTACAGTTTTCTGGGCAGATACTCGATGCGTTGCTATGTCGGCTGCTCAAGCCGGTTGACGGAGATGCACTTCATTTCAATCTTGGGGGCAAGGTGGTTAGATTTTCTATATTTGAGTTTGACATGATCGCCGGATTGATGTGTACAGGCGAAGATGCAGCACGGGCCCGTATTCCGAGGAACAATAGGCTATTGAATGAATATTTTCACGGGCAGGCGGCGGTACTCCTGGGCAATTGTTAGATGCAGTCAGGGCATGCGAGGATATGTCTGACAGGTTGAAGCTGGGTATGGTGCTTATCGTCGAGAGCGTACTCAGGTGTCATCACAAGAAGACGTCGATCGACTTTTTTCATTTGGAGATTGTTGATGACATTGATGCCTTCAACAGCTATCCTTGGGGGCAGCGATATTTTGCGGATACCTTACGACACTTTAGAAGGGAGTATTCGATGCCTAAGGGGGGTAGATCCGAGCGCAAGTATGATGCATATGGCCTGCCGTTGGCATTACAGGTAAATGTTGAACACAATAAATTATCTATTTTTGTTATTAAATTATATATATGATAATTGTAAATGTTGCAGATATGGATGTACGAGACTGTCCCCATATTGGCTGACCAGTATGCTAAGAGAGTGGAGACGTGCTGCCCTCGAATTTATCAACGGCGAGCACATGGCAAGCCACTTGGTAAACAAATATCAGCTCTCATCGACGATCCTGAGGTACGTATTATACATTTTTTCGATTTATATTGTACGTGGGCAGTCATTAACTCGGTAAAACGTCAATATGTTAGGTTGAAGTCCTCGCTGAGTTGACTCCATCGATAGAGGAGGAAGGTCAGAGTTACATGCGTTGCTTGTCTATCTCGGCCGCATCAGATGATCATATGCCCGAGTCCATCGTTGATCGGGATATGGTATGTTTATTGAATATAATATGTTGATTATCGTGTTAAATTTTTAATTAAATTAATAATTCAGATTGTTCATTGTTTCAGGGGTGCCGTCCGGTATCACCGAGGTCGCCGCCGCCGAGGTCCTCACCTCCACCGCGGAGGTCGCCGCCGTTGCCGAGGTCCTCACCCCGACCACCGAGGTCGCCGCCGCCGCCGAGGTCCTCACCCCCACCGCTGAGGTCGCCCCCGGAGGAGGTGGATGTGGGATACCGGAGGAGGCGGAGATGAGACTGTCGGAGGAGATGATTGACAGGGTACCGACGGAGGTAGAGAGGGGGGTACCGGAGGAGGTTGAGGTGGAGAGGGGGGTACCGGATGAGGTTGCGGTGGATGAGGTTGTGGTGGAGAGTGGGGTACCGGATGACATAGTTTTGGTGTCGCAGGGGACTCCGGAGAGGGGGGTACCGGATGAGGTTGTGGAGGTGAGGAAGGGTACGAAGCGTGCTGTTGACATGACACCGCCGGTGGTTGGTAAGAGACCGAGATTGCCGTCACAGTACATCGTTTCCCCTTTCACGGTCGAGGCGAAGAGGCGGCCGTTCTTGGACGGGACATTCCCCAATCTCTTCCGCGAGGTCGACCCAGTTGGAAAGAAAGCATTTCGTGATTGGTTCAAATCCCTTAAGCATGAGTAAGTATTTAATGATTTGCCTAAAGTACATGCGAGATCATCTATGATTTGTGTAACACTTCATTTTTTCATTTTTTTAGGGACATCCATAGGGTGGGGTCGAGGACGATATCGAACGCGAAGAAGTGGTTCGATGATGTTTTGACTAGTGGTGCTTGGCTCGCGGATGATGTAAGTGCATTCTCGTTTTTATTTGTTGCATCGTTTAATTATTTGTTGTTTTACTTAATTATTTGTGTTCTCATTTTTATTTGTTAGCACATCGACATAATTATGGAATTGTTGCGGGATCGAGCTCGGAGATACCCGAAATCTTTTGACATTCCTGGTCGAGTCATCCTTAGCTGCGGGTTCGCACGTGCAATTGATATTGAGTACGCCACACTCCTACACAATGGAAATGGATATGTGGTGCCTGACTATATGATGGAGTGTGTCATTGGGCTGGAGCCGACAAATGGGAAGCCGTGGACGGATTGTACACATATGTACGTTCCAATGATTGCGAACTCACACTGTTTCGCAGCTGAGATTGTATTCGCGGATTCAACTATATATGTGTACGACTCCGACCATGGATGTTTGACCCAAGACCAACTGCAGCGTATACTAGAGCCGCTGAGTGTGATTATTCCCATGATGGCTAGACAAGCGAATATTCAAGTAAATGACAGATTAACCATTCAACAGAACACGACGACGGAGAGACAAGGAGTATCGTAAGAATTTACAATTTTTTATTTTGAAAATTTAGTTTTTATTTATATGTTATCGAACTAATATATTATATTTGCTTGCAGGGGCGATTGTGGTATATTCGCAATAAAGTACATAGAGTTTTTGAGCATTGATCGCAACATTAGTCCAATAAATCAATATTTGATAGACATGTGCAGGTGAAGTTAGCTTGCGATTTGTATGAATCCAAATGTGATCCTTAGTGCTGTTGACATTATTCTTTCATTGTAAAAAATGTAAATATTGTTATCGTTAGTTCTTCTTTTAAATATTAAATGAATTAACACGTCTATATATAAGTAAACACCTAAAATAAACAATTAATTATTCGCAATATTTAATGACAATAAATAAAAACAAAAACATATTACTTCGTTATAAAAATTAAATTATTACATAATATTACACATCCGTTGAATTGTTATGTAGAGGAATCTGACTTGTACAAAATTGACGAGTATGCCCTGTTGCGCCGCACCTGCCGCACTTACGAGATCGAGGAAATTCTCTAGTGGATGGTATTCTAGACGTCCGTCTACGTCCCGGAGCACGTGGTCCCACTATGGGTGGCAACAAATTATTAAGTGGAAGAATGTGGTCGGGAACTTCCCACTCGACTTCATTTGGTAGAGGAAATATCGTTTCAGCATATGCCGATCTCCAATAATCAGTCATGTAATAATGACTGCATAAGGTGTGCGGAGAAAATCCCCTATGCATAGCCACTGCCACCGCATGCATACACGGAAAACTCTCCAACTGAAACTTTCTACATGTGCATGTGTTATCATTCAAGTCCACGATGAACCCGATATTACTGCCACATCTCACGGAGAAGCGAAACTGATCTAGTGGTTCCACCAATACTTTCCTCGCAACCTCTAGAGTTTTGAAGATCTTATCTTCCTGAGCCGGAGTGAGCACACTTGTGCAATTTTGGGATTCCTCACGTCGGTCATGAAACCACTGCTGCAGCTTGTTACGAATTTGCTCAATCATTGCGAGAATTGGTAACTCTCGATCCTTCTTGAATAGCGCATTGAGCGACTCAACATTGTTCGACGTCATCATGTTGTATCGACGTCCTGGAAAGTGTGATCGTGCCCAATGTTCGATCCCCATCTCTGTTAGATAAACCCATGCAGCATGTGATTTACACTCTATTTCGACCATGAACTTTTCAAATTCTTCAAAACTGTATGTCTCTGCAGCTCTCCTAAACAATGGAACGATGCCACTACCCCGAAACTTCGTCTTAAGGTTGCCCTGTATATGGTACATACAATAACCATGATGTGTCTCGGGAAAGACTTCGGCGATACCATTTATTATTGACTGCCCCCGGTCAGTTACAAATGCAAGGTTCTCGACGTCTCCAATTACTTCCTTCAACTTCGTAAAGAACCAACGCATCGCTAAATCATTCTCTCCATCGACTATACCGAACGCAAGAGGGTAAATTTGGATGTTGGGATCTTGACACGTAGCAATAATCAACTTACCTTCGTATCTAGCCTTCAGGGTTGTACCGTCGACTAGAATTACGGGTCGCATTGCCGTACGAAATCCTCGAATGCACTGTGCAAGGGTCATGAAGAAATACTTGAAGCGATTCCCATCCTCCGTATCAATATAAAATGCTGATCCAGGGATTAGTTTTCTCCATGTTATGGCAATATCTGGCCAATTTAGCGTAACTTTCCTCGGTCGAACCCATTAAGTCCTCCAATGCGCATTCTTTGGCCTTCCAGGCTTTCTGATAGCTCATGACCACCCCGTAATCTCGTCGGAAGTCATTGATGATGTCCGAAGGTCTGTAGATTGTTCGTGGGTCCTGAAACTTGTCCTTTATTTGTCGACCAATGAACCATGCCCGGGCTTGCCTGTGATCATTTCGACGAATACCCACTTCGCAAGTATGTTCTGTGCATACTTACGAATTACAAAGCACTCATTCGTGTCCATTTTTGTCGCTCGCAAACGCCAGTGACAACCGTCGTCAATGCAGACAATTGTGTACGTTGACTTGTCCGATTTTTTAACTTTAAACTCAAAATTGTTTCTTAAAGCAATCCGATGCACAGCTTCCTGCAAATGTTTTTTTGTTTCGAACAGTTGCTTGACATATACATCTTCATCATCTGGAACTGTACGGGAACAATTAGAAGTACGTGTACTGATCCCATCTCGTGAACTCGACCCATGTCTTCGATTGGATAAAGCAATCAAGTCCTCATTCGTAAATTCATTTTCATTCTCGTTGGAATGAACCATCGAGGGAATCCTGTGCGTATCGGTGAGGTGAGGAACCACTGTATCGGGAATAACCACATCATCCTCACGAGCTATCTCCACTGTGTTTCAAAAATCATTCACATTACGATCCCCTCCATCGAGCTCTTCATGTTCACTATCGGGGACATTCTTTTTCACTAAATTTACGCAGAGAGGAGTAGTCATGGAAAATTGGTTCAATGCAAATAGAGTCTTCATGCAATGTTCAGATGTAACCTTTACAGGTGGAACTGGAATTGATGAATGTTCGTTGTTCCATAGAAATCCCAATTCCATGTCGTATTGGGCGGGATCGACATTGAGCATATTCTGTATCTCACTGTACATTTCTGCATACGACGTACTCGATGTTATTAAAATCGGAATTGTGCCATGTATTTCACTTGTCCATTTCCAGACCCATCGACCATTTACATCCTCTTCAAATTCACCAAAGTGAAGAACTGGGACTGCAACCGATGTCATATTTGCTGCATCAGACAAAATATTTTGTTAAAAAAAAATTAACGAAAATTTTTCGACCCGGACGCTCTGGCCCGCACGCCCGCACGCCCGAGGGTGATGGCCAGCACGTCCGGGCCCGCACGCCCGCACGTCCGGGGCCAGACTCCCGGACGACCGGGCGTGCGGGCCCGGACGTGCGGGCCATCACCCCCGGACGTGCGGGCCCGGACGTCCAGGCGTGCGGATTCTCTGTATATCATAAAATTTGTCTGAAAAATCTCATAGACAATTGAAATTTTTTGCTCGTTTTTATTAAAAAAATTATATAGTTAACTCCATTTAAGAACATAAATTTTTCATATACATAGAAAAAAGATTTAAAAATTAATAAAATGTACATTATAATTTAATCGAAACCCAATTAAAAATACGTAAATATACTTACCGATTTCGCTGATGGCTGTGAATAATATTTACTTGTTGATCGTTTGATAAATTTGTCTGTTTTCAAGTTTGAAACAGATGAAAAATGAAACTGTTTTTATCTGTGTTGAAATAAATCGATAAAGAAAGTGATTTGATTTTAAAATTTTAAGTGGGAAGTGTTCGGCGTTTTTTATAACTTAAAAAAGGGTATTATTGTCTTTAAACAATAACATATAATTGTAATTGTATATTATTTTAAGGGTAATTTTGTCATTCAATCTCAAAACGGCTATTGTGGTGAATGTTTAAAAAAAATGGGCAAAGTGTAAAACGGTAGGCTTGACAAGGGTATTTTAAAAAGTACCCCGGCTCAAATTCACGTTTAGGGCTTTATTTTGCAATTCGGCGTTCGGTATGGCAGCTGCAATGGTGGCTCATCAACTAGTCTCTGCTGAAATTGTTGGAAATACATTTGTAAAACTAGGTACTGGGTTTTGCACGACAGCCAACAATTAGCTTCTTCTGGGTTTTTTATTTTGTGGAATTTGGTTGCAGGATTTAATGGGTGGTTTCGGAAAAAAAAATTATGTGAATGGTGGGTGCAGGTTGCGATGGTAACTAGCTATGGTTTTGGGATTTGGTGGGAACAGTAGGCGGCGATCGACGTTTTAAGAAAATATGATGGTGGCGGATTTCAGCAATCTGATAGAGGCAGCGGTGGCTGGTGACATTAACTGTTGAAGGTGGTGAATTGATTTAGAGAACTTGGTGGTGATGGAAACAATGATGAGGAAGCTATTTGTGGGGCAGATTTGTTGTTGGATACCGAATCACGACTGGTGGGAGTTGCAACAGATTGTGTGTGTGTGTAGAAATTATGTGCGTGGATGTAATAGTTCTCGAGCTTTAGTTTTGATACCAAATTTGATGTAGGATGGGGAAGAATTATTATAAAAATAAAAGAAACAAGCAGAAAAAAGAAACAGGAGAATAAGGAATAGAGGAAGAAACACTGAAGAGAGGAAAAACGCTGGTAGCCCAATTGTAATTTCATTCAATCATTCGTTAATTTAACTACAATGAAAATCCAATAAATAGCAAAAACCTAACTTGAAAGACTTGGGTCAACCCGCTATTACAAGCCCAATAATGGAAAATATAAATAATAAGTCCAATAACAATAAAAAAATCTCGAACTCGATAATGTCCGCACCATGGGGAGTAGGATTGATAGCAACCTCATCTGTTTCCATCCTGGACGACTCATTTGGTGACTCTTTGACAACAGGAATTTCCACCTCCTTTTACAAGAGCTGATTTAAATTCAAACAGGGTCGTCATAGTTCAGAAAATATTCAACCGAATACTTCAAATAGTTCTACACAGAGAGACTTACAGTTGTCAACTCAACCAAAATAATACCATGCAGATTTAAGCGTACTTTGATCTTCAGTTTTTCCCATTAACCTTCTGTGGAATAGAAGGGTCCAATCTTTACCTTGGATAGGAAAATAGCAAAAATAGAATGATAATATATTCAAGGACATAATTGACTAAAATGCACAAATAAACTATCGTGTATGTGATGATTTTTATTGGTGCCTTCAATTCACTCGCATCAACATATTGAACATCAACCATGAAAGACCTAGATTTGTAGAACGCCAGAGCTTTCACAGTTGGTATTGGATTATCCTTGGGAAACTCAACAGTGCCTTGTTTATTATCCATAGCTTCATTCTGAGCATCTAAAGCGAATCATTTCCATGAAAAAGCAATGGGGAATGGGAAGCTCTCATTGACTTTCAAATCAGAAGGTTGATCAAATCATTCTACAAATCTTATTGAGTAGATTATTTCCAGTAAGAGGTTTTAACAGTGATTTTTCACGGACCTAATTTGTAATAACATAGGTGGGTAAATGTTCACATGCATAATTACCCATACTAGATCCAACTAAGCATAGAAGAAAATAAATATTCTAGAGCCGAAGGAAAACTAAGAAAAGCCAAGTTTGCACTGTATCTTTTTCCATCCTTGCTGCTCTTCATTAGTCCAAATCATGAAAGCTTGGGATTACCATCCTGGCAGATGCTGACAAAAAGTTAGTAGTGGACAATACTTGAGAAATAATAGGCCGAATTGAAGTACTTGATCAAACAACACTTTGTAACTATTGAGATCGTGATATAGTGCTCGGCCTTTACTATTGCAATAGTCCAGTGCTGTGCTAAATATAAAGCCACCCTCAACCTCATTGCTCCTATCATTGATTGGTTCTCCCATAACCAATCAAAATAATATCAGAAACAGAAACTAAATCTTCAAACAAGTAACAATCAAAATAATATCAGAAACATAAACTAAATCTTCAAACAAGTAACAGTCATTGAAAGTAAAATAAGAAGATAGACCACTTTATTTTGATCTCAAATTAATCTCTAACAAATGAATAAGGTATAAAGAAATAAATGAAGACAATTAGAGTAATGATTCCAACTCAATGCATAAGACACCGTGGACTATATCCACCCTCAATTCATATGGTCAATTGAAGAACTCTAACAGTGAATTAGCATATTGTTTTTCCTTTTATCATTTGTGATCAAGTAATGAAAATAAAATAATTCTATTTTTTATAGGTAATCAGATAATTTTATTAATAAAAAAACAATACACATGAAGTGTATTATCAATTTAAACAAAAAAGAAAAGACAAGAAATTAGATAGCCACTCTACAGAATTACTAGCCGCGGAATTAAATCAAGTATACAAGGTCACCCTTTGAGAGAGATAATGAGCAGATTTAACGAGTAAGACGGCCACCCTTCGAGAGATACATAAGCTTCCACCCCGCTAACCTTTCTACCTTTTCCACAATAACATTCAAAATTTTAATGCTTTTAAACCACGCCCCTAAAGGGAGCCCTAGATATGACATGGACACAACCCAAAATACCAGCTAGTTCCTTCATGTTAGTGACCTCCCATAGGAGCAAACGGCATAAATTCCTGAATTGCTCCTCATCTGCATCACATAAAATTAGTGTGTTATCTGCAAATAACAAGTGGGACACCAGCAATTGACCAACCGTAAATCCCTTTATCAAATTCTCCCGTCTTGCTTTCTCGAGCATCCTACTGAAGGCCTCCATTACAATAACAAACAGCAATGGAGACAATGAATGCTCTTGCCTCAAGCCTATGTTGCTCTGAAAATAACCATCAGGGGTAGCGTTGACCAAAATTGAGAATGAAACAGTAGAGATGCAAAACTGAATCCACTTACACCACTTATCACCAAATCCACATCGCCTAATCATGTACATAAAGAACCCCCAGTTTATGTGATCATAAGTCTTCTGAATATCAAGCTTACAAAGCATCTATGGAACCCCTAAGCACAGTCTTGAGTCAATACATTCATTTGCTATTAGTACAGAATCCAAAATCTAGCGTCCTTTCACAAAAGCATTCTGAAACTTAGACACCACTTTCCCTAACACTTTCTTGAGTCTATTTGCCAAAACTTTCGCAATAATCTTGTACAACTCACTAACTAAGCTAATAGGGCGAAAATCATTAATATCAGTCGCTCCCGATTTCTTAGGGATCAACACAATAAATGTTGCATTAGAACTTCTCAGAAACCTACAATGCTCAAAAAATAAGTGAAAACATCAATAATATCATGTCGCACCACCTCCCAACACGCCTTTTAAAATGAGAACGAGAAACCGTATGGTCTTGGGGCCTTATCATCATTCATACTAAACACCACTTCCTTAATTTCATCCTCCCCAAATGGTCTATCCAACCAACCGGCATCCTCCTCCGTAATAGTAGAAAACTCCAATCCCTTCAACTCTGACCTCCACTCAAACTGCTCCCGATAGAGATTCTGATAGAATCTCACCATATGGGTCCCAATATCCTATGGATCCTCATAAATAACCACATCTACCTCCAACACTATGACTGAATTCTTGCACCTATTAGAACTGGCGACCCTATGGAAAAAATTAGTGTATGTCCCCCTCTTTCAATCACGTGACCCTAGATTTCTGGCGCCAAGCAATCTCATCCATCTCCACCGACCTCTAGCTCTCCCCTTAATACTCCACGTCTCTCTTCCTCCCCATCCAATCCTCGATTCTCCTCTAGCTTGTCCAGCTCTTCTATGTCTGAAAGACACTGAACTTTACGAGAGTTCACATTGCCCACCACTTCCTCATTCCACCTCTTTAAATATCTTTTTAATGCATTCAACTTCTGATCCAACAAATAACTAGAAGACCCCCAGAAATCATAAGAGGCCCACCAAGTCCGTACTCACTCCCCAAAGCCTTCTACTTTTAACCACATCTTCTCAAACCTAAAAGGTCTTATTCCACTGCTCCTAGTACTCCCAGATAATAAAATAGGGACATAATCAGAGTATACCGTCCCCAATCTCCCCTGAGTAATATCTGAGTACTTAACCTCCCACTCTCCACTAACCAAGAATCGGTCTATACGAGATAGAACATGTTGGTCTCGATTAGATGACCAAGTAAAGTCTCCCCCAATCATAGGCATATCCACCAGCATATTCTCCCTAATAAAATTTGAAAATTCCTCCATATGGTGATATTAGTCTCCCACCACTCGACCTTTCAGTAGGAAATCAAACTACGTTAAAATCACCCCTAATGCACGTTGGGAGATTCCACCAAGCCATCATACCATCCAACTCATCCCACAAGCCTCACCTACTCTCATTAGAATTAGGATCATAAACTCCTATAAACATCCAATGGAATCCATCCCCAATATTTCTAAACGAGAGCAATATCGAGTATGACCCTACACTAACATCCTCCATATCAAAAATTTTAGTGTCCTACATGACTAGCACGCCTTCTGATGCCCCCGATGACCTCAAAAACTGATATCCTACATGATGTCCCCCCACATAAGCTACTAACTACAGCCTTCGAGACGACTCCAACTTAGTTTCTTGCAAGCAAACAAGGTCCAACCTCCATCATCTTAATAAATTTTGAATACCTAACATTTTCCTAAACTCATTAAGCCCCATTACATTCCAGCTAATAAGTTTTGGGATCATTTTAACGCTCCATCATCCCTCCCCAGCAACCCTTTCCTTGACTTGCCACCCTTAGCATCATAATTTAGTGACCATTCAAGCCACTTAAGTGTACGAACACCCTTCTTTCTTGATTTATCTCCTTGTGTACTCATCCTCTGCCCCCTACTAGCCTCCAGTTCCTCAAATAATTGTAAGAGTCTACTTTCATATCCATCGCAAGACATACCAACCAACTTACTGAAGTCCTAAATTTTTTGAAGGACCCAGTTTGAAGGTTTGGGTCCAGCTTCAATCACATTCACCTTTATTGTATCCTCTCCTTGATAACACTTCAAAGGGTCATACAAATATCCATCCGCTTCTTCCACATGTAAAACATCATTGACAGACTCTCCCTTCTGGCCGTTATCTACACACAACACCAAAGCTTTTTCAGTCCCTAACTTTTTTTTTTGTAGGAACTTAGAGTGCCTTCTGTTATGTGTTCCCAACCATAAATGTCGCACGTGCCGCATCGTGTTCTTTCAAGAATATCTAACCTGATCCCTCTACCAATACATGTGTCCTCTCTTGCTCAACTGAGAATAATCCATCTGTCGACGAAGTCGTGTCCATCGCATCCAGTGTTGCCGACTTGAAGTTCACCATTTTTGGCTCCCCTTCCTTAGACCAGGGGACCACCTTTCGATTTGTTGCAAACCTTGAGTCTTTATCATCTGTAACCAACTCCTCCACTTTGCCCCATCATCATTTCCGAAATACACTGCTTCAGTCCGTACCTGATACTTGCAATTAGGCTTAATTATCACCTGCTTGTCTTTAGTATGGGCTACATTTGATGATAACTCCTTAGGAACGAAGCTCGCTATTTGTTTTTCGTTAGCTAGGGGCTCATCCACGCCAACCCCACACTTATGACAACAAAATATCCTAGAGCCCACCTTAGACTTACATCCCACTAGCCTAATTAAATCATCCAACTTTTCTTTCAACACCTGGTCTCGGGCTCTTATTTCAGCACTGTTCAATAAGCTACCATGTGAACCTTCTACACGTGTCTCCAGAGGCTTAGGCACCGTAAGATGATCGTCATCTTCCTTCATATTAACCGTCATTTCATTTCACACTAGCCCTTGTTGATCAACTTTATGCGATGTCAATAAGTTTGCCGTAACTTCGACATAACTCATCATCCCTTGTCGATTTCTTTCATCCATCGCTCGACGTTTAGCCTTATCTCTAGCGACAAATGAATCGACAACTGAGTTAAACACCCGCGAAATCGATGCACATCCCTCTCCATTCGCACATTCCAGCACCATCACAACCCATTCTGACGCCTCTCCCTATACTGTGCTATCGTCAAGTACCTACTACGGCTGTTTGCACAACGATGTGCCAAAAAAGCTCTTGATGACTCATTGAACTTACTAGCCACTCTCAACTTATTCACCATCCAAAGTGCATCAAACCTCCCCATATAGATTGCGTTCGACATCCAGTAGCCCCACTCTATTATCTAACAGTGTTTGATTCATTAATAGACACTGCAAACTCCTTCGCCTCAACTCTAAATCGCCGACTGAATACCATACCATATGCATCCGCCCACTTTTTCATTTGATTGTGTATAGACGACACATCTAATGGCAAAACAAGCATGCTGGGTGATCTAGAAATTGCGTGCTGGTTTTTCAGGTTCTCGACGGCTGTGCGTGGTCCTCGCCACAGTCCATCAGGCATCGAAATGTTCTGCATAGTACGCTAGTCAAGCGCGTCTGTCGCAAAAGTGATCAAGTCTTTTGTATTTGGGTTTGGATCCCAGATCGATCCATCTGTCGATCTGTTTCTATCTTTTTTCCACCATGCTTGCCGATGCCTAAAGTCTCTGTATCACCGCGCCCTTCGATTCTGTACCGGTTTGAGCGGTGATGCTAAGGTTTCCACCTAGGGCCATCGCCTGTGAGTGTGGGATGATATGTGGCGTTAGGCCGGTAGTCAGGGGTTTGTCGAGAGATGCATTATAACTGTCGCTGACGTCGATCGAATTAGGTCACGGTGGTTAGGTGGTGGTTGGATTATGGGGGAGGGTGCTCCATAGGTTCTTGGTTTCATCCCATTAAAATAATTCTATTAACTTAATGACCATTGTACTTGTCGAAAAGTTCAATGAGATGATGATGATGATGACGACGACGATGTCATCGTCGTCGTCGTCATCATCATCATCTTCTTAAGAGATAAGGCTTAAATTCAAGAAAACCGGCACATTTATTTATGATAGGAAAAAATTTAAAGAGAACTCACAATAAAATAAATGCTTCGGAAGAGTTTCATGAGTTGGCACAATCAAAATTAGCTTAACAAATATTTTGAGAAACACTTGAGCACCATCAACAGTAGCCATTACCAGGTCTACTGAAACAAAACACATGATGAATGAGTTACAAAAACATGGCATAATAGTTGATTAAAAATCTATGAAAGACATGCTTGCATTTCTAAATAAGAACACATAACAAAGAAGGAAATTGAAATATGTTAAAATTGTTTTAAACATAAAGCGAGAACTCATGAAAACCTAATGCAAAATAAATTGAAACCACAAATAACAAACATCTCTAATTACACATTTTGGAAACAAATGAAACTAATAAAATTGAGCATTTCATTGTTGCACTAAACTTAAATCCTGTAAGGTTTACACTGTTAAAAATTTAAAAATTCGACATATGGAAAAGTAGCAAAAATCAACTTGCTTCGAAGAAGATGAACTAAATCTCTTAAATCAAAACTCTCCTCAAAAGCACATAAATTTCATTAGTCACTAAATATAAATTGCTAAATAATTATTTATAGGTAATTGAAACAAGAAATTTAGATATCTTCGAAATTGAGAGAAAATAAGAATAGAGGATTACCATGTGAGGGTTCTTGTCTTGATCTACATAATGAAGGGTTCCTCGTAGGGCTCAATTGCCCCCACCAAATGCTTGAAGTACAAGAAGAACAGTTGCATATGAAATCAAAAGAAACCAAATCCAATTAAATTACAAACAAAAAGACACAATAATGAAGAAAAATGCATTACCATATTTTCATTTCGTAAAAGCCTTGAAATACTTCAGGCAAAATGCAGTTGAGGACAACCAAATAGTGCTTAAAAAGGATGTACCTCAACGTTCAAGATTTGAAGCCCTAGAGAGTAGGAAGAGAAACCCCATCACGACTGCAATTTCTTCTTTGGTTGAATTTTTTCGTGTTCCAACTCTCAACTCTAATTTATTTACTAAATCGAAACACTAAACTTCGACGTCCGCGGTCTAATGTCGACTAAAAAGGTAATTGTAAAGTCTGTTTCTTTCATCAAGATGGGGCTGAAACAAATCCAGTATAACTTGCAACCAAATAGGTGTATTTATAACATAACACAATATTCTAACCATCTTGAATTCAACCACAATGGAGATCTGAAATATAAAGTTAAAGCACCATTCAAACAAGGTACTCACCATGTTCCCCATATAATCTAGCATGTTCTGCCACATGAAAACATCAAGAAATGACATTCTTATAACCCAATAGAAGACAACAAGTTCTCTACAAATTATGATCAATTTGAAGCATCATCTACATTTATTACAATTTAAAATAGTTTTTACACGGATTACAACTCAAAGAACAAGTTACCGAAGATGAAGAATTGTCTGATTGAACTATTCTAACATGATCCTCAAGAGTAAAATAAAAATGATGTGTACCTGGAAATCAATCAGGTCTTTACTTGGGTCAGCCTCAATCTTCTCCACTCTAATAGGTATTTTGTGTTTGATCTTTCAAAAGATCAAACAAAAAACAATCTCATATTCAACACCACATTCGAGAAACAGAAAAACGTATACACAACGAGATTCAATAAAGAATACACAACGAGATTCAATAAAGGAACAAACTTTAGGTATTTTGGGTTCGATTTCTAAAAAGATAGAAAAAAATTAAAAAATAAATCTCAAATTGAGCAATATAATTAAAGAAACTGTAAGAAATATACAGAAGAAATTGAAGTGATGAAAATTATACTTAAAAGGTATATGTCTCAGTTGCATCAGATTGTTTAAGATTTCTATCCATGATCGAGGAGAAAAAGGGTAATTAGGATTAAGGGAAAGAAGAAATGAGTACAAGGCCACATTTTTTATTTTTTTTAGGACAAACCAGTTAATGAACAGTAGACAACCAGATGGATGTGAAAAGGAAGGTGCACAGATGAATACTAAATCTCTCATCTTCTCTTTTAAGACGAGAGGAAAAAAAAAACTAGTCTTTGCCCATTATTTTGAAAGTAATGTTAGTATGTTAAATGTATTGGATTCTTGTAAATAACATCCTCAACTCAATATTTGTTATAGCCAAACTAGGATGGACTTTCCGTTATTGAGCTTGCAAAGAGACTAAGTTGTATCATTCCAACGGTAAAATATCGTCAAGAAACTCTGCAAGTATTACACGGCCATTATGATGACACTCCTTAATCCAAAAGAAACATGTAAGATATACCTTCTTCGGCACCAAATTATATATTACTCTCTAAAAGTTATCATATTTGTCTCTTTCCACAATAATTATTCTCATAACATTTAAAGCTTTTTGCCAAAGACGAGAACTTATCCACAGAAATTTAGCCAGAAAGAGATGGATTCTTCAAGAAACTAAAAACTTAGAAGACATTCACAACTCTTCTTTTTAAAGGCTTGATGCACCACTATGCATTACTTTATACACGTTTCTAAATATTTCACAATAAACTGGGGGGGAGGGGGGATAATCCTCTTAGGAAAGCCATTCGTTTCAGGGTCCTATTATCCGAATGTACAGTGGCCAAATGCAGACTATTTCCTATCAACTAAATATCCTATTTGAGTCAAAAGGATTCAAATGCTAGATACGCAATCCAACAATTAGGGAATAATTCTCATGTATATAACATTATTACCTACCTCAGGACCACATGACCAGTTTCAGCAGCTGAATTTATACTAATATCTGGGATTCCACGAACAGTTGAAGGCTGGAGATTCTCTTGATATGCTCTCCAACTTGTCGCCATTTAGTAAGTTCATCGTGTTCACCACCTATTTCATGTGCTGATGTTCCAATCGTAACCATCGCTTCTATACACCCCGTGGACAAACAGAATTTAACATATTTGAGCCATGCGCAAAATAAGAAAGGAAAGCTCCACTATTTGAATTTTCAAAATTCAATTAAACTTGAAAATGTCGAGTAACCATAAAACTATTCAGAGAACCAATTACCTCAGATGATATTCTTGCCTGTGCTGTGACTTCATGTTGGAGCAACGTTTTTAACACATGCAAACATTTGTTGGTAAAGTAAAAAAAAGGTTCCTGATTTGCATCTAACATTTCAATCCAAAATATGAATAGGGTCAAACTATTTTGCCACGGGAAATGGAGATTGTAGCAAGTATCGATTCTTCTCGAGTACAAGTTTCATTTTTCCATAATTGGCAGTAGAACTATGTATGAAATCAATCATAACTTTAGGAAGCTTCATCTTTGACAATTTATTCAAAACAGATAATATTGTTTCCGTTTCAAGTCCCACATATACAACGGCATATAGAGAGTGTGGCGTCAAATTGTACTCATGCATTGACTCAGGCATGTAAAATAGAAGATACATAAATCAAAATCCTATTCCAATCATACTCGAATTCAATAAATTAGCTAATGCAACTGTGCAAGTGTAGTAGCTCAATATCAGTTGTACCTTTCTTCCAAAGTACAACCACCACTTTCCCTTTTGCAGTAGACTAATACTACTATGAGCTATCAACTCCAAGTTTTTGTATCATAGTATGTAAACAATGGCTCAAACACGAGACATATAATCACAGTAAATTGAGTAAAACGATACCTGTAAATGGGTTCAGCAATGGCAATGAGGAAGTCATAGGCTTGTCTGTACAGTGGGAAGAAATTTTCGAGAAAATTTTGACTATCAACACAAGGCCACAGTGGAAGATTGGCATGATAAGGTTTAAGTTCCAGTTTTGAAAAATCCCTCTTTTTCCCTTCCCCTTAAAAACCACACCAAATCATTCAATTCACTCAATTAGTCCAAATTAACACAAATCCAGAAACAAGAATAAAATTGTAAAAATCCAGGGTGCAATAAAAAATAAAAGGTATTGTAAATACCATCACGAATATCATCCTCATTAGGGAAATGAGAAGCCTCGTCTTCAGCAGCAAAAGCCTATACTCCTTCAGTTAAAGTGAATAAAAAATGAGAATTATTTGGGGGAAAAACAAACTCGGTGGCAAAATTATAATAAACAAATTCGAAGATAACCTTGGTAAGCTCGAGAGAGAAGAAGAAAGGATAAACCAAGGAAAAGAAGAGAAAAAGTTAAAACACTGTCAAATGAAAAAAATAAATAAACAATAAAGGTAATGGTTACGAAATATCATTGAAGAAGCTCAGATCGTCGTCAAACTCAAATAAAGATTGCGGATTTCAATCTGCTTGGCCACACATACTCTCTCTCTCTATAAAAAGGAAGTACCTTTAGAGGAAGAAATGAGAAAATACAGGAAGAAAGCACGGGGAACTTTTGAGACCATTCTTTCGAAATTAACATGAAGCTATTACAAGAGAAAGAAATAGCTACTGTAGACTTGCCACTCATAAGGGGGTCCATAATTATAGTCTTTGTTGCTCTGATGCTCAAATTTTAAGGCTACCTAGAAAGGTCATGAAAATGTTACATTTGCATAAGAAATGCTCATTGCTACAAGCTACAAAATACAGAAAGCATGTAATTCTACAGCTCTTGGACCCCTTTTTTCATTTGGATTTGGGGGATTTATTTGCCGACCAACATACATTTGCCCAAATCTTCCTTCCCTAGTTTTCTATCAATTCAATAAGCTAAAGAACTGCCAACCTAGACTTGTTTTGCATAAAGAAAATTCTAATTAACAAAGACACAAGGTAAGCTACCCATAAATTTTATGAGTTTTACACACGCTAGCTATGTGCAACAGAACTTTGAAGAAAACCATTTGGCATAGAACGACAAATGTCACTCACTTATCAGCAAGAGCTCACTTCCTTGTATAGAACCAAAATGTTAGTGTCCACATTTAAGGTAGCCAACAAAAGCACCGCGGAGTGGACAAGTAAGTAAAAAAGACTTCCATTTTTATTTTTATTTTTGTTGAAGCCAATAAAAAATTGAACTTTCTAGAGAAGTAATCAACTGAATAATGTAACACATTACAGAACAAATACCCATATTTGATAGCAAAAAACCTAGAGTTTCCCTTCAATTCTGAAGCACGATTTTCTCAAACAAATCCCTCAAAAGAATAATTTTTCAACAGTACTAGTGTACTACACATAAACAGACACCCAAACACCAACACCAACAAACTCGAATACAACTGAGAAAGTAATACATACAGCTCTCTTTAGCAAAAAAAATGTCATTTATGCACTCACAAGCCCCAAATAGAAACTACTTGAGCAAGATTGCTAAAAAATTAGAGAAAAGTCTAATCTTTCAACCTAAAAAAATTACCATCTAGTCCATCTCTATTTCTAAAGCCAACAACTCCCAAAATAAACCCATAATTTAAACATCAAAATAACATACATATAATTGGGAAATATTTCAAGAAAATTTCATCATACCCTTTCGTGCAGATTTTTTTTTCCAATTTTCTGAATTTTCCCACCAAAATACTTAAAAGAAACTAAACGACATTAAAAATTAGAGCCCAATCAGTCAAGTGATTCAAGACCAAACCAAGTGGGTAGTCGAGGAATGGCAACAATATAAAAACAGATTTGTATTACATTCTGCATGGTTAAAGTGATATTAGTTTAGCAAGTCGTTCCTTAGGATGACAGATGGCCATCTATTTGGTATTTGGTGATTAAAGAGTGATCATTTTGACAGTCGTTCGATATTAAGCTCCCATGTTCTTACTCAAGCTCACTACAGAATATATACTACAAAAATTATATTCCAAAGGAACTTGTTTCTCCATTTCATCACTATATCTGCTAATCTAATAAAATGAAAATACCGGTAGAACATCTTAAGCCATACAAAATATAGTAGAGAAGATAGCATAGAACGAAGAAAACATTTACTTGCTATATAAATCGAAAGATAAGTTCAAACTTGAAAACTTGTGCATATGAAATCTAAAAGGGTCACCAAACACCTCCCTTTTCCTTCGAAAGAAAAACAAAAGTACGCAAGATCTCAACAACTAAACAAAAGAACAAGTTGCCTAAGAAAGCTCATAATTGAACTTGTTGTTTCATTTTGTCGTCAACAGAGGAGCTTCTTCTGCAGATTTCACTTCTTGCAATTTGGTTTCGTTGTCAACACCTAGCCAAAAATACCAACCAAAAACAAAACATTCAAAGACAAGTTAGAACTTCAGAAACTTGTGCATAAGAATCGAGAAGTCACAAAAAATCCCCCGTCTTTTCTGAAATACCAAAAAGGCATAACATCCTAACATCGAAAAAAAAAAAAAAAAAAAACTTTCCCAAAGAAAGCTCGTAATAATACTTAATTTTTCATTTCATCTTCGATACAGAAACTTCTTTGGTCGATAGAGGAAGTTCTTTTTTCACACCTTGCAATTTGGTTCAGTTGTGGAGACATGAATTTGTTGTTCTCTCTGAACGATTTGGGGTTTCCAATCGAGAGATTTGGGGGTTTTGTCCAGAAAGAGAAGAACGTCTTTGATTTTTGAGAGAGAGGGACAGTTGGGGGGCGAATTAGGGTTTGCTCAAATGATCGCGTATTTTGTTTATATTTGGACAGGTAGGATTTAGGCTTATATGTATTAATTTGGGTTGTGAATAAATCCGATTAGACACAAGCGGGGAACAGTTCTTGAACAGTAGAACATCTAGACAAGTTTGAAACCTAAGGTTACAAAAATGAACAGTAACTTCCAAAGAGAGAGAGAGTAGGATAAATAAATAAATAATAACACTAGTGATGTGCCCGTCCAATGCACATATTGATAGCAAGTTTGGTGAAAGAACAAATAGGGTGAGCACAAAGTTTATGTGAAGATAGCTCGATCACCCTACTTTAAGTTCATAAATAAATCCAATTGCATAAAACAAACAGATTCCTTCATTTGTCTACATGGAAATCAGACATAAACAACTACGAGACAAATGCTAAGTGTATAACGAAAAAAGCCTAAAACATGCTAGCATTTTCCAGAGGTTCAGTTTTACTTCATGGAATTGTTTGAGCTCCCTGAGATCAACAACATGAATATCAAATTGAGTACCATCACGTTGTCTGCATCCCCAAACCTGGGAAAGGAAATGTCTATAAAGGGAATATACATGAGATAAAATATATGGAATCATAATCATAAGATTACAAAAGGAGTAACACTTATAATGCAATGTGATTGACTCCTTTATATTAAAAAAACAGACTAGAGATTCCCTAAAACTCATTCAAATTGGTTAGTATAATTCTTGTATATTTTGCTAATATGAGGGTGTAAAAAGAACTTTAATGATAGTAAATGTAGCGACCGAGAACTTTTAATAAATATAAAATTAGTTTTCTCGAAAAATGTGTCACTAAACGTTAACCCTAATTTTTTTAGAGAAGCAAGTTCATCTAGCCGTTATAAAATCAAATTCAAATCTATTCGATCGAATCCAATTCCGAATAATAATTTTATTATCAATTTCGATTTATTTTATTTAAATCCAATTTTTAATAATTTCAAGCCCATTATTAAAGTCCAATATTTATAGTCCAATTACATAAGCCCAATTTAAATTTTAATTCTTTTAGCCTAATCCATTTAAGTCCAATTAATTGAGTCCAAAACCGGAATTTATTTATTTAGCCCAATTAGAAAACCCTAAAGCCCAACTTTTTGGCCCAATTACCCGCCTAGGGTTTTGTGCCCTAAGTATCACTATTCATACCCCACTCACACTCACACAACATCCATTTGGTAAGAATTTGTCAATCCCTCCAACTCTCTCTCTATTCCAATGTGAGACACCATTGATGCTAGAAAATCCATTTCTAGCATCAACAGTGAACATACAAAATGCACACAATGCAGCCCCTACCATACTGCAAGCTCCACTACCAAGCTCACCAACACATTCACCATTTCACCACCACCAACCTCTACTGCAAACACCACCTCCAACTCTCACGAGACCAACACTGCCCAGCTGCAAACCACCAACATTACCACCTCTATCAACTCACTGCCCTCATCTCAAAACCAAGAACAACCAACACCACACCAACCTCAACTCACTGCAACACCACTGCAAACCACATGCCCATAGCCAACAAGCTCACCATCAACACCCACAATATCGAAACCACCACCAGTCACCACCAATCGAACCAACTCCACCAAGCCAACACCAAAACCGAGAGCAACAGACCACCTCCAGCAACATCACCAACCCACGCAGCTACTCAAACCACCCAACACCATAGCCAACTCCACACACATCCACCAAAAGTCGAGACCACCCAAAACCACCAAACCGTATTCCAACCACCTCAAGTCCCCAAACCCGAGACCAACAAATCCAATCCCCAAAAATTAACACCCAACAGCCACTTGCCCGAAGCCAACCACCTCAAGCCACCAAATCCCCAAATCTATCGAAACCGGAACCACCATCACCGCCACTCCAAATTAAGCCCCAAACCAAGGAAACAATAAAAAAAAGGGAAAAACCCAATACTTACCTCATGTTTGAATATCGAACCTCCAAGCCTCGGCCACCCTTCAAACCGCACACCAAAGGCCCAAATCAAACCCCCCTTCCCTACCCTTGAGCCTGGCGCGGCGCTGCCACCACTGCCGGTCGGTGGTGGTAAGAAACAAGGGGAAGCCCTGCCCGTCGTCTCTCTCTCTACAGAGAGAGAGAGAGTGATGAAATAAAATGATTTTATAATTTTGATTTTTTAAAAATTTATTTTTAAAACCCCCAAGTTTTAAATTAAGTTATTTCAGTCCCTAGGTTTTAAATATTTTGATTTTAACCCTTAACATCTTATTTTCAGTTTTAATTAACTTCAATTAAGTCCCTAATGTATAAAAGTTATTATTTCAACTTTTAAGTTTTATTTTCAGCTTTATTATATTTACAGTTTAGTCCCTAAACTTATAAAAGTTATTATTTCAGCTTTTAAGTTTTATTTCCAGCTTTATTATATTTACAGCTTAGTCCCTAAACTTATAAAAGTTATTATTTCAGCTTTTAAGTTTTATTTTCAGTTTTATTATATTTACAGTTTAGTCCCTAAACTTATAAAAGTTATTATTTCAACTTTTAGCTTTTATTTTCAGCTTTATTATATTTACAATTTAGTCCCTAACTTTCAAAAATTACTATTTCAGCCCTTAAACTTTTATTTTCAGATTTAATAAATTTCCAATTTAGCCCCTAATCTTTACTTTATCATTTTAAGTCATTTATTACAATTTCAATAATTTTCATTTAAGCCCTTAAACTTTATTTCAACACTTTAAAACTTTAAAGTTTCGAAATACTAATTCAAACTTATTTTCTATTTTGGCTAGACGAAACGTACGGACAATTAGGAGATTGAAGTTACTTCTCGCTCCATTTTTCACGAAACTCGAGATATTGAGGTAGACTCGCCACCATTAATTAGTTTAAATTATAATTGCATACTTTCTCTCTTTTTTGCTCTCTCTGCTTTTCTTCTTTGCTCCCCTCTCTCTCTTCTCTTCTTCTCTTCTTCTCCCTCTGCCTTTTCTTGCTTCTTTCTTCTCTTTCTCTCTTCTCTTTCTGCTCTTTTTTCTTTCTCTCTCTCTCCCTTCTCTTCTCTCTCCTCTCTCTCCTTTTTCTTTTCTTTTGCTCTTTTCTCTCTCTCTCTTTCTCTCCCCTCTCTCTCTCTGCCTCTGCTTCTTCTTCTTTCTCTGTCCTCTCTTCTCTTTCTCTCTTCCTTCTCTCTTCTCTCTCTCCTCCTCTCTCTTCCTTCTCCTCTCTTTTTTCTCTCTCTTCTGCTTTTCTCTTCTCTCTTCTCTCCTTTCTCTGCTCTCTCTTTCTCTTCTCCTCTTTTCTCTTCTCTTCCCCTTCTCTTCTCCTCTCTTTTCCTTCTCTCTCCTCTTTTTCTGCTCTTTCTCTTTCCTCCTCTCTCTCTCTCTTTCCTCTGCTTCTTTTTTTCTTTTCTCTTTCTCTCTCCCTCTCCTCTTTCTCTCTCTCTCTGCTCTCCTCTCTTTTTCTTTTTCTCTCTTCCTCTCTTTCTCTCTTCTCTCTCTTTTTTCCTCTTCTCTCTTGCTCTCCCTCTTTTTTGCTCTTCTTTCTTTCTTTCTCTCTTCCCTGCTTCTCTTCTCTTCTTCTCTCTCTCTCTCTCTCTCTTTCTCTCCTCTCTCTCTTCTTTCTCTCTCTCCTCTTTCTTTCCCTCCTCTCTCTTCCTTCTCTCTCTCCCTCTCTTCTTGCTCTCTTTCCTTTTTTTCTCTCTCCTTCCTGCTTTCTCTTTTTTTTCTCTGCTCTTCTTCTTTTTTGTCTTTCTTCTGCTTTTCTTCTCTCCCTCCCTCTCTCCCCTCTCTTTTCTCTTTCTCTTTCTTCCTCTTCTCTCTCTTCTCTTTCTTCTCTTTCTCTGCTCTTCTTTCCCTCTTTCTCTCTCTCCTTCTCTTCTCTCCCTCTCTCTCTCTTCCCTTCTCTCCCTTCCCTTTTGCTCTTTTCTGCCTTTCTTCTCTTTGCTTCTCTTTTTCTTCTTTCTCCTTTTCTTCTCTCCTCTCTCTCTCTCTCTCTCTTTCTCTCTCTTTCTCTCTTTCCTCTCTTTCTCTCTCTCCTCTCTCTTCTTCCTCTTCTCTTCTCTCTCTCCCCCCCTCCTCTTCTCTTCTTCTCTCCTCTTTTCCTCTCTTCCCTTCCCTTCTCCTCTTTCTGCTTCTCTTTTTTTCCTTTCTTTCTTCCTCTTCTCTCTTTTCTCTCCTCTCTCTCTCTCTTTTCTCCTTTTTTTTCTCTTTCTCTGCTTCCTCCCTCCCCTCTCTTTTTCTCCCCCCTCTCTCTTCTCTTCTTTCTTTTCTCTTTTTCTCCTCTTTTTTCTTCTTCTCTTCTCTCTCTTTTCTCTTCTTCCTCTTTTCTTTGCTTCTTCTCTCTCTCTCTTTCTCCTCTTTCTTCTCTTCTCTGCTCTTTCTCTTCCTTCTCTGTCTCTCTTTCTTCTTTCCTGCTCTCTCTCTCTTTTTTCTCTCCCTCTCTCTCCTCTCTCCTCTCCTCCTCTCTCTTCTCTCCTCTCTCTCTCTCTCTCTTTTTTCCTCCTCTCTTCCTTTCTCTTTCCCTTCTCTCTCTTTCTCCCTCCTTTCTCCTCTCTTCTTTGCTTTCTCTCTTTCTCCTCCTCTTCTTTTTCTCTTCTCTTCTCTCTCTCTCTCTCTCTCTTTCCTCTTCTCTCTGTCTCTTCTCTTCTTCTGCTCTCTTTCTCTCTTCTCTCCTTGCCTCTCTGTCTCTCCCTTTCCTGCTCTCTCTCTCTCTTCTCTCTCTTTCTTTCTCTTCTTCTCTTTCTCTCTCTTTCTGTCTTTCTCCCCTCCTTCTCTTCTCTTCTCTCCTCTCTCTCTCTCTCTCTCTCTCTCTTCCTCTCCCTCTGTTTTCTCTCTCTTCTCTCTTCTGCTGCTCTTCTTTTCTCTCTCTCTCTCTTTCTCTCCTCTTCTTTTCTCTCTTCCCTTTTTCTTTTCTTCCTCCCTCTCTGTTTCTCTTCTCTCTCTCTTCTCCTGCTCTCTTCTCCTTTGCTCTTCTTTTCTCTGCTCTCCTTTCTCTCTCTTCTTGCTTCTCTTTCTTCTCTCTTCTCTCTTTCTTCTTCTTTCTTCTCTTTGCTCTCTCCTGCTTTCTCTCCTTCTTCTCTCTTCCTCCTCTCTTTCTCCTTCTTTTTCTTTCTTGCCTCTCCTCTCTTTCCCTCTCTTTTCTTTCTTTCTGCTCTCTCTCTCTTTTTCTCTTCTCTGTCTTCTCCTGTTCTCCCTCTGCTCTCTCTCTTCTCTCTTTTCTCTTTTTTTTCTTTTTCTCTCCTGCTCTCTGCCCTCTGCTTCTCTTCCTCTTCTCCTCTTGCTTCTCCCTGCTCTCTCTCTTCTTCTTTCTTTTTTTCTCTCTCTTTCCCTCCTTTTTTCTCTCTCTCTCTTCTTTTTCTCTTTTCCCTCCCCTCTCCTCTGCTTCTCCTCTCTCTCTCTCCTTCTTCTTCCTCTTCTCTCTCTGCTCTCTCTCTTTTTCCTCCTCTCTTCTCTCTCTGCTCTTCTTTCTCTGCTCTCTCTCTTTTCTGCTTCCTCTCTTCTCTTTCTCTTTTTCTCTTTTTCTGCTCTCTCCCTGCTTTCTCTTTCTTCTCTCTCTCTTGTCTCTTCTTTCTCTTTTCCCTCCTCTTTCTCCTCCCTGCTCTGCTCTTTCTTTGCTTCTCTCTCTCCCTTGCCTCTCTCTCTCTTGCTCTCTTCTCTTCTCTGCTCTCTCTTTCCTCCCTCCTCTCTCTCTCTCCTCTTTTCTTTTCTTCTCTCTTTCTCTTCTCTCTCCTCTCTTTTTCTCTCCTCTTCTTCTTCTCCTCTCTCTCTCTCTCTTCTTCTTTCTCTCTCTCTCCTCTCTCCTTTCTCCTCTTTTCCTTCTCTCTTTCTGCTTTTTTCCTTTGCTCCTCCTCTCTCTCTCTCTCTTTTCTTCCTTTGCTTTTCCCTTTTCTCTCTTCTCTCTCTCTCTTCCCTTTCTTTTCTCTTTTTTCTTCTCTCTCTCTTCTCTGTCTTTTTTCTCTCTCTGCTCTCTTTTCTCTTTCTCTTTTCTCTGCTCTGCTCTCTCTTCTCTCTCTTTTCTTTCCTTTCTTCTCTCTCTTTCTCTCCTCCTCCTCCTTCTCTCTTTCTCCCTCTCTCCTCTCTTTTCTCTCCCTCTTTCTCTCCTTTCTCTCTTCTCCCTCTGCCCTCTCTCTCTCTTTCTGCCTTTCTCTCTTCTCTCTTCTCCTGTTCCTGCTTCTCTCTCTTTCTCTCTCTTCTCTCTTCTCTCTCTCTGCTTCTTTTCCCTCTCTCTTTTTCTGCTCTCTCTCTCTCTCTCTCCTTGCTCTCCTCTTCTCTCTTTTCTCTCTCTTGCCTTTCTGTCTTCCCTCTCTCTGCTGCTTCTTTGTTCTCTTCTCTGTTCTCTCTCTTTCCCTCTCTTCGAGCTTCTTTTCTTCCTTCTCTCTGCTGCCTCTCTTCTCTTCTCTTTCTCTCTCTTCTTTCTCTCTCTCTCCTCTCCTTCTTTTTTCTTTTTCTTTCTCTCTCTCTCTCTCTCTCTCTTTCTCTTCTTCTTTGCCTTTTCTCTCTCTGCTTTTTCCTCTTCTCTCCCTTTCCCCTCTCCTCTCTTTCTTCTCTTTTCTCTCTTCTCTCTCCTCTTTCTTTCTCCTTCCTTCCTTTCTCTGCTCTCTTTCTCCTTCTCTCCTCTTTTCTTCTCTCTTTTCTTCTTCTTTCTCTTTTTTCTTCCTCCTTTTCTTTCTTTTTTCTTTCTCCTCTTTTTCCTCTTCTTTCTCTCTGCTTCTCTTCTCTCCTCTCTCTCTCTTTCTTTCTTCTCTTCTCCTGTCTCTTTTCTCTCTTTGCTTTTCTCCTCTCTTCCTCTCTGCTTCCTCTCTCTCCTCTTTCTTCTCTCTCTTTTCTCTCTTTTCTCTCTCTTTTCTCTTCTCTTCTGCTTCTTTTTTTCTCTTTTCTTCTCTCTCTCTCTTCTCTCTCTCTCTCTCTCTCTCTCTCTTTTTTCCTCTTCTCTTCTCTCCTCTGCTTCTTCTCTTTCTCTCTCTCTTCCTCTTCTCTGCTCTTCTTTTCTGCTCTCTCTCTCTTTTCTCTCTCTTTCTTCTTCTTTTCTCTCTCTTCTCTCCTCTCTCCTCTTTTTTCTTTTCTCTGCTCTCCTCTTCTCTTCTCTCTCTCTCTTTTCTTTCCTCCTGCTCTCCTTCTCTCTTTTTCCCTTCTCCTTCTTTTCTTCTGCTTTCTCTCTCTCTTCTCTCCTTTTCTTCTCTCTTCTCTCTTTTCTCTCCTTTCTCTCTTTCTTTTTTTCTCTCTCTTTCTCTCTCTCTTTTCTCTGCTCTCTTTCCTCTCCTCTTCTTTCTCTCTCTTCTCCTTCTTCTCTCTTCTCCTCTCTTCTTCTTCTTCCTCTTCTTTCCTTCTGCTCCTCCTCTCTCCTTTCTCTTCTTTTTCTCCCTTTCTTTCCTTTTCTCTTTTTTCTTCTCTGCCTTTCCCTCTCTCCTTCTCTCTCCCTTTTTCTCTCTCTTCTCTCTCTCTCTTCCTGCTTCTTCTCTTCCTCTCTGCTTTTTCTCCTTCCTCTGTCTTTCTGCTCTTCTCTGCCTCTCTCTGCTCTTCTTTTCTTTTTCTTTCTCTCTCTCTGCTCTCTCTCTCTCTCTCCTTCTCCTTTTTTCTCTCTCTGCTTCTCTCTTCCTCTCTTCTCTCTTCTTTTCCTCTCTGCTTTCCTCTCTCCCTCTTTCTCTCTTTCTTTTCTCTCTTCTTTCCTCTCTGCTCTCTTTTTCTTGCCCTTTTTCTCCCTTTTCCTCTCCTTTCTGTTCCTCTGCTCTCCCTTTTCTCTCTTTTTTTCTTTTTCTTCCCTGCTCCTCTGCTCTCTCTTTCTTGCTCCTCTCTCTCCTTTTCTCTCTCTTCTTCTGCTTTTTCTTCTCTTTTCTTTCTCTCTTCTCTCTCCTCTCTTCTCTCCTGCTTTTCTCTCCTCTGCTCCCTTTCCTTCTCTGCCTCTCCCCTGCCTCTCTCTTTCTCCTCCTTCTTTCTGCTTCTCTCCTTCTCTCTCTCTCTTTTTTCTCTTTTGCTTCTTCCTCTCTTCTCTCTCTCTTCTCTTCTTTTCTTCTTCTCTTTCCTTTTTTCCTGCTGCCTGCTTCCTCTTTTCCTCTCTTTTCTCTTCTCTCTCTTTTTTTCTCTCTCTTCTTTCTCTCTCTCTCTCTCTTTTTCCTGTCCTTTCTTTCCTCTTCTTCTCTTTCTCTCTTCCTTCTCTCTTCTCTCCTTTCTCCTTCCTTTTCTTTCTTTCTCTCTTTTTTCTCTTTCTCTCTCCTCTCTCTCTCTCCTCTCTCCTCTTTTCTTTTCTCTCTCTCCTCTCTTCCTCTTTCTTTTTTTTCTTCCTTCTTTCCCTTTTTCTTTCTCTCTTTTCTCTCTCTTTTTCTCTCTCCCTCTCTTCTTCTCTCTCCTTCTCTTCTCTCCTCTTCTTCTGCTCTCCTCTCTGCTCTCTTCTTTCTTCTCTCTTCTCTTTCTCTTCTTTTCCTCTCTTTCTCTTCTTTTTCTTTTTCCTCTCCTTCCTTTCTCTCTCTCTCTTCTTTTTTTTTTCTTTCTCCCTTTTCCTCTCCTCCCTCTCTTTCTCTCTCTCTCCTTCTTTTTTTTCTCTGCTCTCTTCTCTCTCTCTTTTCTCCCCTTCTTTTTCTTCTCTTTTTCTCCTCTCTCTCTTCCTTCTTCTCCCTTCTCTCTCTTCCTTCTCTGTCTCTTCCTCTCTCCTTTCTTCTTTTCTTTGTTCTCTGCCTTCCTTTCCTCTTTTTTCTCTCTTTCTTCTTCTTTTTCTCTTCTCTCCCTCTTTTCCTCCTCTCTTCTCTCTCTTTCTCTCTTCTGCTCTCTCCTGCTGTTTCCTCTCTTCTTTCTTTTTTGCTTCTGCTCTTCCTTCTTCTCTCTTTCTTTTCTTCTTTTTCTTCTCCCTTTTCTCTTCTCCTCTTCTCTCTCTGCTTCTTTCTCTCCTCTTTTCTCTTTCCTTCCTCTCTCTCTTTTTCTCTTTCTCTTCTTCTTCTCTCTCTTCTTTTCTCTCTCCTCTTTTCTTTCCTCTTTCTCTCTCTCCTTCTTCCTCCTTTTTTTCCTTTTCTCCCCCTTTCCTTCTCGCTCTCCTGCTTCTTCTCTCTCTGCTCTCTTTTTCTCCTCTCTTTCTCTCTTCTCTCTCTTCTCTCTCTCTTCTCTTTTTCTCCTTCCTTTCTCTCTCTTTCCTCTCTTCTTTTTTTTCTCCTTTCTTCTTTCTCTCTCTCCTGCTCTTCTCTTCTTCTCCCTCTCTTTTACTCTCTCCTCTTCTCTCCCTCTCTCTCTGCCCTCTCTTTCTCTTCTCCTTCTTTTTCTCTCTCTCTCCTTCTCTCTGCCTTTCTCTCTCTCTTTCTCTCTTCTTCTCCTCTTGCTCTTCCTTTTCTCTTCCTCTTCTTGCTCTTCTTTCTTCTTTCTTCTCTGTCTTCTCCTCTCTTCTTCTCCTCTCCTCTGCTCTCTGCTCTCTCTTTCTTCTTTTCTTCTCCTCTCTCTCTCTGTTTTCTCCTCTCCTCTTTTCTCTCTTCTCTCTTCTCTTTCTCTCTCTCTTCTCTCTTCCCTCTCCCTGCTCTCTCTCTTCTCTCCCTCTCTCCTTCTCCCCTCTCTTCTTTTCTCTCTCTTTTCTTCCTCCTCTCTCTTCTCTCTTTTCTCTCCTCTCTTTTTTTCTCTTCTCCTTTTCTCCTCTCCTCCTCCTCTCTTCTCTCCCTCCTCTCTCTCTCTTCTCCTTCTCTCCCCTTTTCCTCTCTTTTGCTTTCTCTTTGTCTCTCCTCTTTCTGCCTCTCTCTCTCTCTCTCTCTCCCTTTCTCTCTCTCTGCTCTCTCTCTCTTTCTTCTTTTCTCCTCTCTCTCTCCTCCTCTCTCTCTTTCCTCTCTCCTCTTTTTTTTTTCTTTTTCTCTCTCTCTCCTTTCTCTTTTCTCTTTTCTTTTCTCTGCTCTCCTCTCCTTTTTTTTTTTCTTTTCTTGCCCTTCTCCTCCTCTTTCTGCTTTCCTTTCTCCTTCCTCTCTTTTTCTCTCTTTCTGCTCTTCTTCTTTTTTCTCTCTCTTTCTTCTTTCTCTTCTCTCTCCTCCCTCTCTCTCTCTCCTCCCCTTGTCTCTCCTCCTCCCTCTGCTTTCTCTCTCTCTCTCTCTCTCTCTTTCTCTCCTTTCCCTCTCTCTTCTCTCTTTTCCTTCTTCTCCTCCTCTCCTCTTCTCTTTCTCTCTCTCTTCCTCTCTGCTCTTTCTCTCCTCCTCTCCTCTGCTTCTTTCTTTTCTTTTCTCTCTTTTCTCTTCTCTTTTCTGCTCTTTTTTTTCCTCTTCTCTCTCTCCTCTCTCTCTTCCCCCTCTCTCTCTCTCTCTCTCTCTCTCTCTCTTCTCCTCTCTTTTTTCTTCTCTTTTCTCTCTCTCCTCTCTCTCTGTCTTCTTTTCTCTCTCTCCTTTCCTGCTCTCTCTCTCTTTTCTCTCTCTCTTCCTCCCTGCTTTCTCCTCCTCCTCTCTTCCTTTCTCTCTTCTCTTCTTCTTTCTTCTCTCTCTTCTCTTTCTGCTGCTTCTGCTCTCTTCTTCCCTTCTCTCTTCTGCTTCTGCTTCTCTCTTCTCTCCCTTCTCTCTCTTCTCTTTCTCTTCTCTTTTTCTTTTCCTTTGCTCTCTCTGCTCTTCCTCTCTCTTTCTCTTCTCTCTCCTCTTCTTTCCTCTCTCTTCCTCTCTCTTCTGCTTCTCTCTCCCTCTTCTTCTCTTCCTCCTCCTCTTTTTTCTCTCTTTCCTCTCTCTTTTTCTCCTCTTCTCTTTTCTCTCTCTTTCTCTCTCTCTCTCCCCTCTCTTCTTTTCTCTCTCTTCTCTCTTCTCTCTCTCTTTTCTCTTTCTCTCTTCTCTCTTTTCTTCTCCTCCTTCTTTCTTTCCTCTTTCTCTCTTCTCTTCTCTCTCTCCCTGTCTTTTTCTCTCCTCTTTTCTCTCTTCTTTCTCTCCTCTCTCTTTCTCTCTTCTTTCTCTTCCTCCTCCTCTTCTCTCTCTCTTCTTTTCTTCTGCCCTCTCTCTCTCTCTCTTTCTCTCTGCCTCTCTCTTCTTCTCTCCTTCTTTCTTCTCTCTCTGCTCTCTTTCTCTCTCTCTTGCTTCTTCTCTCTCTCTCTTCTCTCTCTCTTTTCCTTTCTGCTTTTCTTTCTGCTCTTCCTGCTTCTTTTTCTCTGCTCTCTTCTCTCTCTCTCTCTTCTTTTTTTTTCTCTCTCTCTCTCCTCTCTGCTCTCTCTCTCTTCTCTTGCTGTTCTCTCTCCCCCTCCTTCCTTTTTTTCTCTCTGCTCTGCTCTCTCTCTCCTCTTCTTTTTCTTTCTTCCCCCTCTCCCTCTCTTCTCTTCTTTCTTCTCTCTTTCTCTTTTCTTTTCCCCTCTTTTTCTTTCTGCCTCTTCCCTTCTTCTTCTCTCTTCTCTCTCTTCTCTTCTCTTCTCTCCTCTTTCTTCTCTTTCTCTCTCTTCTTCTTTCTTTTCTTTTCTCTCTCTCTCTCTTCTTCTCTCTCTCTCTCTCTCTCTCTTCTTTTCTCTCTCTTCTCTTCTCTTCTGCTCCTCTCTTCCTCCCCTCTCTCTTTTTTCTCTGCTCCCTTTTTTTTTCCTGCTCTTTCTTTTCTCTTTCTCTCTCTCTTTCTCTCTTTCTCTCCTTCTCTCTTCTCTCTTCTCCTTTCTCTCTTTTTCTCCCCTCTCTTTCTTCTCTCTCTCCTCTCTTTCTCCTCTTTCTCTCTCTTTCTTTTCCTTTCTCTGCTTCTCTCTTGCTCTGCTTCTCTGCTTCTTCTCTCTCTTCTCCTCTTCTTTCCTCCTCTTTTTTCTCTTCTGTCTCTCTCTGCTTTTCTTCTCTTCTCCTTCCTCTCTCTCTTTTTTTCTTCTCTTCTGCTCTCTCCTTCTCTCTCTTTCTTTTTTCTCTTCTGCTCTCTCTTTTTCTTTTCTTTGCTTCTTCTTCTTTTCTTCTCTCTCTTTTTTTTCTCTCTGTTCTTTTCTTGCTGCTTCCCCTCTCTTTTCTCTGCTCTTTTCCTCTCTCTGTTTTTCCTCTCTCTCTCTCTCTCTCTTCTCTCTCTTTTCTCTCCCCTCTCTTCTCCCTCTCTTTCTCTCTCTCTCTTCTCTCTGCTCCTCTCTCTCTTCTTTTTTCTGCTTTTTCCTTTTGCTCTTTCTCCTCCTTCTGCTTGCTCCTTCTTCTCTTTCTTCTTCTCCTTCTCTTCTCTCCTTTCTCTTTCTTTTCTTTTTCTTCTCTCTCCTCTCTCTCTCTCTTCTCTCTCTCTCTCTCCTCTCTCTCCTGTTCTTCTTCTCTCTTCCTCTCTTCTCCTCTTTCTGTCTCCTCTCTCTCTCTCCTTCTCTTTTTCTCTTTCTTCCCTCTCCTCTCCTCTCTCTCTCTGCCTCTTCTTTTTTCCCTCTCCTCTTCTCTTCTCTCTCTCTTTCTTTTCTCTCCTCTCTCTCTTTCTCTTTTCTTTTCTTTTCTCTCTGCTCTTTCTTTCTTTCTTCTCTCTTTCTCTCTCTTTTCTTCTCTTCTCTCTCTGACCTCTCTTTCCCTCTTCTTCCCTCTTCTCTCTCCTCTTTCCTTTTTTTTTTTTCTCCTGCTTTTTTTTCCTGCTTTCTTTTTTTTCTCCTCTCTTCTCTCTCTCTCTCTTTCTCTTTTTTCCCCTGCTCTTCTCTTTCTTCTCTCTCTTTCCTCTTCTTGCTTGCTCCTCTTCTCTCTCTTTCTCTCTTTCTCTTCTTCTCTTTCTCTCTCTCTTTTCTCTCTCTTTCTTTTTCTCTCTTTCCCTCTCCTCTCCTTCTCTCTCTCCTCTTCCTGCTGCTGTTCTCCCTTTCTTCTTCCTCTCTCTCTTTCCTGCCTTTTCTCTTTCTCTCTTCTCTCTTTCTCCTCCTCTCTCTCCTCTTCTCCTCTTTCTCTTGCTGCTTCTCTCCTTTTTCCTCTCTCTTCCTTTTTTCTCTCTTTTTCCTTTTTTTTTTCTCCTGCTTTCTCTCTCTGCTGCCCCTCTCTTCTTTTCTTTTCCTCTCCCTCTCTTTTCTCTCTCTTTTTCCTCTTTTCTTCTCTTCTGTTCCTCTCCTTCTCTGCTCTCTTTCCTCTCTCTCTCCTTCTCTCTTTTCTTTCTTGCTCCTCCTTCTCCCCTTTCTTCTTCCTCTCTCTCTCTTTCTCTTCTCTCTCTCTTCTTCTTTTTCTCTCTCTCTCTCTCTGACTCTCTCTCTTTTCTCTCTCCCTCTCTCTCTTTCTTCTCTCTTTCTCTCTCTTCCTCTCTGCCCTCTCTCTTCTCTCCTCCTCTCTTCTCTCTCTTTGCTTCTTCTTCTCTCTCTCTCTTTTCTTTCTCTCTTCTCTTCTCTCTCTCTTCTCTTTCCCCTTTCTTCTCTCTGCTCCTCTTTTTCTCTCCTCTTCTTTGCCTTGCCTTTTCCTCCCCTTTCTTCTCTCTTTCTCCTCTCTCCTGCTCTTCTTTCTTCTTTCCCCCCTCTCTCTTCTTTCTTCTCTCTTCTCTCTCTTTCTTCTTCTTCTCTTTTTTTTCTTCTCTCTTTCTTCTCTCTCTTTCCTTTTTTTCTTCTCTTCTCTTTCCCCTGCTCTCTCTCCTCTTTTTCTTCTTCTTGCTCTCTCTTTCTTTCCTCCTTCTCTCTCTTTTCTCTCTCCTCTTTTTTCTTTCTCCCCTTTTTCTCTTTTTCTCCCTCTCCTCCCTTTCTTCTTCCTTTCTCTCCTTCTCTTCTTTCCTCTTCTCTCTTCTCTCCTTTCTTCTCTTCTCTTCTTTCTTTTCTTCCTTGCTCTCCTTCTTTTTCTCCTTTTTCCTTTTTCTCTGCTCCCCTCTCTTTTCTCTTTTCTTCCTCTTTCTTTCTCTGCTTCTCCTCTCTTCTCTTCTCTTCCTCTCTCTTTTTTCTTCTCTCCTTCTTCTCTCTTCTTTCCTCTCCCTCCCTTCTCTTCTCTCTCCTTTCCTTCTTCTGCTTCTCTCTCTTCTTCTCTCTCTCTTCTTTCTTCTGCCTCTCTTCTTTTTTTTTTCTTCTTTTCTCTCTCTCTTGCTCTTCTCTCTCTCTCCCTCCTCTCTCTTCTCCTCTGCTTCTCTCTCTCTTTCTCTCTCTCTTTCTCTCTTTGCTTCTCTCTCCCTCTCTCTTCTCTTCTTTCCCTTTTTGCTTTCCCTGCTCTTTCTCCTTTCTCTGTCCCTTTTTCCTCTCTTCTCTCTGCTCCTCTTCTTCTCTTCTCTCTCTCTTCTCTTTTCTCTCCTTTCTTCTCTCTCCTTCTCTTTCTCTTTCTCTTTTCTCTCCTCTCCTTTTCTTGCCTTTCTCCCTCTCTTTTTCTTTTTCTTCTCTTCTCTCCCTTCTCTCTTTTTCTCTCTGCTCTCTCTTCCCTGCTTTTCTCTCTCTCTTTTTTTTCCTGCTCCTTTTCCTGTGTCTTTTTCTTCTCTTTTCTTCTGTCTTTCCTTTGTCTTCTCTCTGCTCTGTTCTCCTCTCTTCTGTCTCTTCTTTCTCTCTCCCTTCTCCTTTCTCTCTCTCCTTCTTTCTTTGCTCCTCCTTTCCTCCTTTCTCTCTTCTCTCTTTTCTCTTTCCTCTCTCTCTCTTCTTTTGCTCTCTTCTCTTCCCTTCTCTCTCTTCCTGCTCTCTCTCTCTCCTCTCTCTCTTCTTCCTCTCTCTCTTCTCCCTCTCTTTCCTCCTCTCTGCTTTTTGCTCTCTCTTTCTCTTCTTCTCTCTCTCTCTTCTCTCTCTTTCTTCTTCTTTTTTCTTCTCTCTCTCTTTCTTTCTTCCCTCCTCTCTTTCCTTCCCTCCTCTCTCTCTTCTTCTGCTTTGCCTCCCTTTTTTTTTTTTTTCTGCTCCTTTCTTCTCTTTCCTTCTCCTTTCTCTCTTCTTCTCTCTCTCTGCTCTTTCCTCTTTTTTCCTGCTTTCTTTTCCCCCCTCTTTCCCCCTTCTCCCTCTCTCTCTCTCTTCTTCTCCCTTCCTCCTTTCTCCTTTTTCTTCTCTCTCTCCCCTCTCTCTCTTTTTCTCCTTTCTCTCTTTCCTCTCTCTTTCTTCCCTCTTCTCTCTCTCTTCTCTCTCTCTTGCCTCTCTCTCTTTCTCCTCTTCTGCTTCTCTCTCTCTCTTTCTTCTCTTTCTCTTCTCTCTCTTTTTCCTCTCTCCTGTTCTCTTCTTCTCTCTCTCTCTTTTCCTCTCTCTCTTTCTTCCTTTTTCTCTCTCTCTTTCTCTTTCCTCTCTCTTTCTCTCTCTCCTTTTTCTCTCTCTTCTCTCCCCTGCTCTTTTTTTCTCTCTCCCTTTTCTCTTCTTGCTCCCTCTTCTCCTCTCTTCCTTTCTCTCTCTCTTCTCTTTCTCTTCTCTCTCTTTCTCTCTCTCTTTTTTTTCTCTTCTCTCTCTCTTCTCTTTCTCTTCTCTCTTCTCCCTCCTGCCTCCTTCTCTTTCTCTTTTTTCTTTTCTCTCTTTCTTCTCTCTCTTTCTGCTTTTCTCTCTCTGCTGCTGCTTTCTCTCTCTCTCTTTCTTCTCTCTTCCTCTCTCTCCTTTCCCTTTCTCTCTCTCTCTCTCTCTCTCTTTTTTTCTCCTTTTTTTTTCTTTCTTTCTCTCTCTCTCTCTCTTTCCTCTCTCTTCTGCCCCTTCTTCCTGCTCTCCTCTCTTTCCTTCCTCCTTTCTTCTCCCCTCTCTCCTCTCTCTCTCTTTCTCTTCTCTCTCTCTTTTCCTCTTCTGCTCTCCTCTTCTCTTCTCTCTCTTCTCCTTCTCTCTCTCTCTCCTCTCTTCCTCCCCCTCTCTCCTCTGCCTCCTCTCTCTCCCTCTCTTCCTCTTCTCTCTCTCTCTTTCTTTCTCCTCTCTCTCTTTCCTTTTCTCTCTCTCTCTCTTTCCTCTCTCTCCTCCTCTTCTCTCTCTTTTCTCTCTCTCTGCTCTTCTCTTTTCTCTTCTGCTCTTCTCTCTTTCTGTTCCTTCTCTTCTTCTTCTTTCTCCTCTCCTTCTTCTCCTCTTTCTCTCTCTTCCTTTTTGTCTCTCTTTTCTCTCTCTCTCTCTCCTTTTCTCCTCTCTCCTCTCTTCTCTCTTTCTCTCTCTCTCTCTCTTCTTCTCTCTTTTTTCTCTCTCTTCTCTCTCTCTCTCTCTTCTCTTTTTTCTTTTTCTGTTTTCTCTCTCTTCCTCTCTCTGCTCTGACTCTCTTTCTCTCCCCTTCTCTTTCTTCTCTCTTTTCCTCTCTCTTTTTCTGCTTCTTTCTCTCTCTGTCTCTTCTCTCTTTTTTCTTCTTTCTCTCTTCTCTCTTTCCTCTCTCTTCTTTCTTCCTTCTCTTTTTCTTCTCTCTCTCTCTCTTTCCTCTCTCTTCTTCTCTTCTCTCTCTTCTGCTTCTCTCTCTTCTTCTCTTTCTTCTTCTCCTCTTCTCCTTTCTTTCCTCTCCTCTGCTCTTCCTCTCTCTGCTTCTCTTTTCTTCTTCTCTCTCTTTTCTCTCTCTTTTCTTTTCTCTCCTCTCTTTCTCTCTCTCTCTCTCTTCTTTCTCTCTTTCTTCTCTCTTCTCTTCTTCTCTTTCTTCTCTTCTGCTCTCTTCTCTTCTTTCTTCTCTTCTCTCTCTCTCTCTCCTGTCTCTTTTCCTCTCTCTCTCTCTCTTTCTTCTGTCTCTCCTCTTCTCTTTGCTCTTCTCTCTCTCTCTTTTTCTCTTTTTCTTTTTTTCTCTGCTCTCTCTTCTCTTTTTTCTCTGCCCCCCCCTTTTCTCTCTTTTTTTCTTTCTCTGCTTCCTTCTTCTCTTCTTTTCTTTTTTTCTCTCTCTCTCTTCTCTCTTTGCTCTCTCCCCTCCCCTCCCTCTCTTCTTCTCTCTTTTGCTTTTTTCTCTCTTCCTTTTTCCTTTTTCTCTTTTCTTTTTTTCTTCTCTTCTTCTCTCTTTTTCTGCTCTCTTCTTCTCTTTCTCTTTCTTGCTTCCCCTCTTTCCTGTTTCTCCTCTCCTTCTCTGCTTCTGCTCTTTCTTCTTCTCTCTCTCTTCTTCTTCTTCTCTCTTTCCTGTGCTCCTCTGCTTTCTCTCTGCTGCTCTTTCTCTCTTTTGCTTTCTCTCTCTTCCTCTTTTCTTCTCTTCTCTGCTTTCCTCTCTTCTCTTTTCCCTTTCTTTTCTCTTTTTTTTCTCTTCTCTCTCTCCTTCTCTTTTTTTTCTCTCTTTCTCCCTCTCTTTTTCTCTCTTCTCTTCTTTCTGCTCTTCTTTCTGCTCTTTTTCTTTTTTTCTTTCTGTCTCTGTTCCCCCTTTTCTTTTCTCTCTTTTCTCTCTGTTCTGCTCTTCTCTCTTCTTCCTCCTTTCCTTCCTCTTTTCTCTTCTCTCTTCTCTCTCTTCCTTTTCCTCTCTTTTCTTTTTTTTCCTTTCTCTCTCTCTCTCTCTGCTCTTTTCTTCCTTTCTCTCTCTTCTCTCTCTTTCTTTCTTCTCTTCTCTTTCTTTTTCTTCTCTTCTTTCCTCTCTCCCTTCTCTCTCTCCTCTTTCTTTTCTTCTCTTCTCTCTCCTTTCCTCTCTCTTCTTCTCTCTCCCCTCTCTTTTCTTCTCTGCTCTGTCCTTCTGTTTCTCTCTGCTCTCTCTTTCTCTCTCTCTCTTTCTCCCTTTCTGCCTCTCTCTTTTCTCTTCCTTCTCTCTTCTCCTCTTTTCTCTCCCTCTTCCTCTGTCTTCCCTCTCTGCTGCCTCTCTCCTCTCTCTCTTCTCTCTTTTCTCTCTGCTCTTTCTCTCTTCTTCTCCTCTCTCTCTCTCTCCTTCTCTCCCTGCTCTCTTCTCTCTCTTCTCTTTTGCCTGCTCCCCTCTCTCCTCTCTTCTTCTCTTCTCTCTGCCTCTCTTCTTCTTCCTTCTCTCTTCTCTCTCTTCTCTGCTCTCTCTCTTCTCTCTCTTTCTTCTCTCTCCTCTCTTTCTTCTCTGCTGTCTTTCTCTTGCTCCTTCTCTCTTCTCCCTCTCTCTTCTCTCTTCTTTTCTTCTCCCCTTTTTTTCTCTTCCTTCTTTTTCTCTCTTTGTCTCCTCTCCTCTCTTCTCTTCTCTCTCTTGCCTCCTTGCTCTCTCTCTCTTCCTTCTTCTCCTTCTTTTGTTCTCTTCTCTCCTCCTTCCTCCTCTTCTTTCTCTCTCTTCTTCTCCTCTCCTCTGTCTTCTCCTGCTCTTTCTTCTGCTCTCCTTCTCTTCTTCTCTCTCTCCTCTCTCTCTTCTCTCTCTCCTCTTCTTCTTCTTCTCTCTCTCCTCTCCTCTCTCTTCCTCTTTTTTTTGCTCTCTTCTTTTCTCTTTCTCTCTCTCTCTCTCCCTTCTCTTCTCTTCTCTCTTTCTCTTTTCCTTCCCTGCTTCTTTCTCTTTTTCTCTCTTTTTCTTCTCTCTCTTCTCTCTTTCTTTCTGCTTTCTTTCCTCTCTCTCTCTCCTTTTTCTGCTGCTTTTTTTCTCTTCTTTCTTCCTTCTCTCTCTCTCTCTTCTCTCTCTTCTTTTCTTTCTCTCTTCTTCTCTCCTCTGCTTTCTCCTCTGCTTTTTCTCTCTTCTTCTCTCTGCTCTCTGCTCTCTCTCTCTGCTCTCTCTCCTCCCCCTTTCTCTCTCTCCTCTCTTCTTTCTTCCTTTCTCTCTTCTTCTCTGCTCTTCTTCCCTCTCTCTTCTTCTTTTCCCCTTCTCTTTTCTCCCCCTTCTTTTCTCCTGCCCTCTTCTCTCTTCCCCCTCTCTTCTCCTTTCTTCCTTCCTCTCCTTCTCTTTTTGCTCTTCTCTTTTCTCTCTTTTCTCTTCTCCTCTGCCTCTCCTCTTCTCTTTCTCTTTTTCTCCTCTCCTTTCTTTCTCTCTCCTCTTCTTCTCTTGCTCTCTTCTCTTTTCCCTTTCTTTCTTTTTTTCTTTCTCTCCCTCTCTCCCTCTCCTCTCTCCCTCCCTTCTCTTCCTCTGCTTGCTCCTTCCTCTCCTCTCTCTCTCTTTTTCCCTTTTTTTCTTCTTCTCTTCTCTTTCTCTCTCTCTCTCCTCCTCTCTTTCTTTCTCTTCTTTCTCTCTTTTTCTCTCTCTCTCTCTCTTCTTCCTTCTTCTCTCTTTCTTTCTTTCCTCTCTCTTTGCTCTTGCTCTCTCTTCTTCCTTCTCTCCCTCCTCTTTCTTTCTCTCTTTTTCTTTTTCTCCTCTCTGCTCTTCTCTTCTCTTTTCCTCTCTTTCTTCTTGCTCTGCTTTTTTCTGCTTTCTCCTCTGCTTCTCTTTTTCTCCCCTTCTCCTTCTTTTCTCTCTCTTTTTCTTTTTTCTTTTTCTCTCTGCTCTCTTTTCTTGCTCCTCTCTCTCTGCCTCTTCTTTCTTCTTTTCTCCTCCTCTTCTTTCTCTTTTCTCTTTTCTTTCTGTCTTCTTTCTGCTTCTCTTTCCTTTTCTCTTCTTCTTCTCTCTTTTGCTCTCTCTCCTCTCTCTCCCTTCTTCTGTCCTCCCTCTTTCTCTCTTCTCCTTTCTCTCTCTTCTCTCTCTTTTTCTCTTTCCTCTCTCTCTCTTTTTTCTCTCTCCTCCCTTTCCCTCTCTCTCTCTGCTCTCTCCTCTCTCCCTTTCTCCCTCTTTCTTCTCTCCCTCCTCCTTTTTTGCTTCTCTCTCCCTTTTCTTTTCCTTCTTCTTCTCCTCTCTGCTCCCTCTCTTTCTTTTCTCTCTTCCCTCTCTTCTTTCTCTTTTCCTGTTCTCCCCCCCTCTTTTTCTCTTCTTCTGTCTTCTTTCTTTTCTCTCTCTCTTTTTCTCTCTCTCTCCTCTCTCTCTTTTCTCTCTTCTTTCTTTTCTTCTCTCTCTCTCTTCTCTCTTCTCTTTTCTTCTTCTCTCCTTCTTTCTTCTCTTTTTCTCTCTCTCTTCTCTCTGTCTCTCCTCTTCTTCTCCCTCTCTTTTTGTCTCCTCTCTCTTCCTTCTTCTTTCTGTCTCTCTCTTTTCTCTGCTCTCTGCTCTCCCTTCTCTTGTCTCCTTCTCTGCCTCTCTCTCTCTCTTCTCTTTCTCTCTCTTCTCTTCTCTCTCCCCTCTTTTCTTTCTTCTCCTTCCTCTTGCTTTCTTCTGCTGCTCTTCTTCTTCTTTCCTCTTCTCTCTCTTGTCTTCCCTCTCCTTTCCTGTTTTTCTCTTCCCTCTCTCTCCCTGCTTTCTTCTGCTCTCTTTCTCTGTCTCTCTTCCTTTTTCTCTCTTTTGCTCTTCTCTTCCTTCTTTTCTTCTTTTCTTCTCTTTCTCTCTCCTCTCTTTTCTCTCTCTGCTCTTCTTCTCTCTTCTTCCTCTCTCCTGCTTTTCTTTCTCTTCCTCTCTGTCTTCTGTTCTCTCTTTTCTCCCTTTCCTCTCTCTTCTCTCTTTCTTCCTCCTCTTTCTCTCTCTCTTCTGCTTTTTTCTTTCTTCTTCTCTCTCCTCCTGTCTCTTTTCTCCCTTCTCTCCCTCTCTCTCTTTTCTCTTCTCCTCTTTCTTCTCTCTCTCTTGCTCCCCTCTGCTTCTCTCTCTTCTCTGCCCTCTGCTTCTCTTTCTCTCTTCCTCTCTCTCCTCTCTTCTTCCCCCTCTCTCCCTTGCCTCTCTCTGTCTCCTTCTCTCTTTTCTCTCTTTTCTTCTCTCCTCTCCTCTTCTCTCTCTTCTCTCTCTTCCCTCTTTCCTCCTCTTCTTTCTTCTCCTCTCTCTCTTGCTTCCTCTCTTCTTCTCCTCTCTCTCTCTCTCTCTCTCTCTTCTCCCTTCTTTCTTCTCTCTCTTTCTTTTTTCCTCTTCCTTCTCTTCCTTTTCTCTCCTCCTCTCTGCTTCTCTCCTCTCCTCTTTTTTTTCTCTTCTCCTCTCTCTCTCCTCTCCTTCCTTTTCTCTGACTCTTTCTCTCCCTGCTTCCTCTCTCTTCCTTCTGCTGCTTCTCTCTTCTCTCTTCTTTCTTGTCTGCTCTTCCCCCTCTCTCCTCTCTGTCTTCTGCCTCTCTCTCTGTTCTTGTCTTTCTCTGCTTCTCTCCTCTTTTCTTCTCTCCCTTCCTCTCTCTCCTCTCTCTTCCCTCTGCTCTCTCTCTCTTCTCTTTTCCTTTTTTTTCCTCCTTTCTCCCCTCTCTGCTGCTCCTCTCTCTTCTCTCTTTTCCCTTCCTCTCTTTCTCTCCTCTCTTCCCTTCCCCTCTTCTCTCTCTCTTTCTCTCTCTCTCTCTCTTTTTTTCTTCTCTCCTTGCTTTTTCTCCTTTTCCTCTCCTGCTCTCTTCTCTCTCTTGCTCCTCTTTCTCTTCTTTCTCTCTCTCTCTCTTTTCTTCTCCTTCTTTTTTCTCTTCTTTCTCTCTTTCCTTCCTTTTCTTTCTTTTCCTGCTTTTCTCTTTCTTCTGCTCTCTTCTCTTCCTCTTCTTCTTCTCCCTTCTTTCTTTTCTGCTCTCCTCCTCTCTCTGCTTTTCTCCCTCTTTCTCTCCTCTCTTTTTCTTTCTTCTTTCTCTCTTTCTCTCTCTTTTCTCTGTCTTCTTTCCTTCTTTTCTTTCTTCTCCCTCCTCTTCCCTCTCTTTTCTTCTCTCTCTCTCTCTCTTCTGCTCTCTTCTCTCCTTCTCTCTCTTCTCTCTTCTTCTTCCTCCTTCTTCTTCTCTTTCCCTCTCCTCTGCTTCCCTCTTCTTCTTCTTCTTCCTCTTTTTGCTTTCTTCTTTCCCTCTCTCTCTCTCTGCTCCTCTCTCTCTTTCTTCTGCTTCTCTCCTTCTTCTTTCTTTTCTCTTCCTTCTTCTTCTTCTTCTTTCTCTCTCTCCCTCTCCTGCTCCTCTGCCTCCTCTCCTCTTTTCTCTCTTCCCTCTCTCTCCTCTCTCTCCTCTCTCTTCTCTCTCTTTTCTCTCCTTTTTTCTTCTGCTCTCTTCTTTTTTCTTCTTCTTTCTCTCTTTTCCCTTTTCTCTTCTCCTCTTTTTCCTTTCTCTCTTCTCTTTTTTTTCTTCTTCCCTCTTTCTTTGCTTCTCTTTTTCCTTCTCTCTGCTCCTTCCTCTCTTCTCTTCTTCTCTCTTTCTTCTCTCTCTCTCTCTCTTTTCTTTTCTCTTTCCTCTCCTGCTTTTTTTCTCTCCTTTGCTCTCCTTTTCTGCTGCTCTCTCTCTCTCTCTTCCTCTTTTCTTCTCTTCTCTTCTCTTTCCCTTCCCTCTCCTTTCCTCTCTCTTTCTCCTTTCTCTCTCTTCTCCTTTCTCTGCTCTTCTTTTTCTTCTCTCTTCCTTTTCTGCTTTCTGCCCTCTCTCTCCCTTCTCTCTTCCTCTCCTCTCTCTCTTTTCTCTTCTGTTTCTCCTTTTCTCTCTCTTTTCTTCTCTCTCTTCTTTCTCTTTCCTCCTCTCTTTTGCTCTTTTTCTTTTTCTCTCTTCTTCTTCTCTCCCTCTCTCTTCTCCTGCCTTTCTCTCTCCTCCTTTTCTCCTCTTCTTTCTCTCTTTGCTCCTCTCTGCTCCTTCTTCTCTCTTCTCTCTCTCCTTCTCTCTCTTTCTCTCTCCTCTCTCTCTTCTTCTTCTTTTCTCTCTCCTCTCTTTTTCTCTCTCCTCCTCTTTTTCCTCCTGCTTTTCTTTGCTCTTTCCTCTCTTCTCTCTCTCTCTCTCTTCTCTCTCTCTTCTGTCTCTCTTCTCTCTTCTTCTTTCTTCTTTCTCCTCCCCTCTGCTCTCTTCTCTCTCTTTCTCCTCTGCTCTCTCTCTTTTTTTTTCTTCTTCTGCCTCCTCTCTCTCTCTTCTCTCTCCCCTCCCTCTCTTCTTTTTGCTCCTTCCCTGCTTTCTTCCCCCTCCCTGCTCTCTCTTTCTGTTTCTCTGCTCTCTCTTCCTGTTTTTTTCTCTCTCCTCTCTCTCCTCTTCTCTCTTTCTTCTCTCTCTTCCTCTTCTTCTCTTCTCCCTCTCCTCTTTTTTTCTGCTCTCTCTCCCTTTTCTCTCTCTCTGCTCTTCTCTTCTCTCTTTCTTTTCTCTCTCTCTCTTCTTCTCTCTCTTCTCTCTCTGCTTCTCTCTCTCTTTTCTTTTTCTCTCTCTTTCTCTCTGCTCTCTGCTCCCTCTCTCTCTCTTCTCTCTCCCCTTCTCTCTTTCCTCTTTTCCTTCTCTCTCTTCTTTTTCTTCCTCTTTCCTTCTCTTCTGCTTTTTTTTTCTCTCTCTTTCTTCTTCTCTCCCCTCTTCTTCTTCTTCTCTCCTCTTTTTCTCCTTCCCTCTCTTCTGCTCTCTTTTGCTCTCTCTCTTTCTTGCTCTCTTCCTTCTCTCTTCTCTTTTCTCTTTTCTCTCTCTTTCCTCTCCTCTCTGCTGCTCTCTCTCTCCCTCTTCTTTCTTCTTCTCTCTTTTTTTTCTCTCTGCTCTCTCCTGCTTTCTCTCTTCTCTGCTCTCTTCTTCTTCCTCCTTTTCCCCTCTTTCTCTTTCTCTTGTCTCTTTCCCTTTTTGCTTTCTCCTTTCTCTTCTCTCTCTCTCTCTTCTCTTTTCTGTCTTCTCTTCTCTCTCTTTTCTCTCTTTTTGCCTCTTTTCTGCTCTCTCTTCTCTTTCTCTCTCTCTCTCTGTCCTGCTCTCTCTTTCTCTTCTTCTTTTTTCTCTCCTCTCTTTTCTTCTTCTCTTTGCTTCTTCCTCCCCTTCTCTTTCTTTTCTCTCTCTTTCTTTTTCTCTTTCTCTTCTCTTCTTCCTCTCTCCTTCTCCCCCTTCTCTGTTCTCTTCTTTCTCTTTTCCTGCCTTCTCTCTTTTTCTTTTCTCTTTCTTGCCCTGCTCTTTCTCTTCTTCTTCTTTTCTTCTTTTTCCTTTCCTCTTCTCTTGTCTTCTGCTCCTCTCTTCTCTCTTTCTCTCCTCCTGCCCTGCTTCTTTTCTTCTTTTGTCCTCTTCTTCTTCTCTGCTGTTTTTCTTTCCTCTCTTCTCTCTTGCTCCTCTTCCTCTCTCTCTCTCTCCTCTCTCTCTTCTCTCTTCCTCTTTTTTTCTCTCTCCTTCTTCTCTCCCCCCTCTCTCTCTTTCTCTCTGCTCTCTTGCTCTGCTCCTCTGCTCTTTCTCTCTCTTTCTTTTTTCTTTTTTCTTTTCTTTCTCTTCCTTCTTCTCTCTGCTCTGCTTCTCTCCCTCTTTCTCTCTCTCTTCTCTTCTCTTTTTCTTCTCTCTTTTCTGCTCTTTTTGCTCTTCTTTCTCTTTCTTCTGCTTCTTCTCTCTCTTTCCTTTGCCCTCTCTCTCTCTTCTGCTCTTCCTCTCTTCTCTTCCCTCTCTCTCTCTTTCTCTCCTCTTCTCTCCTGTCTTCCTCTCCCCTGCTCTTTCCTCCTCTCTTCTCTGCTCTTTCCTTCTTTGCTTTCTCTCTCTTCTGCCCTCTTTTCCCTCTCTTCTTTCTCTTCTTGCCTTCTGCTTTTCTCTGCTTTCTTTCTTTCTCTCCTCTTCTCTCTTCCCCCTGCTGCTGCTCTTCTCTTCTCTCTCTTTCTCTTTCTCCCTCTCTCCTTTTCTCTCTCTCTCTCTCCCTCTCTCTCTCTCTCTCTCCCCTCTGCCCCACACCCATCCACCTTCCAAACAGCTTTGGTGTTGCATTCGAAACAAATCCACCAATATCTGGCCCGGAATTTGGCTGTCCACTAAGCCCCTGGACACAAGCTCATTAATATGGTCGACTATAGGGAGTGGAAAAAACTAAAAGTAGCAGCATTCTTTAATTCGATGAAAGATTCAGTTAGGCATACTCTCCCAAGCATCTGTGCCGACAAAAGTTGAAAATAAAATAGAAAATTCATTATATCATAAGAAGAAAGGACAAGTACCGGAGTCACTTTTTATCTCCCTCTTCCATTAAAGAAATACTTGAATAAAAGCACATATTTATGATTATAGATTCTTAACACATTTATATGCATAAATTCATTCTCACACGTGTATGCACACAACTCGCGAGTATTAGCATATGCTTACAAGTCCCTCGTAAGGCTTCTCATTTTGCAGAGCCTATTGTTTAAAACATGCTTCCAAATCCCCCCTTGTAGGCTTGAGGCATGAAAATTTGTTGTTGATAAACAACACAACCAAAAAATTTAACATGCTGTGTTCATGAGGGATATCCACGATCTCCCTCAGGTGATCTCCTCGTACAATTTGGTCTCTTGCGACCATTAACAGCACAAGTATTCCTCAATGACCGATAGCATAGAAGTACTGTACACTAAGGAGAAGCTTAAATGAACCGCTTAAATTCCTCAAAAGTTGTAAATATATTATTTCATCTTTTAATTATTGTAGATGTTAATTTGTTCTTTCACATCCCTTAACTATGTGAATAATGTCTGAGGTTCGTTTCTTACTCATTTTGTTCATTCCCAAGCTTTCTATGGTGATATTTGGTTATATATCTCTATTAGCTCTCACCGTTGAGGGTAAACATAAAGGTCCATATGATGGAGGATTAATATTGATGACATCAAAAGTAATAATTTCTGAGTTCGGAATAGTGACACATTGAAAACACAAAATAATGTTCTCCTTTATGGTTTTCAAAGATAAGTTTTGCAATAACTTCCACTTACCAGATTAAGAACCATAGAGATACTCATATGAAGATGCGGCCAATTAGACGCGTTATCTCCTGTCCACATAGCAGCATACCTTTGGCTACCCACAAACCCAGCTCGAGTAAGGACAAATGGACGTTTTTGTTTGTTAGCTAGTTTCATGCCTTCATATGTTGATCTTGCCATCAGCATACCATAAACCTGAAATAAGTAACTGTTATCAGTGACGAAAATTCATATATTATCCATTATGTGAAAGAAAATCATTAATTGGTAGATTATTTTTCATTTTCTCATAGTAAGCTTCAGCTACGCTTATCAATTTCATGAGTAAAGTTGAAGTACTTAAAGAAGAGTTCAGGGTCCAGCAGTACATTGTGATAATGTGAATGGTTCCGTTTGCCTGCATATTCTGGATCTCCCCTATGAATATTGCTCTCAGGCATTGTCTTAGTTTCAGTCTGCAAGAAAATATGTTACACAAATCCAGGAAAAAAATGCACTTCTAACAAAGTTTAAACTTCACCTCCATAACTGCCGGTTCATTCATATCATTCCATAAACCGTCCACACCATTAGTAACAAAGTCCTTGACAAGACTAGCCCACCATGAACGGGCTTCTGACATTGTGAAGTCGGGAAATACACAAGGCCCAGGCCACACCTTCCCTATAGATAGAAGCAAATAATATTAATGATTGACAAGAAAGAAGCAAAAGTTCGTACAAACAAAAAGTTTCCTGGCCACGAGTTCACGTTTTTTTCTATTTTTCTTCTTCCTTTTTCTTTTTTGGTTTCTTTGCAGTTTTGTGCAGGAAGGGTGAGGAGGGAAAGAGGTATTGTATGTACCTACAAACGGCTTATGGGAAGCATCTTGAACCCATATATCTCTTTTAGAACCACTGTCGTAGACAAAATAACCCTCTTCATGTTTGATTCCCGGGTCAAGCATCCAGTTTGCTTTGAAACCATTTTGATGAAGATAGTCCACAAGAGACTTTGGATCCGGGAACCGGTCCTAAGATAGATAGAAACAACAAAAGTATGTTTTATAATTTATATCTGGAACGAACAAACTTTTATATATGTTTTGTAATCCATCTAGTAGATGGAACATGCCTGATCAAATGTGAAACATCGAAAACCATCCATGTAATCTATGTCCATCCATATGACATCACAAGGTATTTTTTTTTCACGAAATGTCCTTGCAATCTGCATTGGACAAGTGAAAAGTGAGCTTAACGTTAAATGTAAACATGCTTGAAGAAACTAGCTGAAATTCAACAAAAGAAACAACATTATGAGCTTCCCATAATAAAATTCCGGGTTTAAAACTTAGAAAACTAACATATTCATAAATGGAAAGAAAAATAAATGATGGAGAAATAAGTAGAAGGTGTATGTGCAAATAAGAAATCTCGATACAATATATTGTCAACCTCACGAACTCGTGCATCAGAATCATAGCTCCAACGAGATTGCTGATAGCCCAGTGACCATTTGGGTGGCATAAAAGCAGTACCTGGTAGCAAGATTCCTCAATCAAATAAAAGCAGCAGGGAAGGTATGTAGACAGAGCAAAACAACAATAGCGTGTGCGAAAGATAAATTTGATATAGTGTTTTAAACCATTAGACTTTTTGTATAATTCAAATCATATGGAAGGTAAAAATGCAACATTATTTCATGTTTTTACCTGCAACTCAATTTTGGGTGTTAAGGGTAAAATCCCACATTAAATAAAGATGAAAACATAGATCAATTTATAAGAGTTTGGATTACTCCTCTTAATAAGGTTGACCTTTTAAGATGAAATCTCAAATCTTTACATGGTATCAGAGCCCATTAAACTCCAACGAGCAATTCGATCCGATTAAGACTTAAAAAAAAATAAAAATTGAGCACACGGATTTCAAAATTGGTTTGCTCAAACGAGCTACAATCTTGCGGGGACATATTAAGGAATAAAATCCCACATCGAATAAATTTGAAAACATAGACCAATTTATAAGAGTTTGAGTTACTCCTTGTAATAAGGTTGATCTTTTAAGATGGAATCTCAAATCTTTAGAGTGGGTAGTCGGAAGGGGAAGAGTACAAGAAGAATAGAGCACCAGCAAAAGCATAGTCTTGGTTTTAGATTATGAAACAGCACATGAAAGTTGGTCAATTTGTGAATTTCAGTCACAAAGGAAGCCGAAAAGACAACATTTTGAATTCCAATATCCCCCTAGTTATCAGAAATATTATGCCCTATACAGTCCCAAATACCGCTAAGTAGAGACATAAAAAAAATTTAGTACGATGAGAAATATAAGTGTAATGATCCGTAATTACCAACAGCACGGGAGAAAGACATAAGAACATCTGCTGGTGAAGAACATGGACCAAATGTGATCAAAGGATATGGTGACGGAGAAATGATCTTTATATTTGATTTGTTAGTCAAGTCAATCTGCTCAAGCAAAAACCTGAATTTTAAAAAGCTATTTTGTCTAACAATTAATCTCACAAAATAACCAAGAAATCACAAGTACCTCACATCGTCTTGTGGTATCTGCAAGAACCCCTAATGCTTTTCCATCAGGGAGAACTGCTAGAATCCAAGGATGGGATTGATACAAGGGAGTTGTCTCCACACCATAGTTGAATGCGTCAGTATTCCAAGTAAAAATCTGTTTATAGTAAAAATACAGATAGTCCTTCAAGAACAGTATAAAACTATATACAGTGACAAAAATGCTGGATAAATTAGCTTACTTTCTTCCCGGTTCGCTCCAGCTGCCCACTTACTTCTCCAGTTCCATAAAAAGAGGTACCATCTGGCAACTAGAACACCAAAAAGTTCGATCCAGTATATTAAGATATCTAAAATTATAAAAACTATGGAATCAAATTGAATAATGTTTTAACAACATCCAAGTACGTAAAATTCTGAAAGCACGATGATAAATAATATTACCTTAATATTGACTCTTTGTTCTCCCTTATCACATTCAAATGTTGGAGTGTAGGTTGGATTTTCATGACAGTTCGTAATTGGAGTGTCCCTGTGTTTTGGATTTTTGAAAGAAATGCTCGGCAATGCATTATCTCTATCATGCACCGAACAATCAAAACGAAAAACTCCTCTCTCAAGAATTGGAACATGTATCATTTCACTCGATTTTACCTTGGAGCATGTAGTCCCTTTATTTTTTGCCATCTTAGATACTACTAATGGTTCACCAATCAACCTCTTTGTCACCATATATATACTACACAAGATGTTCCAAGCTTGGAATGACAGCAACATAGGTTCCATACTTGGGAAGACAGCAACATATGTTCCAAACTAGAGAAGAAAGCAAAGTATATTCCCATATTTCACACGATAAATATTTAAGTTCCTGTGTCGTCAAGTTTTAAATATGATAAGTGTATTTTATCCGCTTACCTAGGCTTCTTCTTCTTTATTTATATATAAATTGAGTAAATATCTACTTAATTTGTATAAATTTTATTAATTGTAGGAAAAATCCCAACCTGGACACAATTTATATGAAAAGAGACCATTTGAAGCATAGTTATAAAACCCAGCTCGGATCGGCCGGTTGTTGGAGATATTACACCGATAATGTGCATATTATATTAATCAAAAACATGCCATTAATTTGCGTGAAATCGAAATATCATTCGACTTACCGAAATCTGATTTGAAACGACAAATTAGTAAATTACCGACTTCGACTATATGAATATGGATTCATTGCTTCCCAGTCTTGAACGCACCTCTCTTTAATTCAAACATTTCAATAAAACACATAAATAAATTAACCATATTCTAAAATTACGCATAAATAAAATCAGAAATGAAAAAGATGAAATGCAAGTAATGCGGTCGGTCGAGGCAAGTGTTTGACACTTTGTCCTTAAGATAAATTTGCCCCGCATCGGTGCTAACGGTTTCTCGGCAATCATCTCTCAAGATACAACGACCATGTCTAACCATAGGAGCACTCCAAATGACTTAGACCAACGAACTCGAACGGAGTTCCCTCTCTACCATAACCATAATTTTGATGCAAGAAATAATCACTTCTACAAAGTGTTTTATGCAAAACTAAAGTAAAACATGAAATAGAATGATATGGAACTATCAATTGAGTTTGTTCCCCTTCCTAAAATTCAAACATGTGGGATCTCTTATATAGTAATTGAAACATCTATACCAAGAGACACGTCTCTTGAAATTTATATCTCTCCATAAAGAAACACAATTACATCTCTACATAAAGAGATAATTATTGAAAAATAATATCAAAAGTCATGATCTCTAAGAGTCATGATCCATATGAAAAGACACATCTTTTCATCTACATCATCTCTAGAATATTCCACAATATTCTACACGATTTTCCAACAATTTCAAGTATTAAGCGGTTTAAGTTTGGCTTAATTTCTCATTCACCAAACAACGAATTCCACTTAAATTGGTCACAACCAATTTTCGATACAAAATTCCAACACCGCTCTGGCTGGAAAACCTGTGACCTAGGCCGAGTAATTTATGCCCCGTTTGGTACGGATTAAAATCAGATTTTAATCAATATTAACTACATCTTTCATGGTCCTACAACTTTTCAATAACACATTTCAAAAATTTCTATCACAATCCACTAAAAATCTAATTTTAATATCCACAACACCTTGTTAATAAGAATGCATATGACTCGGTCAAAAATCGGCTTTGACCGAGTTTATCGGCGATTTTGACCGAGTTCACCCGGCCGGTTGATTTCAAAAACACCTTTTAAAATTTGGGGGTCAAGGAATTGAATATTAGACCATCTTGGACCTCTAAGTAAAACAATTAGGCCCTGTTTAACTATGATTATTTTCCATGTTCCAAGTTCTTGGTTTTAGCATGTTTGAACAACCAAATTTTCTAGGGAAAAGTTTTTCCAAGCAAGCCCTCCACATGCCTATTTTCCTTGGTTTTGGCAAGCAATTCCAGGTTTTTTTTTTTAAATATACTTTTTGGCAATGGAAATAAATTTCATAACCAATTGTAAAAAATAAAAATAAAAATTCACTTTAATAGATAATTTTCATGTAAAACGAAACCAAATGAATACTAAATTTTGATGAAAAAATGGTGAAAAATGGTTTTTGAGCAAACTTTTTTTTTTTTTTTTTTTACTTTTTGGCGACGTTAACAAATTTCATAACCAATTATAAAAAAATCACTTTAATTGACAATGTCGATATAAAATAAAGCCAAACGTGAACAAAAATACCCAAAATTTTAAAAGTTTTCGGGTGAAAAATTATACAAATCAAACACATTTAATTAGAAATTCCCTGAAAAACAAGTTTTAGGCAATTATTTTCTCTGGAATTCATTTTCTTTTCATTCATTTTCTACCCTTACAATCAAACGGACCCTTAGTTCTTCACCATTGGAGTTGTAGAGTATTTTAATGTTTTTTATGTGCAATAAATTATATGTATCTAATGAATCATGTATATGTTTTCTAAAAGTTTTTTTTATAAAAAGTTTGGTCTAATATTTTACTTTACTTTATAAATATAAATAATCAGTGAAAAATAATTTAATAATAATTTTGCCTAAAAATTTTTTTATACTTATAATTTTATTTTATTTTATTTATAGATTTTTATACAATGACTCACCGGTCCGACTATTGACCCACCGATTCAATCAATAACCCGAGACCCAGTACCTTGTCCGGGTCGATATCTGGGTCGGGTCTAATAACTATGTTTGAAGTGTAGTTGGAGTTGATTTGAACCAATTAAAGATTAACCGGATTGCAAGAGATCAATTGGAAGTACTAATGGAGCATTCGGTAAAAAAATCATAAGTTCTGGAAGTTAAATTTGACATTTGGAAAGTTTGAGGACTAAATTGCAAACTTTGAAAAGTGCTTCGGGTCAATTATTAATTACTTTGGAATGAAGAGGACTTAATTACGATATTAGAAGATAAAGGAATAAAGTTACATCAGAAAAGAAGCCCATTTGAAAAAGGGGTTTATTTCCTTCTATTTTTGAAACTCTTTGATAGAAATCAATTTGAACTCTTTTGTAGAAATCTAAGTCGAACAAGGATTTTACCTGAATCTTGTTCTACAAATACATACCTTAGTCTAACAACTAAAATGAGGCTTGTAGAGTTTCATCATACTCATACATTTAAGTCAAGGCTTGGGGATTGTACATATATTATTCAATCCATAAAAAGAGAAACAAAATCAAGAAATCAATCAAGGTGCTAGGGTTTTAAGATTTCACAAGAAAAATGCGGAATTTTGGTGCAAAATTTTCATCTTTTTCCCATTTTCCCTTTAAGCTAGGTGATGTGCTTCAATTCCTTCTTATATTTTTATTCTCCCATGATCTGTAATTAAGTAATTAATTAGGACGAATGATTGTAAGCTAGTTTTGAACCTTAATTTTAATTAAAAAGTTCTAAATCTCAAATTAATTATGTCAATTGTTTTTGCTTCTATTCTTAATGTCTGGATTGACTGACCATTAATTCATTGATTTTGCTATAATTATGTAGAGATGCGAATTATTTTTTAGACCACGTAATAAAAATCGGTAATTAGTATTTAAACGTAGAGACACGTATGCTAGTTAATGCGATCGTTACATGGATACATAGAAATTAAATACATTTAACAAAGATTTATTCACAGAGATATAGAGTTGATTCAGTTAAATAAATTCAATGAGAACTCGAGATGAGTAAATTGAATACATTTGTATAAAACTTGATGATTGAGATTAAAAAGATAGGTACAGTAAAATCATGAATTTTAACACTTAAACCATCATATAAAACAATCAACTTTAATTGTGTTTCTTTATTTAAAATAAAAAATCACTAAAAGAAAGATAAATATTTCTATTTGTTTTGAATCAAATCTCAGTTAGGAATAATTTAACTAATTGTTAAATAGTAGTCCTTGTGGAAATGATATCCGGACTCATAAGTCCACTTTATTACTTGTTACGATTTGTACACTTGCATGATATAAAATCGACGACAAAATACTTGAGAGTGTTCAAATCTATATACAAGAGTAAGCAACAATGTCGAACTCATAGAAATTGTATTGAGAAGTCTAATCTAATCTAAATTAATTATAACTCTAGTCTAGTTGAAAAAATTCGAGTTCGTTTTTGAAGTAATTAAAGAAAAAGACAATATGTAAATGAAAATCAATCTACTGTCGGATCATACATTATAATTTATTTATTTTTCTTTTTGTGAGAAAAAAGGCCAGGCAAAACAGAATGGATAAGTATACTAAAAGCTCAAATGATACATCTGGTATAGCATAGAAAAGAAAGAATTCACTTAAAAGAAATGAAGTCGAGATATAACAGCAGGTTCGTCTTTTGAGATCAAATAACTCGCTAATCTGATATATCCTATTCTAAACTATTAGGATGTGGAAATGCATGTCAAAGTTGTCAAATTTATGTCAATACAAACTGAACAAAGTGGAGGAGCATCTCCAGGTTTTTATAACTTATTATCTTGGAAGATAACCATCAAGCAACGACAATAGCAACTCATATATAATCGCTTAGAGAGGTCTGCAACATTACAATTGTAAAGATTCGAGATTTCATTTTAAAATGTCAACTTTGTTAAAAAGAATAGTCCAAACTCTTATAAATTGTCTGTATTTTCATTTTTATTAGACATGAGATTTTATCCCTTAACACACTACGTCAAAAATGAGCATTCGCAACACATAAAAAACAACATTCGGTAGTTAAGTGTTGCTAAAAGGGTCTATTGCAATATTTCAATAAGTAAATGTTGTTGTTGATTAATATAATTTAGCTTTAGCAACATTTTGTAAATAAACGTTGCAAAAAGTGTATTTCGCAATGTTTATTAAACGTTACGAAATGCACTTTTTGTAACATTTATTAAACGTTGCAAAAGATCATTTAATAAACGTAGCAAAAAGTAAGGGGTTAGGCGAATAGGGTTGGGCCAAATTTTTTAATTGTGGACCGGGTAAATCCAACCCGGCCGAAGTTTTAGGTTTACAAATACCCAATTCATTTGTGTTTCTCAACCTAGCTAGCCATCTTCGAGGAAATGGTTCAAAATACCCGGATGACCCGGCCCATTTTCCAAAATAGTCGTTGACCATATTAAAAAAAAAACTAATAAAAGTGGAATTGTAAAAATCATTTGTCCAATTTTACCCTCGCAATAGGAAGAGCAAAGAGCAATAGAAGGACGAAGCCAATGCCAACGCCGACCATCCCCGACGAGGGGGATTTCGTTGACTAACCGACGCTCGGACTCCAAGACCTCCATTTTCTATTGAAAAAGGTGAGTGTATTATACGAATTTTTTACAAATCATGCTTGTAAGTTTTTGAATTTTTGTTGATTATTTTCGGAAAAATACTTGTAAATATTTGATTTAGAGTTTAGATGCGTGAAATATGTGTTTGGGGTGAAATTTGGGGGTTGGAGATCGCCGAAAATGGCGATCTCCGGCACGGGCGAACGAGACTCGTTCCATTTGGGCCCAGATGCCGTCTAGGCCCAGAAATAAACTGGGCAACTGGGCCGTCTGCCAGGCGGCCCGTTCTTTTTTTTTTCTAATAAAAATATAATTATTTATTTGATATTTAATTTTGTAAAATATAAAATATTATTTAGTAATAAAATATTAAATATTGGATTGTTTATTTAATATTCAATTAATTATAATTAATATTATAGACTATTATTTTACAATGGAATATTAAATAAAAAAAATTAAAGAGTTTATTTTAAATTACTTATTTAATTTGTTTACGAACAAAAAAAATAAACGATTTAAAATATTTATTTTAAATTACTTATTGAAATTGTTTATAAAACATTAAATAAAAAATAATAATTGAAATTTTTTTTATTTATTAGTTTATTTAATTTGTAAATTTTAATAATTTGATTACTATTTAGTTACAAGTTGTTTATGTCAAAATAAAATATTATTTAATTGTAAATCACAAAATATTAAATAAACAAAATAAATGGTTTCTTTGAAATGTTTATTCAATATGTTATTAATAATGATAATTAAATATTATATAAAAAATTTAAATAAAAAATTTAATTATAAATTCTTCTTTTACACTGAAATAATATGAAGTGAACAATTAAAATTTTTATTTTAAATTATTTATTGAAATTGTTTATAATAAATAATGACATATGCATTTAAAAGAAAAAATAATGAAATATTATTCTATTGTTTAAATTATATTTGATATTTAATGTTAAATTAATTTATAAATATTACATAAGCAATTAAATTTATTTTGTAAACAACTTGAAAAATTCACAAATAAAGAGTGTGTAAAATATAAAATATTATTTATTTAGTTATAAATAATAAACTATTAAATATTGGATTGTTTATTTAATATTTAATTAATTATAATTAATATTATAAACTATTATTTTAAAATGGAATATTTAATTAAAAAACTAAAGAGTTTATTTGAAATTACTTATTTAATTTGTTTACGAAAAAAAAATAAACGATTTAAAATATTTATTTTAAATTACTTATTAAAATTGTTTATAAAACATTAAATAAACAATCATAATTGAAATTTTTTTATTTATTAGTTTATTTAATTTGTAAATTTTAATAATTTGATTACTATTTAATTACAAGAAGTTGTTTATTTCAAAATAAAATATTATTTACGCCTAAATAACAAAATATTAAATAAACAAAATAAATGGTTTCTTTGAAATGTTTATTTACTATTCGATGGTTTATTTACTATTCTATTAATTATAATTAAATATTATATAAAAAATTAATAAAATATTCAATTGACGATTAAAATAAGAAATAATTTGATACTCAATTGATTATTGCGGATAGTAGAATATACAGTTTAATTTTCTCATAATATGTTTTGTCTATTATATCTTGTACATGATGCTAACGTTTGGAATTTTGTAGGATGAATTACCAGTTGGACGATGTGGTGAGACAGATTTCTGGTAAAGTTACAGCGAATTGTAACTTTGCTATTTTTACAGTAGTATTAGATTTGCTCGACGAGGAGCACGCGGATATATTGAGGCGGTCCTGCTTATGGCCATTGTACTCATTGCGCAACGTACAGTTTTCTGGGCAGATACTCGATGCGTTGCTATGTCGGCTGCTCAAGCCGGTTGACGGGGATGCTATTCAATCTTGGGGGCAAGGTGGTTGGATTTTCTATATTTGAGTTTGCCATCATCACCGGATTGATGTGTACAGGCGAAGATGCAGCACGGGCCCGTATTCCGAGGAACAATAGGCTATTGAATGAATATTTTCACGGGTAGGCGGCAGTCACTCCTGGGCAATTGATAGATGCAGTCAGGGCATGCGATGATATGTCTGACAGGTTGAAGCTGGATATGGTGTTTATCGTCGAGAGCGTACTCAGGTGTCATCACAAGAAGACGTCGATCGACTTTTTTCATTTGGAGATTGTTGATGATATTGATGCCTTCAACAGCTATCCTTGGGGGCAGCGATGTTTTGCGGATACCTTACGACACTTCAGAAGGGAGTATTCGATGCCTAAGGGGGATAGACCCGAGCGCAAGTATGATGCATATGGCCTGCCGTTGGCATTACAGGTAAATGTTGAACACAATAAATTATCTATTTTTGTTATTAAATTATATATATGATAATTGTAAATATTCCAGATATGGATGTACGAGACTGTCCCCATATTGGCTGACCGGTATGCTAAGAGAGTGGAGACGTGCTGCCCTCGGATTTATCAATGGCGAGCACATGGCAAGCCATTTGGTAAACAAATATCAGCTCTCCTCGACGATCCTGAGGTACGTATTATACATTTTTTCGATTTATATTGTATGTGGGCAGTCATTAACTCGATAAAACGTCAATATGTTAGGTTGAAGTCCTCACTGAGTTGACCCCGTCGATAGAGGAGGAAGGTCAGAGTTACATGCGTTGCTTGTCTATCCCGGCCGCATCAGATGATCATATGCCCGAGTCCATCGTTGATCGGGATATGGTATGTTTATTGAATATAATATGTTGATTATCGTGTTGAATTTTTAATTAAATTAATAATTCAGATTGTTCATTATTTCAAGAGTGTCGTCCAGTATCACCGAGGTTGCCCCCGGCACCGAGGTCGTCACCGCCGTCAGATGATCTATATGGCCGCCTTACCGAGTTTATAGCGGGTCAAATGGGCGCAATGCGACGTGAGTTGGGACGGCAGGTCGACGCTAAGTATGCCAGACTGTCGGAGGAGATGGGCGAGATGCGACGAGAGCTCAGAGGACATATCGACAATGTATATAATGACGTTGGAGCTCTACGTAGCCATGTAGTAGATCTACAGAACGAGATAGGGGACCTTCGGTCTGAGATCACGACGTTACGGGGTGACGTAGCATCCCTGCGAGGGACTCACAGTCATCGGGATGGAGGGGGTGACGGTGGGGGTGGATGGACTGGGCCGTGGGGGGGAGACATAGACTCATTTTTTGAGGGGATACCGGAGAAGGCGGATGGGAGGTACCGGAGGAAGCAGATAGGAGGGTACCGACGGAGGCGGATGGGGGGTACCGGAGGAGATGACTAACAGGGTACCGACGGAGGTGGAAAGGGGGGTACCGGAGGAGGTTGAGGTGGAGAGGGGGGTACCGGATGACGTAGTTTTGGTGTCGCAGGGGACTCCGGAGGTGAGGAAGGGTACGAAGCGTGCTGTTGACATGACACCGCTGGTGGTTGGTAAGAGACCGAGATTGCCGTTACAGTACATCGTTTTCCCTTTCACGGTCGAGGCGAAGAGGCGGTCGTTCTTGGACGGGACATTCCCCAATCTCTTCCGCGAGGTCGATCCAGTTCGGAAAAAAGCGTTTCGTGATTGGTTCAAATCCCTTAAGCATGAGTAAGTATTTAATGATTTGCCTAAAGTACATGCGAGATCATCTATGATTTGTGTAACACTTCACTTTTTCATTTTTTAGGGACATCCATAGGGTGGGGTCGAGGACCATATCGAACGCGAAGAAGTGGTTCGATGATGTTTTGACTAGTGGTGCTTGGCTCGCCGATGATGTAAGTGCATTCTCGTTCTTATTTGTTGCATCGTTTAATTATTTGTTGTTTTACTTAATTATTTGCGTTCTCATTCTTATTTGTTAGCACATCGACATGATTATGGAATTGTTGCGGGATCGAGCTCGGAGATGCCCGAAATCTTTTGACATTCCTGGTCGAGTCATCCTTAGCTGCGGGTTCGTACGTGCCATTGATATTGAGTACGGCACACTCCTACTCAATGGAAATGGATATGTGGTGCCCGACTATATGATTGAGTGGGTCATTGGGCTGGAGCCAACAAATGGGAAGCCGTGAACGGATTGTACACATTTGTACGTTCCAATGATCGCGAACTCAAACTGTTTCGCAGCTGAGATTGTATTCGCGGATTCGACTATATATGTGTACGACTCCGACCATGGATGTTTGACCCAAGACCAACTACAGCGTATACTAGAGCTGATGAGTGTGATTATTCCCATGATGGCTAGACAAGCGAATATTCAAGTAAATGACAGATTAGCCATTCAACGGAATACGACGACGGCGAGACAAGGAGTATCGTAAGAATTTACAAGTTTTTATTTTGAAATTTTAGTTTTTAGTTATATGTTATCGAACTAATATATTATATTTGCTTGTAGGGGCGATTGTGGTATATTCGCAATAAAGTACATAGAGTTTTTGAGCATTGATCGCAACATTGATCCAATAAATCAATATTTGATAGACATGTGCAAGTTGAAGTTAGCTTGCGATTTGTATGAATCCAAATGTGATCCTTAGTACACAACATTATTCTTTTATTGTAAAAAATGTAAATATTGTTATCGTTAGTTCTTATTTTAAATATTAAATGAATTAACACGTCTATATATAATTTAATATTCAATTAAATATTAAATATTATTTAGTTAAAATAAGTAAACAACTAAAATAAGTAATTAATTATGTTGAATTTTTAACGACAATAAATAAAAACAAAAACATATTACTTCGTTATAAATATTACATTATTACATAATATTACACATCCGTTGAATTGTTATGTAGAGGAATCTGACTTGTACAAAATTGACGAGCATGCCCTGTTGCGCCGCACCTGCCGCACTTACGAGGTCGAGGAAATTCTCCAGTGGATGGTATTCTAGACGTCCGTCTACGTCCCGAAGCACGTGGTCCCACTATGGGTGGCAACAAATTATTAAGTGGAAGAATGTGGTCGGGAACTTCCCACTCGACTTCATTTGGTAGAGGAAATATCGTTTCAGCATATGTCGATCTCCAATAATCAGTCATGTAATAATGACTGCATAAGGTGTGCGAAGGAAATCCCCTATACATAGCCATTGCCACCGCATGCATACACGGAAAACTCTCCAACTGAAACTTTCTACATGTGCATGTGTTATCATTCAAGTCCACGATGAACCCGATATTACTGCCACATCTCACGGAGAAGCGAAACTGATCCGTGGTTCCACCAGTACCTTCCTCACAACCTCTAGAGTTTTGAAGATCTTATCTTCCTGGCCGGAGTGAGCACACTTGTGCAATTTTGGGATTCCTCACGTCGGTCATGAAACCACTGCTGCAGCTTGTTACGAATTTGCTCAATCATTGCGAGAATTGGTAACTCTCGATCCTTCTTGAATAGCGCATTGAGCAACTCAATATTGTTCGACGTCATCATGTTGTATCGACGTCCTGTAAAGTGTGATCGTGCCCAATGTTCGATTCCCATCTCTGGTAGATAAACCCATGCAACATGTGATTTAAACTCTATTTCGACCATGAACTTTTCAAACTCTTCAAAACTGTATGCCTCTGCAGCTCTCCTAAACAACGGAACGATGCTACTGCCCCGAAACTTCATCTTAAGGTTGCCCTGTATATGGTACATATAATAACCGTGATGTGCCTCGGGAAAGACTTCGGCGATACCATTTATTATTGACTGCCCCTGGTCAGTTACAAATGCAAGGCTCTCGACGTCTCCAATTACTTCCTTCAACTTCATAAAGAACCAACGCATCGCTAAATCATTCTCTCCATCGACTATACCGAACGCAATAGGGTAAATTTGGATGTTGGGATCTTGACACGTAGCAATAATCAACTTGCCTTCGTATCTAGCCTTCATGGTTGTACCGTCGACTAGAATTACGGGTCGCATTGCCGTACGAAATCCTCGAATGCACTGTGCAAGGGTCACGAAGAAATACTTGAAGCGATTCCCATCCTCCGTATCAATATAAAATGTTGATCCAAGATTAGTTTTCTCCATGTTATGGCAATATCTGGCCAATTTAGCGTAACTTTCCTCGGCCGAACCCATTAAGTCCTCCAATGCGCATTCTTTGGCCTTCCAGGCTTTCTGATAGCTCATGACCACCCCGTAATCTCGTCGGAAGTCATTGATGATGTCGAAGGTCTGTAGATCGTTCGTGGGTCCTGAAACTTGTCCTTTATTTGTCGACCAATGAACCATGCCCGGGCTTGCCTGTGATCATTTCGACGAATACCCACTTCGCAAGTATGTTCCCGTGCATACTTACGAATTACAAAGCACTCATTCGTGTCCATTTTTGTCGCTCACAAACGCCAGTGACAACCGTCGTCAATGCAGACAATTGTGTACGTTGACTTGTCCGATTTTTTAACTTTAAACTCAAAATTGTTTCTTAAAGCAATCCGATGCACAGCTTCCTGCAAATGTTTTTTTGTTTCGAACAGTTGCTCGACATATACATCTTCATCATCTGGAACTGTACGGGAACAATTAGAAGTACGTGTACTGATCCCATCTTGTGAACTCGACCCATGTCTTCGATTGGATAAAGCAATCAAGTCCTCATTCGTAAATTCATTTTCATTCTCGTTGGAATGAACCATCGAGGGAATCCTGTGCGTATTGGTGAGGTGAGGAACCACTGTATCGGGAATAACCACATCATCCTCACGAGCTATCTCCACTGTGTTCCAAAAATCATTCACATTATGATCCCCTCCATCGAGCTCTTCATGTTTACTATCGGGGACATTCTTTTTCACTAAATTTACGCAGAGAGGAGTAGTCATGGGAAATTGGTTCAATGCAAATAGAGCCTTCATGCAATGTTCAGATGTAACCTTTACAGATGGAACTGGAATTGATGAATGTTCGTTGTTCCATAGAAATCCCAATTCCATGTCGTATTGGGCGGGATCGACATTGGGCATATTCTGTATCTCACTGTACATTTCTGCATACGACGTACTCGATGTTATTAAAATCGGAATTGTGCCATGTATTTCATTTGTCCATTTCCAGGCTCATTGACCATTTACATCCTCTTCAAATTCACCAAAGTGAAGAACTGAGACTGCAACCGATGCCATATTTGCTGCATCAGACAAAATATTTTGTTACAAAAAAAAATTAACGGAAATTTTTCAACTCGGACGTCCCGGCGTGCATGCCCGCACGTCGGCGTGCGGCTTCTTTGTATATCATAAAATTTGTCTGAAAAATCCCATAGACAAGTGAAATTTTTTGCTCGTTTTTATTAAAAAAATTATATAGTTTCATTTAAGAACATAAAATTTTCATATACATAGAAAAAAGATTTAAAAATTAATAAAATGTACATTATAATTTAATCGAAGCCCAATTAAAAATACGTAAATATACTTACCGATTTTGTTGATGGTTGTGAATAATATTTACTTGTTGATCGTTTGATAAATTTGTCTGTTTTCAAGTTTGAAACAGATGAAAAATGAAACTGTTTTATCTGTGTTGGAATAAATCGATAAAGAAAGTGATTTGATTTTAAAATTTTAAGTGGGAAGTGTTTGACCTTTTTTATAACTTAAAAAAGGGTATTATTGTCTTTAAACATTAACATGTTATTGTAATTGTATATTATTTTAAGGGTAATTTTGTCATTCAACCTCAAAACGGCTATTGTGGTGAATGTTTAAAAAAAATGGGCAAAGTGTAAAACGGTTCGTTTGACAAGGGTATTTTAAAAAGTACCCCTCATTTCTCCTTCTCACTGCTTTGCTACTAGCGTTGGCATTGCCCCTTGAGCAAAAATCCAAAATCCCCTTGAGAAATGTAGAGATGAGAAGGGTTTTGTAAATGGAAAATGGCATAAAGCCGACGTCGAATTGGCGGATATAGCAGTAGGAAAGAGGATGTTGCGGCGACATATGCAAAATTCGGTGGGTCATCTGGGTTTTGTTCAATTTCAGCGAAAATTATAGGTAAATTTTTTAGTAAGATTTTTCGTTCTTGTATTATTTCTTAAATTGAGGGAGGCCATGCGATGGTATCTATACAATATAAATGCAGCATACATACATTCATAAGTTATTGAACTTCATTAAATCATTAAGGTCATGTTCTCTTTGCTGTTTTCGGACCGTTTTCTGTTTTCGATTTTTCGAAATAATAAAAATGCGTTCTCTTTCTCATTTTCGAAAATGAACTTTTGAAAACATAAAAATAATTTCTACCGAAAATTCAAAACGGCTAAAAAGCCATTTTGAGCGTTTTCTTCCAAAAAGAGGCGACTAATTGAAACACGGGAAACAACCTCGTTTTCTATTTCCCCAAAATTCTTCCTCTTGAGCAACCGATCTTCCATCAATAACTTCCACCGCCCGCCACCTAAGCCATCGGACCTCCGCACCACCGGCACCCTCTCATCTCCCTCTACAACCTCCGACCATCGCCTGCCCGCAGTCTGTCGGAAACAACTCCAATTCTTATCCAAAATCGCGAGCGCAGTAATGGTTTCCCCAGTTACTTCCACATCCGGCCACCCTCTCGATCGTGGAGCACCACCACAACATTTCTCTCAACCAGGCCCATCTAGTTCTACCATGGGTCAGTCTCAATTTCGTCCGAAATCGACTACGCTTGTTGGAGCAGTCCATGAGGTTTGTGAAATTCTTTTTAAGCGTGTGGTTACCTAGAACTCTTTGGTCATTGGGGAAGTGTATTGATGAAGTTTGTGATTAATTTAAGTGGTGATTTCCTCATTTATAACTGGCGGTATTGATGAAGTGCATTGTTTTTCATAAATCCTTGGGTGTTGGACTGTCGCAATGGTTTGATCATTACAAGTTATTCCTATATGCTAAACAAAATCTTGAAATGACATTTTTATTTACTCAATGAAGGGGGCTGATAGAAGAATGCCCTCTTCGAGTTCGACTAGAAAAGTGAAAAGGAAATGGAAAAGTAGGGAGGTGAGGATGATTGACAAGGAGTATGATGTGGTGTTGGTACTTTTGTGGTTTGCACTAACTGGTTATTAGCTTGTATTATATTTCCTGCATTTGTTGCTATGGAAACAACTGGTTATTAGCTTGTATTATATTGGTGGTACCTTGCTGATTCTTGCATCATTTGAAGTTTTGAATGTAATAGAAAGGGTATTTGACAGAACTTATTACCCATTAACATCTTTAGTCATATAAATTCATAGCTAAAAAACTCAATTTATGATGCAGATACTATTCTACTTATGTACACGTCGAGAAACTAGCTCAAGAGATAAAAAAAAGGAGCCAAATCTGTTGAAGGAGTAGAGGCCAAACTATGGCAGGTTTCACTTCTTGTGTTGATTTTGTAATTTGGATGAATTGACTAATGGACATCAGTATTCTGTTTACTTCTAGATGTATGAGTTATTGATCTGTGATTGTATAAGATATTACTTCTCCTGTTAGATTATTAGAAAAAAAAAATAGAAGTTGCTACATTCTTTATTTTAATCAATGGCTTTTGATCTGTGTTTCAAGATTGTGTTTTTGCGGTTCCCCAAGTTCGCTATTCTGAACGTAAGATCGATCAATCGTCGTTTTTATCTTTGTAAAAGCTGCGTGGTTTCTTATCTACTTTTTTATTTCATAAATCCAATTGAGTGTCTTGCTTGTTGAAATTTATGAAGTGCATGAGTTGCAATTTACCCTCAACATCTGTATGTTTATATGATCAGTATATACATACTGGTTGCAGATTGCTTTTACTGGATTCATTTCCACAGATCAACTTGACAACTAGAGGATGAGGTTGAGACATTATTTTCTGGTGCTGTTTCTTGCTTGTTCAATTGTGTGATCACCGTCAATCTATTATTTTAGAATACAACATTTCATAATAATGTGACTCAAACATACTTAGAGTCCGTTTGATTGTAAAAGTGAAAAATTGGTGGAAAGAAAATGAATTCCAGAAAAAATAATTGCCTAGAACTTATTTTTCAGGGAATTGTTAATTAAGTGTGTTTGATTGGTATAATTTTCCACCCTAAAAATTTTAAAATTTTGGATCTTTTTGTTCACATTTGACTTTATTTTACATGAAAATTATTCATTAAAGTGATTTTTTTTTACCTTTGGTTATGAAATTTGTTACCATTGCCAAAAAGTTAAAAAAAAAAAAAAAAAAAAAGAGTTTGCTCGAAAACTATTTTTTCATCAAAGTTTAGCGTTCGTTTGACTTCGTTTTACATGAAAATTGTTCATTAAAGTGATATTTTTTTTTTACAATTGGTTATGAAATTAATTTTCATTGTAAAAAAAAAAAAAAAGAAAAAAGGGGGCCAAAAGCTGGAATTCATTTTCCCACCAAATGGTGGGAAAATGAATTCCTTGAAAAGAGAAAAAAGGGGCGTGTGGGTGGGGGATGGAAAACAATTTTCCATGCCAAATTTTGTCTATCAAACAAATGTTTAATATGGAAATGAATTTTTTTTTTTTTTTTTTTCCATTTTCCATGAAAAATATAGGCTATCAAACATAGCCTTAGGGTCTCAAATCTATAAATGGGAGTAGGGTTGGACAGGTCCGATCCGGTTTGGTTTTGAACCTACCCAAAAATTTCGGGTATTTAATAAATAGAATCGTCAGGTCTAAATATAATTATGGAACCGCTCGGGTTCGGTTCTGTTTGGTTCCGTACCATAATAGAATTTTTTAACATTTACAACAACACTACATAAATATAACTAATAACATGTTCATTCGTAACTATTACAAATTAACATATAAATAACAAGCTGTCCAATAAGATTAATTCAATATATACAAATACCAAAGAGTAAATATTAATACTAAATATTAATTGGGCCAGAAAATTCAAACAAAAAATTAAATTTACTTAATTAATTTGCTAATTTGTTTAGAAAAAAATATAATAATTCAATTAATTTAATATAAAAAAATTTTAAAAATTATTTAGATTCGGTTATTCGGTTCTTAGCCTATAATCGAGAATCGAACCAAATCCATCGGTTCTTGATTCAGATATTCGTTCGGATATTTAATTTATGAAGAACCGTTTGGTTCGATTCGATTCAGTTCAGGAACTTTTGTCCATATCTAAACGGGAGGATATAAATGATGTTGGTGGGACCATAAGTTATGTGAACCAATGTAATTTCATTTTTGAGCCACTAATTCCTCTGCACACAATTCTCAGCCACAAATCATATCTCTCTCCAAATGACCTTCCTTATATGATTTTCCAAATATACCCTCGACTATAATTCAGTTTTACACAACTGTAGAGCGTCACAAGAGGGCTTCTTCCGTCACTTCAGATATAGTGCATTGTCCTATAAATTCAAAGTCTTGAGCCATTATGGCCACTGTAGTTTACTCTTTTGTCGCCATATTTTCCTGATCAACTTCCTAAATTCGGGACTGTTTTTGTTCATCAATCTCCTTTTTACTCAGGTAAGTTGCTTTTCTTTTCTTTCTTTTTTTCTTAATTTCGATTTTCCTGTGGCTTGAAGTTTAGATTTTAGTGGACAACAGCTGAAATTTTACCCATTTGGGTGTATTCCTGTAATCGGTTTGTGTGTATATATATAATCGGTTTCTTTTTTCTTTTTTATATATATTCATGTGACTTTTATTTGCACCTTAAAGGAAATTCGCGTATTTTCCTCTGAAACTTAAAAAACGAGGGAATTATACACTTGTGATTCTTGTTTATTACCTTGAATCTTGATTACTAATTGCAGTACCGTTCCTTTGTTTCAAGACGAATATCCAGTGGTTTGATCTAATTGGTGTTAAGAGGATAACATTGACATGATGGTGAGATCGAACAAAATACCAGTCGTTATTATTAAAACATTTTATTTTCCTGGATGCCGAAACATAAAATTGAAGGAAAAGTCATTATCTTTTCACATGGTAGAATTTCTGAATTTGGCACACTGGAAAATGGGAAATACTATTCAGTGTACTAAAACTTTTGGAAATGGCGCCTACTAGATACGTATTGGTTTGATCCTTAATGAACTGTTTGATACATATTGATCTGATTCTGTTCAATTTCTAGTAGAAATTAAGGATGAAAATATTGATTTTCTCATACTAAATGGATAAGAAAAAAGAGAACTTTTCACCAAACTCCTCATCACTCACAAACTTTTACCCTCTTTCTTTTTTCCTTGCATGAAAATCCAAATCTCTCCTTCATCCTTCCACCGCTTGCCTTACACAGCCATAATCATCAATCGTCACAAACCGAAAATCAAAATTCTCCATCTTTTTGGAGATCCCTGGTACCATCTTTGTGTGCCATGAGCTCCCAAAACCAACATCTCCTTGATCAACTCTGCTTTGAGCTCTAAACCATCTTCGGCGTTTGGTTTACAAAAATTGTCTTACAAGTATTGAATTCCAGTTGTTTCTGTCATTCTGTGCATTTGGAATTCAGTTGAAAAGAAATGTTTAGTGCATGTAATTTGCATTGTTAATTTCAGAAGATGCAATTTGCATTTAATTGCTTATCATGTTGCCATGTATAGTATGTAAATAAATTTGTTCAATTTCATTGGCAATGCAAACATTCAAGCCTTTGTCCTAAACCAATGTTTGACTTTAATTTCTCAATGGTCAAATTGGCTCCAGACACCCCTGGTGTACAGCCTCCTCCCAATAGGGGGGCCTACAGGTGAGGGGGCTGTACACCAGGGGTGTGTTCACATAGCAAACCTCTTTTTTGAGTGACAGGGAATGCTAATTTTGGAAGTTTTTGGGGTTGAAAGATTGGATAGATTAATATGACTTATATAAATCATTATGATGATAATAAAAAGTCAAGCGGATGTTTATTTTGAGAGGGATTAAAATGTAAGGGATTAGATACTGTTTTCCATTCTGAAAAGAGAAACTCTATATTACTATCTTTAATAATTAATATGAGAGGAAAAGACAAGAATAGCAATGGTAATAATAGAAGAATACTAAATAAATGTCTCTTGGGTAGCATAAGAGTGTCAACTGATTCACATGATTGAGTGATATAGGCCTCTGTGACAGACTCTAATAAAGTGGTGCATAACACAACTGTTTCAATACACTGAACTGTTCTCAGTGTTCTTCTGTGTAGGTGATACTATCGTTTGGGCAAATTCAATGGATCGGTACTTTGGAAGTGATATTGACGATCTTATCGTACCAAATGATAAGGAGGTGTCTGACATGCTTCCATCACCATATAGTTTTTCTCCTTGGGAGAACGCAACATTTGGAAGCTTCAATTCCCCTAAGAAATGCAGTATTGCAGGAATGGAAGAACTTCTATTGAGTGGGATCACTTTTTCCTGTGAAGTTGACCAGCTTTGTAGTTTAAGTGTCCCTATAGGTTTGCGTGATGATTTTCGTCAATGGAGCGCTTATCCTCGTGAACAATTGGATTTTAAACTCAATGACTCTGCCAGATTTGATGAGGCTGATGACATTTTCGTGTACAAGCGTAGCTTCTGGGCTTAAGATACTTGATTTCATGCATCATGCATGTACATCTAATGCTTTATTAAATATTTTAAAGTTTCATGCTCAAGGTAAGCTGTTATTTAGGAACAGTAGCCTCAGTGATTTGTTGGTAGACAGAGATTTTAAGTTGATTGGCTAATCGTCGATTGCTTGAAGCTCTGGCTCTTCTACTGTTCTATCTTGTAAAAGTGATGTGATTAGATACCACTCTATTATACTTATTAGAGAAAGTACAGCAGTGATGGCTCGAGCCGGCCATTTTGTAGGACACTTCAAAACGAAGTCATTGCACTTAAAAATTTCCAATTTTACATTTCTTTTGGCTACAGTCACATCTAAAACAATTTTCATGGCATATCAATTTCAGAGATTATTAAAACACATTTTTATGTTAAAACTGTTTATCATTTTTTGTATAAATTATACTCCTCAAGTTCAACTCTTCTACTAATTATTATGCAGGCATTCATTACTCGAAGAGGATGGAAGTGGAATCCATGTTCCTGGTTCAGTTAATTTTTCACCAACATCCAGCAATGACAATGTGATGCCATCAAATCTTTCAAGTGATCTAATTTTAGAGTCTAAGACTGTTCAAGAACATATAGACAACACGGGACACTCAAAGGAACTAAAAGAATACGCTTTTTCTGTCTCACCAGACTGCAAGAATGAAGTGACCAATGATCCCTTTTCGCTTTCAAAGGTGATCATTCTTTCTTAAATGTGTAAGCTACTAAGTACAAGAGATATCTTTTGGAGGACGCTGTATAATAGCTAAGTAACCTAGAATTGGTCCTGGAATCACAATTGGTAAGAACTCTGGTAGTCTGGTTTCCGGATATGTTTTGGTAGATGCTAATTCTGGTGGATATCAATATAACCGTGTAGTTTAAAACTTTTGTCATATTCACGATTTTCGTTTGAAGCATTGGCATGGCTATTCAGGGCTTGATTTGCTCAATATATTTAATCTTGACAATTTTTGTTCAAGGCAATGGAGGTTGACATCCCCTTCTCATTGGAGCACAACAGTGAAGATAAGCACATCACAGAGGAGGAAACATCCTCGGAGGAATCTGTATATTTGGAGCTTAGAAGCTTGACTGTGCAGGTGAGAAAGCAAGATATCTGGAAGTGCTAAACCATGTCACTAAAATATGAGATGCTCATAAGTTATTTTCTCAATCTTATCTTGCTAGTTGACAGAGAATACTAGAATTTGCTTTCGTGATGCCCTGTACCGCCTTGCGAAAAACTCAAAACTTGAAGAAACCAATCATATTCAGGATGGCAATGAAGCACCAGAAGAGTGTTCGCCGACAACCTACAGTGAAGCATCTAGGTAAATGCTATATATTATTGAACTTTCTCATCCTCACTTGTTTTACTCAAATTAGAATTGTTACAAACAAGAATACATAAAAAGATGTTTGATAATTGAACATTTAGAGTTATGGATTTGTCACAGTAGGAGTATGTGAGTAGAATTTTGTTTATTTGGATATAAGGAAGTCATTTACTAATTAGGACTCGTCTGGCATCTATAAATACCGTCCGTTTACAGTTTTGAGACCTTTTGTGAACTGAAATTTGATTGATATTATTATGATTCCCTTATTTCATATGGAGTTATTTACTGATGAGGACTCTTGTGATTTGTGAATCCTGTATAATGTAAATTTTATTGCTTTTGTGGTCCCTCGTAATTATTATGCTTCTCCATTCTGCTAATTTAATTTTAGCGAGGGGTAGGTTAATAGTCAGATGTAGAACGGTCTCCGGCAATTCTGTTTTTGTAGAATGCACAACTGTTGTATGATGAGATTCCCCAAGCTCCTATTTTTCTGTTGATGGTTAGAACCATCCAGTTACAGTGTCCTATGCATCTATTGATTCATCCATCTCTGACCATCATAATATAATGTAATTATTCAGAATTGCTGTAACTGCCCAATCCAAGTTTTAATTTCGAACTCCTTGAGTAATTGAAGAGTGTTTATAAATATTTAATATTTCCTCCTCAAATGCTTTGTGTTATAGCTTTTCAGCTGGAGATAAGTGGGGGGATGGTAGTGCTAGTGTACTGAAGCTTGAGTGATATATCATTGGGTTGACATTTGTAGGCCTAGGGGAGAGAGAACTGGGTCGAAGGACTAAAGATGGTGAAAAGATCTGCAAGAAGAGATGCTATAGAGAAGGGAACCTATGTGCACCAGAATGAAAGGAAGAAAACTAAAAGCTCTCTGGCATGATACTTTTTACATGGTTAATAATATCTTTGTGCTGTTCCACATCTCTATATTGTTCTTTTAATCTGCAATTAATATGTGTTGCTATGCATGATAAAATAAAGAGATGTATGTGAGGTTAAGAAATGTGCAAATTTGTTCTTTAACAAGTAGGGGGACATTACTCCGATGGAAATTACACATTCAGGTTGTGGTCTACAAGCCTTTGTTATTTACCATTTAAAGGGTTTGATGTCCTGAGGTATTCATCACATTGTGGATCATGCATATTGGATTTTAGGTAAGTGCAAGAAGTGTAAGCTAATGAGTTTTACTTGATTTAAAACCTAATATCATTACCTGTAAGCAGGAGATATCTGCACAAGGTCTAAATTAATCAAGGCGTTATTTTCCTAAATCAAATCAACTTTAAGAGGTCTGGCTAACCTTGTATTAAAATACTTTAAACTCGGAATACATTTATCTTTGCTAATTACATGAGTGTGGAATGAACTGAATTCTAGAGGTAACATTTAATGAGCACGAATTTATTTATTACTCTAAAAGCACATTTACGTTGTGAGTCTAATTTGAAGATGGATGTCTATTCTATGAACTTGACATCTTTACACTTAAATGATTTGAACGGTAAAATCAATTAGTTTGACGAGGCTGCTTAGTTTTCAAAGGTTTTGACATTATGAAAATGTATACAAATAATGTAATTGTTGTATCATTGTAAGCTACAAGAAGTTTGTAGTAAAAGGAAGCCCTAGATACCAAGGTTTTTCTTGAAACTAAAGTTATTTGAATAAATGCTGGAACCTTTTGGAGGGGCCTTTTCTACGGTAAAAGAGAAAATTGATTAAACATCAGCGGGTGCATGTTTAACAGCGTCATATGGTATGAAATAATGGTTTCTTTCTGGTTCTTATAGAATATGTTTAGTTCAAAAACTAAGATTGCTTGATATGCTTTCAAGCTCCGATAATACACACTAGTACTAAAAAAATGATGCTAGTGTCCATAGTTTGTAGCACATTATCCAATTATTGCACGAATATATTCAATCATGTGAATAATTCTTGTACTTGGAATTGATGCCTATGTGTTACTTTATCACATGTACGAGCCACATGATTCTTAACCATGTGAAATTGGCCCTAAGATCATCAAAATAGGGTACAAGATTAGCTGAGCAAGCTTGCATTCATTTTCCTTGATGTTTGAATCCCTATGAGCATTTGACATATCCCCATGATTTGACTGCCAACTAAGTAAGGTATAGATTGAATTTCAAATGAAGGATACGGTGCATGGGAAATGGCTAAGGTGGAATGTGATAAACAAGCGATTGACAAGAAGAGAGTGACTTGGTAGCTTTAATGGGAAGTGTGGGAGCTAGTTACTATTAGGTGCTAAGTTATACTGTACTAGGGTCTGGTGATATACTGCGGGAAAACTCTAATATTCAATGTAATGTTTAATTAGGCACAATCTCGTACAAGGAGAGGCGTAAGTCACGATTCATTTTGACGCATAAGCCTCGACACAAACAAATAAAATAAATACAAAAAATACTTGCAATAAGTAATAAACCATCTTGAAAATCCACGACATAATTTTATAAATTAAATTTCCAACTTGAAAACAGGCATAACATGGATCAATAAAGTGGTAGGTAGGCAGGTAATACATCGTCAATTAGTAATCACAAAATAAAATTAATTATGCATTACTAGAACTATAAAAAGACAGTTTTCCATAAAATTGTCAGCATACTTGATTCCCCCACCATCCTTGTCACTGTCAGTTGTTCTATTCTTTTTCCTCATCCTCCACCAGCAACGGTGTCTTCCCTATAATGTAAAGAAGGGAAAATATATACATAGAGACAGCAAGATAAATATAATAGAAGGAAAACAGTGAATTATGCGTCATAGTCTTTAGTCACTCCCTGTCTTGTGCTGAAATGCTTCAACTTCAATTGGGAGAGGGGTTTATCTCAGCCTTGCTTCACTTGCTTCCTTTTATCAATGCTTTGACGTGAGTATCTTCACTATGCACTTTGGGGAACTCTCATTGGAGCTAACTCTAGAGTCATGTGATTGTGCACGAGTGTTGCAAGTTCCTCTTGTTCACAATTTTGTGTCTTTATTACAACAGTCGCACATCGATTGTGAATGATCTGGTAGCATTTCCGAGCCTAGTTCAGCTGACCCATCCATTTAATGGATACCATCTGTTTATTTTAGATCACGATGTCTGTAAATGATCGTGGACAGAGAAGACTAGAAAAGAATTTGCTTTGAGAAGGGTATACAAGGGTGTCTGGTAACGTTTTGGATGGTTGAGATCATTTTTAAGTATCATTACTCAACTGGAACTTAGAAATAAGTTAAAATGGATTGTACTACCACTTGAGCTTTGATTTATATATGGAAGCTTAAGAATTCCCTGGGTGATTTGAAAAGAAAATACTAATTCAGGCTCAAACTCTTGTCGAGGGAATTTGGGGCATGACAGTATGCATTCATCTTTCTATGTGAAGCTTGAGATAAACAGTTCTACCACTTCATCTGGAAAGAAGTGAAAATTACTTGTTGGCACCTGTCTGGTACTTGCGTGAGGAAGATATACATGCATTTGTTTATGTACTTGTGGGGGTTCGCGTGCATTAACTAGTTTTTGTCACCTGAAGATCGAGTATTATTGATATGACATCTTAACGGTTCATATAATTAAGTTTAATTAATAGATGCATCTTACTTTACATCCAGGTTGGATGATACTGATGCGGAAGAGTCCACAAATGCAATTGATAGAACTGTTGCTAATCTCCTGTTCCACAACATCAATAATTGCTACCCCGCACCTACCGAAGCGGAGGACGAAGTGAAATGCAGTTTTTACAATCACGATCCATGTTTCTCTATTTCCTCTCATGGCGCCGTTCCTGTTGGTGATGCAGAAGTCCCGATATTTGATCATGGTCTCTTATTCGACCAAAATGATTGATGGTGACGATTTGAATCAAGAATCTCAATTTGGATGTTACGAGTTTTCTCAAGATTATGATGTTTCTGCATATCGAGTTGTGTTTTACGATACTCGGTTAGCGTCAGTGTTTATTCTTTAAATCATGCAACTTGTACAATTTTCTTTGCAACTTCATAATCTATCCATTTTAAAAACCGATTTTTAAAATCAACATTACGAATCTTGACAACTCACTAGTTGTATAACTAGATTAATTTTTATTTATTTGGCGAGTACTTACTACAATAAATCTGGGTCAATTTTGTTTTGCATTCAAACTTTTAGAATTTCAAATGTCAAGTATTAAGTTGCAGTGGTGACGAAGAATACCCTACAATGAATATTGTTCTTGTAAAGGCAATCCCAGCAGACTGTTAATAATCAAAAGAAATAAATTTAAGACACTACCAAATAGTCGGTTCGAACTAAGCCGGCAAACGTGGGGTTGACCATTTTGGTTGACCAGAATGGTTAATGAATAAAGATAAGACATTTCAAATGGAACAAAGGTTCTAACTTTGACTTTTTATTGAAGAAGTGATATATTTGTTTTTAATAATTGAACTTAACTAGCATTTTAATTTAAAAGTGAATCAACATGTTACTTTATATTATAGAATTGTAATTAATATTGGACATGGCATAAAATAAGAGAGTCAAAATATTAATTTGAAGGTCCTTATAAGCACATTGTAAGTTTGCGCCAACGGCCTATGACGAGAATTTAAGAAAAATTGGATGTGTTTATTTAAGTGATAGTATGTACAAATAACGAAATGTAGTAAGAGATCAGGGTCCGAGAAAACAACAGAGCTAACTAGGCTCGACGATTGTGAGAACAAAAATGAAAGTTTTGTTAGTAGTATTACCTTCCAACCGTAGGGTAATTGCGGCTTGAAAGTTTTAAAATTACAAAAATCGAGTAAGAAATTCAGCCCATGTTCAGCCAAAATAAAACTCAGATTTTTAGTAAATTTTGATGAAAGTTGATGGAATGTGTGATTGAATAATTAAATTTTTTTTTTTTTGAAAACTATATAAATAAAAATGATGCAGCGTTTGGCGAGAAAGATTTCTAAATTATCCGTTGTGTTATTTTTCTAATTTTCAATTTTCAATGTTCAATAATTACCCAGATAAGTAACACGTTACCGTGACAGAATTGCCTTGATAACTAAAGCAGAGATTTAAGCCTAAATTCAAGAGAACCAACAAACAAAAAAACAAATTATAGTTATTTAATTACTCTTTTTGGCCAAGTGATTATAATTAATTATAAGTTTTAAGTCAATCATCGCATAGTAGTAAACCACTCTGAAGTAAATGTAATCAACAAAAAACGTGCTTCCCACTATTTGCTCTTCATATATACACAATAGCCTGCACGGTTTTCTGTTCATTTGTACCAAAATGCCAACACCCAGGCACAAAATGCCCACTCCCAAGCGGCGGCCACCGCCTCCGCCGGCCCCGAATGTGGTGGTGCCAGCTGACAATTCACCTCCCAAGCCTCAAGTATATCTCCAAGAACCATCCCGTAAAAAGAACCCCTCCAGGTCCACTAAACTTTTCCAGCGTGTCCGATCAGTTTTCCGGTCATTTCCCGTCATCAATCCTCCATGCAAGATGCCTGTTCCGATCCACGATGGCCATATTCACGGCGGAAAACAGATGACCGGAACCCTATTCGGGCACCGAAAATCTCGTATAAACATAGCAATTCAAGAAAATCCCAGGTGCCTTCCAGTTCTTGTCCTTGAACTCTCCATTCAAACTGGAAAACTCCTTCAAGATATGGGATTGGGACTTGTTCGAATTGCACTCGAATGCGAAAAACACCCTTCTGAGAAAATCAAGCTGCTGGACGAACCCATCTGGACTATGTACTGCAATGGAAGAAAAGCTGGATATGCAGTAAAAAGAGAGGTAACAGATGATGATTTGAAGGTTATTCAGATCCTGCATGCAGTGTCAATGGGCGCCGGAGTTCTTCCCGGCAATGTCGCAGACCCGCCGGAAGGGGAACTGACATATATGAGAGCTTATTTTGAACGAGTGACTGGATCGAAGGATTCAGAGACGTATTACATGATGAATCCGGATGGTAATAGTGGGCCTGAACTGAGTATTTTCTTTGTTAGAGTCTGATCAATTAATTAACCATTTAAGAACATATATATCTGTCTGGTTCTTGTGATTTGTTTATTTAGAGTTATGTATATTGAGCTCAAGAAATTTATCATCAATATTGTTATTGAGATTATTATTGCATGCATGAATGTGATTTTTTATTTTTTATTTAGATATGTAGGGGAAGATTGGAAAGAATAGCCTCTTCAATCACTTCGTCTAAATGATTAATGTGGTTTAACATGATATAAAAATTGATGAAAGATCTAAATTTTATTCAGGAAGACTAAATTTGATAGACGATGGACGTAGTTAAAGACAATAATTTAAATAAAAAAAAATTATCTCATTTTGTTGATCACAGAGTTCACAAAGAACACAAAATAAAGCAGTGAATGGTGAGAAAATAAAAGAACACAAGGATTTTTCGTCCAAAGGACCCGGATGTTCAGCCTTAGGCCTACTCACCTGTTGAGTATCCACACAAAATGATTACACTCTAGTTCCACTAAAATAACCAAGAAGAATTACAATATATGAAGAGATTTCTTCACTATTTCTCTCGCCTCAAATCACTCAGAGTATACACAATCTCAGAGATTATACATCAAGTGCAGTAACTGCCTTATCGCTCAGAAATTATACAGAAATCACTTAGATTTACAAAACGGTAGAAATAGAGATGAACCCTAACACACTGAGAGAAAACATCTCAAAATCACTGAACAGTTACGCCAGAAATGAAGCTTCGAGAATGACTTAAGGTAGGAAGATCAGGAGTCATTAATCAACGGTGGAGATTTGGCCAAGTGTAGGGCCAGATCATAAGACCAAGAAAGTAATAAAGACGTGTAAGGTGCAAGCACGACTTAACAACCAAGTAATAACATTTGGGTCAAAGATCCGATTCCAGCACTGGCCCAACACCAACAACTAGGCCAAGAATTTGAGGCAGCCCAATCACATAACACATTTCAAACAATTTAATCTTTTATATAAGTAGTTTAATATCGTACTTGAATGAGCAAATATCTCGAGTTCAAGTTTTACGTCATTACTTATTTATAAAAAAATTGGCATTTAACTCCTGATTGGTTTTAAATATAATTTTTAGTAGTTTTTAAATTTTTGAATAGTGCATATATTTTTCAAAAAATAAAAAATAAAAATCTATATATATCCACCCGTTCAAAAATCTGATTTCCAATTTTGTCCTTTCATTGGCAAACACAATATCACTTCTACCTCTCAAAAAATGATTCCCAATTGATTTTTCCAATAGTTATAGCAGGGGTAAAATGCTAATAAGGAACAAAACCTGCATATTGGGGTGTGGAAAAGTCGATTCTTTCGTGGATTAACATATTTAACATGGAAAATGAGATTCTTTTAGCAAAACGGAACTCAAAACAATGCTTAATGAATTACACTAGTGGTGGGGCATTGGGTAGTTTGGTCTATATATATTTTAAGAGTCGAAAAACTATCAATTAAAACTTCGAGTACTTTGTAAATGGAACTATTCGTTCGGTTCGATTGGTTATAATGTCCATTCTTAATGGGTGTAGGGTGGTTCAATCCGAATATTTCAAGAATCAGTATCACCCATTAAACTTAGTTAGAAAATGGAACCATTCGATTCCACGTAATTTTTTGGAACCAATGGTTCCAATCTTGGGAGGTTCAATTTCGATTATAACTTCAATAACTTAGATAGAAGCACATGTTTAGATGTGTCAATAGCTTGAAGATGTATATGGCCTTTCGACATATTTTCGGATATGCAATTGCGGACTACCAATGTAGAATTATAAGTATATACCGTCATTATATTATATTATTTCATTTCTTATTACCTGAAATACTTATTCGTGTGCAAATTTAACTGTACCTACATACTGTAGTCGATCGCAAGTCGGATAAAGGAGGGAGGTTTTTACATCTCAATAATGCTTTTAACAAAATATAATTTTTATGTTTACGTAATCATTACCATTAGTTAATTATTTTAATGAAATATTATTTGTTTATGTCTTCATTATACTTCAAGGAACGATAGTGCAAATTTCAATTAGAATTTGAAAAAGAGCCGTGAGCGACTCACGAGCCCCACCAAGGACCAAGCTCATGGTGGACGAGCCAAGCGACTAGACTTGTCTCACTTAACACCCTATCCGACGTACTCCAAAATTAGAATCCACCCAAATTGCGAAAAAGCCCCCCCAAATTAGCACACCCCAATAATCGACATCGGAAAAAATATATCACGTTCTATTCCAACCAAACTCTTATCATAATCTCTCACACCATTATCTAATAAACCCTAACCCCATCGATTTTCTCAAATCTACGATTGAGCACCAATTTGAAACCCTAATCCATAAAATTCGCCAATAGTCATTCTGCAGACTATTATTGAAGATTGGTGTTCAAACTCGTCTAGTTTGAAAAATGGCTACCGTACATTTTAGTTTAAAAATCTTCCTTCAATTACTATTTACATTCAAAATTCCTACACTATTAGCCACGATACATTAAGCAAAGACTAAGGCTGCGTTCTCTTTGTCGTTTTGTGGCCATTTTCTATTTTCGATTTTCCAAAACGATGAAAACGCGTTCTCTTTCCTATTTTAGAAAATGTGTTTTCGAAAACGATTTTTTTTTTAACTGAAAACGCCAAAATGACTTTTCAGTCGTTTTGGCTGTTTTCCAGCAAAACCAGGCAAAAATTGGCAAAAACTGAAAACACGGGAAATGGATTACTGTTGCTTCTCCCCAACCCCATTCTGTATCTTCCTTCCTCATCTCGCCGGTTTCTCTCCTCCAACGCCGGTGACCACAACTGCACCACCACAGCCACAGCCAGACAAATTGCAGATCGAAACCAGAAGCAAATTAAAAAAGAAAATGGAGAAATTCACAGCCACAGCCAAACAAATCGAACCCAACCACAGCAAAATTCGCAGCCAAAATCGCACACAACCACCGCCGCAGCCAAATTCACACCCAACCACAGCCAGAATCGCACCCCAACTACAGCCAGAATCGCCCCCAACCACAGCCAGAATCGCACGCCAACCACAGCCAGAATCGCACCCCAACCACAGCCAGGAATCGCACCCCAACCACAGCCAAAATCGCCCCCCAACCGCAGCCAAACTCACACCCAACCACAGTCAAAATCGCACCCTAACCGCACCCAACCACAGTTCACAGAGGGGAAAGTGGAAGAAGAGAGAGAGAGAGAGAAAGACGCGACGGAGATGAAGGGAAGCAAGGAGAGAGCCGCGACGGAGATGAGAGAGAGAGAGAGAGAGAGAGAGGGGTGGCAGACGTGAGTTTGGGGAATAAAGAGAACGCATTTTCCATTTTTAGTTTTTGAAAATGGTTTTTCAAAATACCAAAAAGAACACATTTTCAACAACTTCAAAATAAACACTTAAAACACAAAACTCAAAACGATTTCAAAACTCAAAACAGAAAACTGAAACACAAAGAGAACGACACCTAAATGTTTGATTAATTCTTTGAAATCTCTCAAATTTATTGGTTGAAAATTCGTTTCTTCCTCTTGATCTTATTCCCAATCAGATTATAGTGAAAAAGAGTAACGAGTTTTATTAATAGTGTTAATATTAGGTAGGTAACACTTGCTGCGAATGTGGAGTCTCTTTCACTATCCCGATTTGACTCTCTTTCACTGTCACATCACTTAGACGTTACAACTCACCACAATTTTGAGTCGTTAAAATTTTAGTGGACAAAACGAATCAAAATTGTGATGAGCTGTAAGCGTTCAAGTGGTTGGAGAGCATTCAAGTCCAACGTACAAGTCATTGTTTAGCTTAGAAGTGAGATCAAAGTCGAAACTTAGCGCTGAAATATTTTACTAATAAAAAAAAGGAATTATTTAGTAACAATGGCAAACCTAGGTCTTGGGGAAAATGAAATTCAGGGGTTGAGAAAGGTAAGAATATTGATGGAAAAATATGTATTTACTAAGTTGAAATTTGAGCCGTGTAATTCTATACCAAGTTGACATAAGCAAATTCCACTTTGATCGTTTGATTGCAACGTGAAAATGAAAATCGAACTCCAAAGTACAATCACTTTAAACTGCATTTTCTTTATTTTTATGGAAACGAATTTTTCCTATGGATTATGTGAGTTTTTATTTCCCGATTAACATGGAATTGGAATTCTTTTCCACCTTTACCTATCAAACGTACCCTTAAATATTTGAATAAATCCTTCATCCAATATTCAAGAAAGAAACCAGAATCTTAGGGGGTGTTTGGGATTAGATAATTAAGTAGAATTAATTCAAATTAAGTAATCATCTGAATCTCTTCAAATCATAGATAAATCCCACTTTTATGTTTTCATTGGTAGAATTAGATATTTTTGATGAAAAGTGGATCTAAACAAGACCTAATCATTTCATTCCAAGAACTTAAAAAATTAATTTCTTTCATCATTCAATGCTAAATAAGGTGGTGGTGAAATATGTGTATTCCACTTTGCCTTTTGCCATTCACTTGTAATTTCCACTCTTTTCTTGATTTTTTATGCAATAATTCAGACAACCAATTGGTATGCATCTAACATGCATGCAATTGCTTCATTAATGATTTATATACACACATTTCAAATTGAGCGACAAGAAATTTATGTCAATACTTCCAAAAATTATAAAGTTGTGCAATCTTGGCTGCGCATATACTAGTGGTGCTGTATAGCATTACTTTTATAGAAACGCTATATCTTGTTTCGTATTCTCAATTTGATAATGCTGGATAGGATTAAGCAAAAAATTAATATTTAATTATTAGGAATTCGTTGTATTGTTCGATATTAATTATGTACAAACTATGCGATCTGAAAAGAGAATCTTACTCCAACAATTGAGCCTCGGATAATAAAATATTATCTAGACGTGCATCAACCAAAGATGATAAAGAAATAAACACTCCCTTTGATCAATCCAAGTTTTAAAATACATTTTACTTATTTTCACTTAAATTGGAAATTAATTAAGGTCATCAAATAAGATGATATCCAAATATATACTATGAGAATTTCTTAATCACGACATATTTCTTTATAGATATTCATGACATATTCGATACGTTGATTTGAACAATACTGAAAACAGAAATATTTTAAATTTGTCCAATTCGGCTCCAACATTAAACATGTAGTGTTTGTATACTAGATGACACTGCTCAATGCAAACATCAGTTTGACAAAAATTATATATCACATGGTGAAACTTCATTTTTAATAAAATTTGTACATTATTCACAAATGGTCAAACTTTACTTTTAATAACATATGTTAATGGACTGACAATTATTATCAATTTATGTAAAACCCTTCTTGGCCAGGGTTATTGATCGATTGAAAAAAAGGGGCGTACGTGGCGCGGCTGCGTACGCCCCCTATTTTTCAATCGATCAATAACCCTGGCCGTATAGTTTTACTCATCGATTTATACACAACTCATTTCTATTTGTTTATATATTAGACCGTTTATCAATTCTTCCCAGATTGAGGCTAAATCAACAAAATTTTAGCTTTTTCCTCTTAATCACGTCTAATGTGATTTAATCCACGTATAACCAATTTATAATTATTTAACAAGTCGAACCATATTAGATAGATAAAATTTATTAACTATAATACTCAATCCATCCATCGTGCCTAACATGTCACCAAATGTCCAAAGGCAGTATCATACAATTAAATACTGAATCATGAGGGTCCATCAATTCTTAGTAAAGATAAAAACTTTAAAAAAATGAATGTACCTTTTTGTTGGGGTTATGCCAATTGAAGTTTAAAGAGGTCCTGGTCAAGCAATACAAACATTTTATAGTCTAAAAAAGTATGACTAATGTTCATATCAATTGTTGTGTATAAAGGTGTCTCTCTTTGATGGAAAAGGCAGCTCCATTTTCTTCTTTTACACTCACAAAAAGCTTGTTAATTTCTTATTAATGAAGGGCTCTCCAAATTGAAACTGCAAGAACCTGTTTTAAGTGTAATACTGGAAAACTTTGCATAGATTTCATTCATTTTTCTTCAATAATCCGTTTTAACCTATCAAACGTAATATACACATGTATTGTATTATATCGATAATAATAACAATTATCTTCGTAACAAGAAAAACATTTATTTCTAAGTTTCATATTTTTTAAATCTCAAGATCCCTTCTGAAGTAAGGAAAATGAATCTCGTGTTACACCTCACCACCAAGGCTCCTAGTGGACGCCATGCTGCAGTCCTTGAGTTAGATCTGACAAAGTCAACAAGACCCAATTGTTCAAAATAAAAAAAGTCAAAGAAGAAGCCGATCTCATTTTTCTAAAGCTCTTGTATTACTGAAGCCATATCAAGCACCCTCTCCGCTCGAAGCTTTCTTTTAGGCTGAAACACTTGTTGTCTTTGAATGGATTTGAAGATGATCTTTAGAAATGATTGATATAACCTTTATATTAATGAATGTCAGGATTGTCGCCTAAAATGTAGGGTGGCAATCCGTTGTCAACGAATTAAATGCATAGCAGACGGAGTGACGTGAGACCACTTAGTTCTGATCCAACGAATATCATGTCAGCTAGAAATCCATATTTATTTGCTTTAATTTAGATTACTTCCACTTTGGTGGAGTTGTTTATGACGGTTTTTTTATATGCAATCATCTTTGATCATATTGTTGGTACTTGAACACTTTTGTCTCGTATCATAAAGTATCTTCTACATCCATAGACGACATCCTTTTTCGTCCAAGTCTTTAGTCAAAACGTGTCGGAAGTTGATGTGTGAACGTGAGTGGACGTGGCACCTGTTGTCCACGTGACCATTACAAAAAAAAGGTTAATAGATTGGCACCGTCTGTAGAAAAATCACACATTCAGACTACGAAAATCCTATGGAGAAAGCCAGTAAGAAGATACATTCATTGGGAAATTTCTTGCCTTTGAAGAAAATGAGGTATTCTTAAAGAAAGAACCGCCAAATATTCTAAGATGGATCGTTTTCTGGAGTCCAGTGTATTTCTTGAAGAAAGAAATATCATTCAGTCAAGAGCCAGGTTATTAAACAAAGCACTACCATGAGTTCTGATAATGAAGAGTCAACGCTTCGGAGAGTTAACGAGCACCCTGAAGAAGAGGAACGCTACTCCAGCAACTCGTCATCGATTTCACCAGCAACACATGCGAGGTAAATCAAGATATGGGTCTAGAATCGCAGCTAGACTCAACAAGGAGGTGGCCAACATGCCCGCAAACATGAAAGATATAACCTAACAAAATATTACCATGTGTAAGCTGCAAAGGAATATGCAGAGTCACAAAGGATACCCAGTCCCCCCGTACGCAGCTTAAGGAAATACTTTCTTTCACAACCCTTCGCAATGAAACTTTTAACATGGTGAAGAAGAGGTCCAAAGTCAAATGGTTAATTACCAACACTACATGAAGGATGAAGCTCCTCAGGAAATGGAAGTTGAGATTGATACATGTACCAACTATGCTACAGACCGACCAAATGAGGCCTTATTCAACTTTCATCCAAATTATGAACCAGAGGATATGCCTCAGAGATCTATAAGTGTCTTTTATAGGCTAAGCTCAGGATGGTCTAAAACTAGGCATGTTCAGCTTCCTCTTCCACCTAGAAATAGGCAACAGGGACCACCTCGGTTCGGAAGGCAAAATCCATGGCAACATATCCCAGAATCCTCCACCTAGGAATAGGCTTCAGAGGAGGGTGAAACAAGATAAAAATCAAGCAAGTCCGTCCCAACCACTTTGAGAGTTGCAAGTCATGGAAAATGAAGATTCTAATGAACCACAAAGGTCTTGTGACCTCGACGACGATGATGAAAGTTTGCTATACTCCCAGGGGATTGGGAATGCTCCTATCCCAAGACATTTTGTGCTTTTAAAGATTCCCAAGTATGATGGAAGAGGTGATCCTACTAGGCACCTCAACAGCTTTAAAACTCACATGAGCTTAAGGGGTTCCATCCCTACTGTAAAATGTAGAGCTTTCCACTTAATCTTGAGTGGGACAGCTAAATTATGGTACACTAGGCTTTCGGAAGGAAGTATCAGAAGTTGGTCGGATTTCAATAAAGCTTTCTTTAAGGTCTTAGCAACGAGCAATGAAGGCGAATGGCTGATACAATGCCTCCAAGACATGATGCAACAATAGGAAAAGTCACTGAAGAGTATTTTTGTCTTGTTTCACTAATGAAATGACCTATTGTGTGCAAATTACCGATAAAGAGGTCCTATCAGCTCTAAGTGGAGAGCTGGTTATGAATTCTCTCTTTTGGAGGGATGTATAAAATAAAGATCATACCAGTTATGACGCCCTACTAGAGATGATAAGGCGCAAGATCATCAATAAAGAATTGAAGGATCATTGCAATAGGGCCAACATGGGACTCCTACCTTTCCAGAGGCAACGAGAAAGAGATCCCACCTTCCACTTGATGGAACACTAGTTCAGACAGTCAACCACCCTCAACCTAGGGTAACCATTACCTGAAGCAACATTTAATGCAGTACCGACCTTAGTTTACGAGGAAGTTAGCTCCATTGTTGAAGCATATCAAGGAAAGTCTAGCCAATAGTTTTCCTAAAGGGGAAGGCGTAGAGGGCAAAGTTCTGAACTTTGAAATAAGGATGAGACACCCTTCTACTATACTTACGATCACTCTTACAACCATAATACAACTAACCTTAGGGACATTGCCTTATATCCACAACTAAGTATTCAAAGAAGAAACAAGCGCCTACGAGGAAATGCACCTTTGAGATAAGATCGACAACCCAAGAGGCACACTTCTCGAAGATGTGAAAATGATAGGGAGGGGCATAGGAAAAGCCAAAGGCAAATGAGAAGTCTTCCAGCTAACGCTGGCCACAAGTCTATTCAAGAGATTGACATAATCTTTAGAGGTCCATATGTTGGATGGGAGACTCGAAATGCGCAGATGAATTGTGCAAAGAAAGCTAAGGACCCCCAGTGGCAAGCTTCATAGTCAATAATAGTCGAATCTTAGCTGGGAGAAAGGGCTCAACTCATTACTTTTACACAAGACGATATGGTTGACTTGCATTATCCATATTGCGATGCCCTATTAGTAAGGGCCATTGTGTCATAAAATGGCGTCAAGAGAATATTGGTGGATAATGGAAGTTCGGTCAACATCATATTTGGAGCGACCTTTGACTAGATGGAAGTAGAACATGAGTTAACTCCTATGAGCACCATTTTGTACGGCTTCACTTGTGATAGCATGATCCCAAGAAGAAAAATTACTCTAGATGGGGATGACTCCATTTACTAAACCTTTTATGGAGTTCTTGGTAGTAGACAATCACTCTGCCTACCATGTGGTGTTGGAAAGATTAGCATTGAAGGAACTATGGGTTGTTATATCCATTCACCACTTGTGTATGAAGTTCCTAGTGGAAAACGACATTGCCACGGTCAGAGGCGATCAAATAAGTGCAATGGAGTACTATTTGAACTCCATCAGGAAGGTCAAACCAAAAGATATCAATGTAATTTTGATAGACTTTAACATGATTGATGTCCCTAAACAAGGGCAAAACCTTAAATAAGGGAAAGATGTCGAAATGATAGACGCCTTTGAAGAAGAGATTGTCTTTGAAGTGAAATCGACCCCTGAAAAAGGAAGAGCTGCTGAAGAAGTGGCTAAAGTTGATGAACTGGATCCTTGCATCATTGATTGCGTACTTTAAACAGAATCGATGGAAGAATTGGGAGAGCTTTACAGTAGATCCCCGAGGCCCATTTAAATTTTTGCAGGTTAGAAAAGATCTGCCAATTGAGGCTAAGGAAAAGCTGAAATGTTTCTTACGTAAAAACCTGGATATCTTTCCATAGGAACATGATAACATGGTTGGTATTGACCTAAAGGTTAGATGTCACCACTTGAAGTTGATCCTAAAGCTACTCCTCATCGACAAAAAAGAAGGGCCCTCAACCTAGAAAGGTATGTGGCCTTGAAGGATGAGGTGAAGAAGTTGATTGACAATCATTTCATTCGAGAATCAACTTATCCGAGATAGATGTCAAACCCTATCTTTGTTAAGAAACACAAAGGTAAGTGGATGGTATGTGTAGATTTTTCCGATCTTAATCAAGCTTGCCCTAATGATAGTTTTTCACTTCCATGAATAGATTAACTTATTGATTATATTGCTGAACACCATCTATTGAGTTTCACGGACGCTTATTCACGAGGTCTTTATTGTTATAAGGTGATGTCCTTTGAGTTGAAAAAACACCGGGGCCATTTATCAAAGACTTGTTAACAAGATGTTCGCAGACCTCATTGGAAAGATAATGGAAGTGTATGTGGATCATATATTGGTGAAAAGTTTGAAAGTAAAGGATCATGTAAAGCACCTCGACGAAGCCTTTGAATACTGTGAAGGTATATGATGAGACTTAACCTAATCAAAGAGGCATAAAAGCTAATCCAAAAACGATCAATGCTCTAGTTGAAACGAGGTCGCCTCAGAAGCCTAAAGAGGTACAGAGCCTTCTGGGATACATAGCAGCCTTGAGTCGCTTCGACTCAAAAGAAACATATAAGTGCCTTCCTTTCTTCAAGGTTCTAAAATGAGGAAATAAATTACGAGGAAGGAGGAAAGCGAAGTAGCCTTACAAGAGCTGGTGAAGCACTTGGGACAAGCTCACATCCTCTCCAAACCCAAAGCCGAAGAACTCCTGCAATTGTTCTTGGTAGTAACCATCGACGCTATCAATTCGGTACTTATAAGGGAGGAAGATGGTCACCAATAGCTTTTTTATTATGTCAGCCTAACACTTCTTGCAACTGAGACTCGTTATCCATATATGAAGAGGTTGACTTTTTGTCTCTCTCTCTCTCGTGACTGCTTCCCGGAAGTTGAGGCTATATTTTCAGGCTAACCAACTTCCCACTTAAGTAAGTGTTGTAGAAGCTTAACGCTTCATGAAGAATGATGAAGTAGGTCGTGAAACTCAACGAGTTCGATACTATATTCAAGATAAAGGCTGCTGTTAAAGGGCAAGCCTAGACAAATTTTGTAACAGATTCCACCCATATTCCAGAAGTGGAAGAGGCGATGGAACCTGACGAACCTCCCACATGGAACCAATTTGTTGATAGCTCTTTAGGAGACATTGGATATGGGACACGGGTGGTCTTGGTTAGCCCAGAGAAACATAAGCTCAATTGTACTGTGATGTTCAGTTTCAAGGCTAACAACAATGCAAAAGAGTATGAGAGCCTTCTAGCTGGCCTTAGATTAGCCAAGATAATGCAAGTGAATAGGCTAGTTATCAATAGCGATTCCCAATAGGTGGTGAGCCAAGTTAACGACAATTTCTCAGCAACGGATAGGAGGATGGCTGTATATCCGAAGTTGGTTATGGAAATCATTTCAACTTTTGAAAAGTTTGGGTTGGCACAGATCCCATGCATAGAAAATGCTCATGCTGACGCTCTTTTGAAACTAGCAAGCAGCAGAGATTCCAAATTACTCATTGTTGTGCCTATGGAGCACCTTTTTAGACCATCCACCTCTAAAGGTGAAGATGTGATGCGGGTTGAAGATACACCCCCATAGATGCAGCCAATCATAGCGTTCCTCAAACATCACGCGTTATCCTTTGATGAAGATGAGGCGCAAAAGCTCAATAAATGAGCTGCTCATTTTGTTTTCTAGGATGATGTGCTATACAAATGAGGTTTCTCTTTACCCTTACTCCGATACATAGGTGGTGAACATGCTATCTACATCCTCTAAGAAATTCGTGAGGGGGTATGGCAATCACACTGGAAGATGGTTGTTCGCTAAGAAAGTGCAAATCGCAAGTGCACAGGTTGCACTCAATTAATAAAGTAGATTTTTGGAGTCCAAGAGGGTGTTTGGTAGGGATTAAAATTAGATTTTTAGCTGATCGTAATAAAAGTTTTTGAAATGTGTGGTTGAAAAGTTGTGGGACCTAAGAAATATGTGGTTAATATTGATTGTTTGACTTAGATTAAAATTTGATTTCAATCTGTACCAAACAGGCTCCAAGTTGTAGATTCCTCGAGGAATGTTTACTTTTGATTACAAAACTTCAATTAATTTAATTCTAACAGTAAAAGAAACACATAATTAAAACTATGATTTGAAAATAAGAAAGAAAATAAACTAAAACTCTAAAAACTAAGAAAACATAAAAAAATCTGGGAAATTCGGAGGGAAACGTGGTTGGGATTTATGGTTTCGCTTAATCGTTGTCTAATTAATTTTTTCCCAAGCTAATTCACAAATTAATCATTTACGATGTTAGACCTGATTTTTTAATAATAGTTAATTACCTCTCTCGAGCGAAATTAATCCTAATTGATTGGTTTAACCAGCTATATCTCTATGTCGATTCAAACCAAACAATCGCATTAAATATTTGTGAAAATAGCTTAATGGGTCACCTAGTGTTAGGGGTATGTCTCTATCCCCTACACAAATATAGAGTTTTTATTATTGGGTCTAAAATGCACAATCTTCTCTCAAACGATGTACACATCACTAAACATAATCATTCATTGGCCACATAAAAGAAAATGCAAGAAATACAATAGCAAATACACATGAAAATAAGTATTTTAACATTAAAAGCAAATATTGAAACTAATTAAAGTTAGGTCAAACTTCAACCATAAATCACAACACAAAGAACTAGCTCATTTTATATAAATGATAAAAAAGATTAAGTGCAATGCATTAAAAGTTGGAGAACATAATGGATAAAAATACAAGTTAAATTGTACAGCCCTTCCCTCGATAGGATTTTTGAAGAGATGAGTGGCTTGATCTTTATTTTTCTCCAAAATCCTTCCATTTTTTTCTTGATTTTTCTCTCCTTTTTGTGCCCTTGTTCTTCCCAATTTTCTCCCAAAAGTGTTCTATTATGAGTATTGTCCTAAAAGTGACCAAAAAATCGCATCAAGTGAAATTGTAAAAGAAGTACCAAAATTTACGCAAAATAGGCAAAATTGCCTAGCCGAAAGTCCACCGTGCGCGCGTGGGCATTATGGCCCATGTGCGCAGTGAGACCATTTTGGCCTCGGTAAATCAAATAGCTTTCTTGTGTGTGCACCATACTAAGCCTGTGTGCACGAGGACTTTCTTCCTTTCTTTTGTCCTGCTTAGTCCTCCATATAATAGCACACTAGGTCCCTAAAGTTTGATCTTTTACAATAATGTCCTTAGATTTTGACTTTCATTTCAATCACACCCTTACTAATTTGCATCGAAAGTCATCCAACTTTATAACTTGTGTACTTTGGTCCCCAACTCCATTTTTGTACGCTTTTGATCACTTTTCTCTTTTTTGTCGTATTCTCTTTCCATTTAAGTTTATAACCTACAAAAGCCAACATTACTCAATTGTAAGTCAATATCCATGCTTTTCATCAATAATAAACATATTTAGATATTAAATAAGTGTGCAAAAACACACTTATTAATGGTCACTAGCACAAAAGGTGTTGAAGCAAAGATATTATTGGCCTACATTAAAAAAGGATGAAAGCCCAAGATTGGCTAACCAAGAGGGGGGGGGGGGGTGAATTGTTTCTTAGAACTTTTTCGTTAACTACACAAGATTTTAACCTAATAGTTACACAAATGATAGTGAAACAAATCAAACACAAATATGCACGTAGATAAGTTTGCACAAGGTAAAAATGTTAAGTAAAAAGGATAGAGAGTGTAAACGATATATTATGGAGATTCGATCCAATGCAATTATCTACATCCCCCGTTACCAAGCTCTCTGTCACGAGCAAGGTCTTTTTCACTATGCTTATTGACTTGTGGTGCAATCCAACCTTTTACAAAGCTTCTGGTGATTTACAACCAAGGAACACCGATCCTTTTACAATGTTGAGCTTTCCGGGACCTCAACACGACCTTTAATTTACAAATGAATATACAAGTGAAAACTTCTCTTCTTGATAAATGATAGGACCAAGATTGATAACAAGAAGAGAAGAGGCAAGCACTTCTATAGATGGCAATGAGTTTAGCTCAAAGTGTTGGTATGAAAAACTTTTTGATTGAACAAAGAATTTTCACAAGTTTAATCACTCAAAAGTTTCTCAAGAATTTTGATGTTATTGATCTTCTTGAATGATGAAAAATAGTGTAGATGAGATCAATAATGTCTCACTTTAATGCTCAAGAGTTATTCTTCAAGTGAATGAATAGTGAGGTATTTATAGCCTTTAAACGATCAAAAACTTCTGCTTTACCGGACGCACTTTACTGGACGTCCGGTAAATACCGGACGGTCATATATCCGTCAAATTTTGTCAGAAAAATGGAACATTGGAAAAATGACCGTTGGCCAAAAATTGGCTTTACCGGACGTCCGGTACAACCAATTTGGCCCAGAACGTCCTCGTTTTAATTTTTTATCAATGTAGGAATTGGAGAGACGTTAAAAAAAATGTTTTTCAAGGTGTTAAGCATATTTTAAAAGTGTGTTTCGATTTTTCTTTTGAAAAACATATATTTTATTTTTATTTTTGTAAAAACATTTGTATCGAAAGTTTTTGCAATTTTATGACTTTGAGCATATCACGTTGCATTGCCAAATATAAGAATGTGTTACCTTTACATATAATCGTAAAAAACGTTTAAGTGCTAAGTCTAAGTAGCTTGATGTGCATTTCTTGATTTGTTTATCGACTTGTGTCTTGATTTTCTTGATCTCGAACTTATGCCATCAAATAAGTTCTTGTATAATAATCACTATGGCTGCTCAAAATCAATTTGTTAATAATAAACATGATTTGTTTGTAATAATCAAAACGAGACGTCAACCATAGGTCAACAAAAGATGCATAACAATTTGTGAGAAAATGTAACAAATGTTAGCGCTTTGCAACAATTTAAAGATAAACTTCCCAAGAGTAGTGTTGTCTCTAGTCCTTAGCTATTTGCCAAGTGGATGATTTATCTTATAGGACCCCTACCTAAAGGAAAGGGTAGCGCCAGCTTCGCATTGTTGCTATTGATTATTTCACAAAATGGGTTGAAGTTGAACATTTGGTCAAAATTACAAAAGTCATCAGTTCAAAATTTTGTGGAATAATATTATATGCTGGTTCAGAACTCCCCATTCAATTTTCTCAGATAATGGGTGTCGATTTGATAATGAAAAGGTTAGAGACTTATGTGAGGAATTATGGATCAAGAAGCACTTCTCCTTCCCTCATCATCATCAGGCTAACTGGCAAGTGGAAGCTATCAATAAAATCATCAAATACACGCTCAAGAAAAAGTTGGATGCTTCCAAAGGGGCTTGGGTGGACGAGCTATCTCAAGTCTTGTAGGCCATCCGACCTATTAGTGGGACTACTACTACTACAGGAGAAACTATTTTGTCTATGATTTATGGAGTAGAGACCATGAGCCCAGTCGAAGTGAGTCTACCCTCTCCTCGTTGCATACATTTAACAAAATATCTAATGATGAGTTGAAGAGATGCGAACTTGATTTCCTTGATGAAAGGAGGAATGAATCTCAAGTGAGATTGACTACCTACCAACGAAAGATGAATATGTACTATAATTCTAAGGTTAAGAAAACGTCCTTTTGTTTGAACAACCTTGTATTATGAAGGATATTCCTATCCTCTAAAGAATTATGAGTAGGCACATTTGGCCTCAACCTGAAGGGTCCCTATCGTATCAGAGAAAATCTTTGACCTGAATCCCAAAGGGGACCACTTCCTAATTTGTTAAAGCGGATAGCAATGCCTTCCATTTATAACCATCTCTTTACTCGTCAATATGGATAGCACATGCCCCCCAATCACAAAAGCCATTGAGGACTCCTCAGCATGGATTAACCCCTCAACTTAGGAAGTAATAAATAAAAAATCGTGCGAACTACCAAAATTTGTACAAATTTCGAATAGAGTAAGCCTTAAACAAAGGCTAAAGTATGACAAAGCAATAGCGTGTGCGAAATTCAGGAAAATACTTAGAAAATTAACGTAAGTACGAAAAAGAAAAAAAATATATTTCATTAATTAAAAGTCATTACAACTGGGGGCTGGAATCCATTTACAAAGAAAAAAGATTAAAAAAATCCTAAAGCAAGGCAGCGGGGAAAGGTGATTGACGCCAGTAAAGGGGATGATAGCACTAGGAGCCACAACTTTAGATGTTTCATTGTCCTTACCAGTTTCATCTGCAATCTCTATTATGTGGCTACCCTCTGCAGGAGTTTGATGCTCTTTTTGCTATTCCTCTCCCAAGAATTCTGACTTTAGCTTAGCAATGTTGTATGAGGAGTACAATGTTGACATATGGTTAATCATGATCTTAATGTTTTGATTATAACAAACAAGCTCATCTTGTTTACTAACAAATTGAATTGAGTGTTTAAGCCTTCAAAGTTATAAAAATTATTATTCACACTCAAATGAAGTACAAGTGAAGGTTAAACGAGCATTCAAGATAAATCATTCGAGATACAAGTCAAAGAGAGGCTCGAAGAGATCAAGAATATTGAAGATAGACTTATTTATCGAACCTCATTTATATATATAAATGTATAACTCGTCAATGTTTAGCAAGTGCATAAAGCTCAAGTATTTCTCATAAATTCATCACTTGCATAAATTGTTTTGACGTGAAAATGATCTTGGAAAAATGAACATTTGTAATATATCAAAAACCTTGAAAAATCATTTTCAAACGTCCATCAAAAGATCACACTTCAACTTTCAATCAAAAAGTTATACTCCGATTTTCAATCTCATATTGGGACAGATTTTTGACACGAAAGATGATCTAATTTGAAGATCATTTCTGAAGCAAAGTTGTATCCCCTTGAATTATCTTTCCAACCCATTTTGAATAACGTCAATTGGACATCAGAAGAAAAAGATATGAGAAAAATACTGAAAGCTGTCTGGCGTAAGACTGTCGTATCGGACGTCCGATACGATTTTACCAGACATCCGGTAAAATCGATTTTTGGCCACAACGGTCAAAATTCAACAGTCTTATTTTCTGACAAAAAATAATGGCCAAAATGACCGTTGAGTTTTTACCGGACGTCCGGTACGACAGAAATTTGACAGATTTTTATCTATAAATACTCACCCTCTTTACATTCAATTCTTACAACTTTGGAGAGAAAATTGAAAGAGTGATTTATTGAAAATCTTTGAGCTTAACTTGGTTTTAAATTCTATCTCATTTACAAAGAATTCCTGATTGATTCAAACTTATTTTATCCATTTCATCAAGAATTAAATTTTGCAAAAAAACTTTTCAATCTCATCTATTTTCAAACTCTTGATAAAAATTTTCTTTGCCACACACTTGTATTGAAGTGTAAATCTCTCCTCATACTTAACTTGTGTTATTTTGTTAAGAAAGATTATTGGTTGAAAATTTTGATAATACAAACTATTTCATCATCCATCTTTTATCAAAGTTTACAACATCAACACTTGAGTTTAATTCATTTGTTATCTATTAAAGTGTTTGTCTCTTTTCTTCTTGTACTCAACCTTGATTTTATCATTCGATAAGAAGAGAATATTTGTATTGTAAAATTCATTTGTAGTGTGGGTCGGTTGTAGTCCCTTAAAGATCAACATTGTATAAGGTTTGGAGCGCCTTGTTGTAAGTCACTGTGTGGGTCATATCGAGGTCCCGTAAAGCTCGATAGTGTGGGTCGTGTTGAGGTCCCAGAAAGCTCAACGTTGTAAAAGATCGGTACCCCTTGTTTTAAGTTACCATTATAATACAAATTGGCCTTATTCGTGACGGAGAGCTTGGTAACGGGGACGTAGATCATTGCATTGGATCGAACCCCATTAAATCGGATTGTTATCTTTACATTATTGCACTTTACTTTAAATTGTTATTTACATTGTGCAACATCATACTTGAATTAAGATAACATATTTGCATATTTACTTATTGTTTTATACTTTGCAATTATATCTTGTGTGTTGAATTGTTTTGAGACTAAGTGTCGAAAAGGTTTTGAAAACCAATTCATCGCCCTCTTGGTTAGTTATTCTTGGGCTAACATACACATCAGTCCATTCTACCATATCAGTGTAAGTATAGCCTCTCTAATAACTGGTAAAGCTCTAATACTCTTCTGTTAGGTGAAATGTAGCTATATACTGCTTCACAACATCTTTGCTAGTTGATTGGGTTTTCCTCCCGCACACTTCACCTCCTTAGTAAGACCAGTAATCTTGTAGTTGAGCTCCCCCACTTGCTGCTTTAGAACAACGTTCTCTTTATTTGACCTCTCCAAGGCCTCAACAGCTAACTTCTAGTAGGCGTCAAAAGTCTCTACTCGCTTGGTCATGGAAGTCACTTCACTTTGGGACAAGTTGACTTATTTCTTCAAGTTTTCAATCTTTACTAAGGCAGAGGCGAGTTTCATAGACTTTTCAGCCTTCTGTTTCTTAATGGCTTCAGCATTGGCTTTGGCCTTATTGGCCGCTTCCTCTGCCTAGGAGGTCATATTAGCAAACTCCTTATTTTTCTTTTGAAAGTTTTTAAAAAGAGGTTTCAGCCTCTATGGTGCTCCAAAAGCTCTCCCTGCCGACTTACCTGGTGGCAAACTTGTCCACCAAGTCACTAGCCTCAACGAAGGTCAGCCACTTATCCGTTCATACTTATATGGAATGTGACAGTTAGAGTTTGAATCTTTGGAGGAAGCATGGGCAGAGCTTCCAGAGCTAGCTTGTCGCTCCTTTTAGATAGCGAGAGCTTGGTCCTAGGAGTTGCATCTGAGGTAGTGGTCGAGTTGCTTGAGGTCCTCACCTTCTTAGACGATTCTTTTCTTAGAAGCTCCACATCAATTGACCTCTTTGGCCCCGCCAGCCGCAACAATGGAGCAACTTTTTCCCTACTAAGACTTCGGAACGAGATGGTGGGCTCACTAATGACCCTCCTTCTTTGGTATAGGAGAATGTGTGCTTTTATTCTTGAGAACGTCCTCCATTTTATTTTTTCCCTTATCCTTCATAGGAGGTCGCTCTTCTCCTTCACGAATAGCAGCCTCTTTACTAATCTTTTCCACTTGGTTCCTCACCTGTTTTGCTATAACAAATGAGGGCTTGAACCTACTTTCTCCCGACGATGGAGGTGGCAACAAGAATGGAAGTCATGTTAGGGATGTGATGCATCCTCTTCTCGAAATTTTCCACGAAAGCAATAAAGGATCAGCACAAATCAACGAATAACATTAAAGATAACCCATATTGAAAAAATTACCTCCAAGTGCCATTAAGGAGAACTCCTCGAATAATCACTTAGAGTTGATCAAACGGTCGAACTCTCTTGAAGATAAAGGACAAAGGTAAATGTCCTCAATGCACCCAACTCAACTCGAGTTCGTTTGAAGCGATCAATCAATCCTGCGAAAGAAGGAAACAGTTAAAATCAAACTAACTACAAGTAAAAGGAAACTAAATGTGTAACTTTTACGAGGTTCTGAGTAGGATGTCATTGTCACGTGAAGAATCGTGTCTCCCTCAAGCATTTGCCACTGCCTAGAACCACATTTCATTCCATCCATTGATAGATGAAGGAATATCTATGACGAATGGGGAGTGAGCCCGCCACGAACACAAGAAATACCAACCATTAAAGTCCCCTTTACCCAATACCCTGGGTTGGAAGATAGATTGGAAGACATGGAGGGGCATGTCTTTTCCCAAGGAAGTCTCATTCCACAGAAAATAGGTCTCCACTAGCTATGCCCAAGCACTGGGACGAGCTATGTAGGTGCCAGCCTATATGACCTAAGTACGACTCTAAAGAAAGGATGAAGGGGCATACAAAGTCCCCCTTCAAAAGAAACTCGCTGACGTGACACATCCCTGCCTAGGAAAGAAGGCTGGCTCGTAAGGATTAATGCTAGAAGTTCAATATTATAAAGAATGAAATACTACTCCCTTATATCTACAAGGTCAGATGTAGTTACATTTGAGGTATTTTGGCTATCCCCAACCCGCATCTTAGCATACACAACCCTCGCTTATGGGAAAGACATTATGACCAGCTTTAACGGCTTGGACAATATCAGCAATGCTAGTTATCGTAGCCCCCATCTTAGAGGCCACGATGCAAATGTCTAAATCCCCCCATCAAAATGTGAAGAAGCCATGAAATCCAAAATCAAAGTTTAAAATATTTACAAAGTTAAACAAAATCACTAAAGGAAAAGTGAGCAGAGTTCGTGAAAGTAACCAGAAAGATTTCAGTGAAAGTTGAAGAAATGAGAGTTTTTGGGAGCTAAATCGTGCATGAAAGCAAAATGATTTTCACCCAAGATAGTTGCCTTTTATAGGGGTAGGTAGCTATGTCAACGAGTCGAGCTGAAAAAAAAAAGCTCGAGCCAAGCCCGAGCTTTTTTGGACCGAGGTTTTTTGGGCCCGAGCCGGGCCTGACAAAAAAATGAGGCTCGGGCCGAGGTTTTGGCCCGGGCCTTAGCAGATCGAGCCGGCTCGAGTTTTTTTTTTTTTTTTTTGTAAAGTTTATGTGTTATAAATTAAATAAATTATAAAGTTTAAACACTCTTCATTTATCCGGGCTTGGAATCGGCTACAATTATCGAATGCGAAGTTAAAATTGTACACGAATAAAATATTTCATGTACAATTTTTCTTGAAATAAAATAAAATTAAAAATTATGTTTTTTATTAAATGAGAATGATTTTAAAAAATCTCGAATTGAGTAAAGGAGAAGAATTTGGAAAATGGGTTGTAGTTAGTTGTCAATTGTTGGATATGTATATATGTCATACACGTCTATTATTTTATAATTTGTATTATGTATACAAGACACTTTTCCTACTCAAATCTTCTATCTTTCGTGTCTTTTCGTAGTGGCATATTGTATGGAAAATCTTTTCTGAACCTAGCAAAGGTACAACTATGAGAGGTATGGACAATAAAATCTGCATGTCTGCTGTAGCAGGAAGTAGGCAGCCTACTGCCAGCAGAAACCTGCCTGCTACAGCATGCAGAAATTAAAAATTTAATTAATTTTTTTTCTTTTTTAGTCGGGCACGGGCTGGCGTGTGTGGCTCGCCGAGCCACACGGGCCGACCTAGGCTCGGTGCCACCGAGCTCGGGTTATTTCCGAGTCGAGCCCGAGCCGTTCGAACACACGAGCTTTTTTGTCATCCCTAGGGGTAGGTCATTAATCCTAATCGTTGGATGTAGATCCCGACCATCCAACCGTTCATTTAAAATTTGATTTGAGTCGTCCATCATGTTTGCCACTTCGTTTTCTATGGTCCATATCAGAGTGTCTGAATCACACGCTCCACTACATCTACCTTCCATAAGACATGCATGCAGTAGTCATTATTGCTTATTAAATGAGGCGATTGTTGGGTGTATGGAAAGGTGACCGCTTCAGCTATCTTTTTTCTTGAAGATGTATAAGACGACAAATCATTTGGGTGCAATAATTAAGAATGTTTTGTGTTCATAACATTTCAACAAACATGTCTCTTCAAAATTATTGCACTACGGCCTCAGCGAATAGACGAAGAACACTACCTCGGCCTCAACATGGATAGCTTCATCAACGCTTCGGAGATACAAACCATTTCGGAGCAAACAATCTTGGATAAAAGAACCTTAGCTGGTGCTCTCCAACCTTTTCTAAACAATAAGAAACTTCAAAGTACACAACTTCGGATAACGTCCTCAATAAGTAATTGTTTGTTAATATGCAATCATCTTTGATTATATTATCAGTGCTTGAACATTTCTGACTCGTGTCATAAAATATCTCCCACATCCATAGACGCCATTCGTTTCCGTCTGAGTTTCCGATCAAAACGTGTCGGAATTTGATGTATGGACGCGAGTAAACTCGACATCCGTTGTCTATGTAACCATTAAAAAAAATGGGGTCAAAGTCTTCCACCAAAGCTTTTTGAAGGCATGCAAATGATTCAAAAAGATTCAATCATGCAATGCTTTATGTGGTCTAGGAAATTGGAATAAGATACACTCTTATAAGCCATAAGAAATAAGTGGATGAATAATAAGCAATCACTAGCTAAATACGTGCCTTGCTTAAATAATTAACAAGAAATGGCCAAATGGACACTATCTAATCTTTACTTTTCAATGTGGAGAAAAAAAAAGAAACCTGAAGTTTCGGACGTTATCGTTTTCTTTCCTTTTCTTCAACAGAAGGTAAGGCTTTACGTCTCTTTCTTAAATTTCACAATCCCTTTTTATCATTATTAAAAATATAATGTGTGTGTGTGTGTCAAGACTCTCCACCGAATGAATAAGTGGTTTAAACTAAAAAATTATGGCTTATGGAAGAATGGTGAATATCACTAGTGACTGTAAAATTCAATGTTACTGATTATCATGCCATCCTTAATGCTCAGAAGATGGTTTCCCAATTTAAAATTGTCACCACATATAAAATATTGGCTCAATGATTAAGTGTAAAAGCATTGTCTTAGTGCTAATCTTGAGAGACTTACACTTACAGCTTTGTTAAAGATTCATTGGTAAAAACAATTATCAACTAAAAAAAAAAAATTCAGACTTCATAGAGTCATATTTGAAGTAAAATCAAATAGATAAATTTTGATGAGTAATGTTATTTATACATAATTTTATACATAATTGTATACAGATTGATGAAATGAAAGAAAGAGAGAAGGAAAAAAAAAAAGAGGAAAGACGAGAGGAGGAAGTTAATTAATATAATCCACATCTTGAATCCGTACACAATTATGTACAAGTAATATTACTCAATTTTAACATCTCTATGGTCACCAACTATTAGTCTTTGTTATTATTTTATTTTATTTTTAAAGCTAAAAACATTAAGTTCCTGTTTGGTACACATTAAAATTTTCATTTTCATTCTTCTACTTATTTTCAACCACACATTTTTCAATAAAATAACATTTTCCATCACATTAATAACTTTTTTTTTTTACAACCACACATTCTCCATCAATCTACTATTTCAGAATACATTCTTTCAAAATAATATGGCTCAAATGCACCGTAAGATTGGAATTTATGGAAACTTTTGAGAGTCTTGAAAAGACACAGAATCTCTTAAAAAAATCTACTATACAAATTTTCATAAAAAAAATAAAATAAAATTATTCAATTTCAAGTTAGTCACAAGTAAGAGATTTTGGTTTCATTAATTGTGATTTAGGGTTGTTACTGTCAGATTTTAAGTTATTTTTGGAAGTTAAAAGGTCGTAAACAATTATGAATTAGTTACTCGTATATCTGTAATTAGTAATATTGTTGGAACATTTTAAAATTATTTTTTTATATTTTTAATAAAAGAGAAAATCAATTCGTGGTTCAACATTTAAATTTGTTTTTATTTTATTTAAAAAACGTAACATATCATCTTCTCGTGAGACATGTGTTGGAAAATTGCTTCAAAACGTGCAATATAAATGGCATCTTTGCGGAATAATAGTTTCATTTTATTAAATTAGTTTGTTCTTTTTAGTGGAAGCAAAATATGCTAATGTGATTATTTAAATAGGTGGAAAGGAAAGGTTGGCAAGATTCTTATATTCTTCCGGCCGAAATTTGGAGGAAAATTTAGTATGAATATTGTTATTTATCATTATAATTATGTAAAAAAAAAAAAAAAAATTCATGCGTAATTTTTTTTTTTTTTTTTAACGTATTAGTTCGGCCTTTAATCTGGTCCTAGATCTGCTCCTGTACACAACAGATATTGCAAATGTCAAACACGAAGTAGAGATTTTTTACGAGTAAATCAATTTTGATTTAAGTCGATGATAGTTTGATTCAATTTGAACCAACTCCTATTTTCAAAAAAATCATTATCGTCGTTGACAATGATATATAAAACGTTCGTGGTTCTTTTATGTCCATTATGAATAGCGATGATTGGCGATATCCGAATTTGAAAACTGCAAGCACAATATGTCTATATGGCTATAAATGTCCTTACAAAGAAAAACTGAAAAAAAAGTCTCGTCAGACAAAAAGTCTTTCAAATCGATTATACTTGAATGAATGAATCAACTAAGCTCTGAGACCTTACACTTTAATAATGACATTGTATGAGGTGTAAAAATATGTGTCATGAACTATTTCAAGTGATGTTGAAATTAATGGTAAAAAAGCGTGTAACCTCATACATTGATTTTAAAAATAAAAATAAAAATAGAAAAAAACCCTACAAAATTGCAAAACTTAGGGTGGGTTTGAGCCACATTATTTTAAAAGAATGTATTTTGAAAAGTTATTATACTTTTTTATGGTGCAACATATTAATTTTCTGCATTAGAATTGTGATGGTCAAAGTTCACCAATTTTTTTTAATTATCGTGATCTAGAGAGGTAGAAGAGAAGTCAAAAGTTTTGGTTTTTTTCCCCCAAGGAAGATGGTCAATTATATTCTTTATCCACGAATTTTGTTGGGGATACACATTTTACTAATTATTAATCAAACAATATATAAAACCCACAGCTAATAAACACTACAAAACAAACACTTAGTCGAATGGAGAGAGAATGAAAATGAGCAATGCTCATCTTTTTTTTTTTTTAAATATTATTTAGCTCCATTGATGTTGAACATGAATGTAATTAACTTTACTTATCTTGTAATGTTAATTAAATTAATATTTTAATATAACATTACTCTTTATTTAATAATTATGTCCATAGTGAAAGCAAAATATGCCAAGATGATCATTAAAATAGATGGAAAGGAAAAGTTGGCAAGATGTTTTGGAGTTGTTTATAAATTATTTAAATTATAAATGGATAGAAATTAGTGATGAAAAGTGTGTAGTACTTATGATTCTCACGAAATATGTAAATAAAAAATGACTTGATCGATTATAAACAATTTATAAACGGCATTCAAACAAGGGCACGTCTAAATAATTTTTTTTTTTTTTTTTTTTTTTCCTTTGTGGTCAATATGAAGAGTATAATATTGTGGTTGTGGTAAAACTTAGGTAATTTTTTTTAAGAATGATACTTCAGCGTTTGAAAGTGCGAGAAATTCTATATGATTGTAATATTTTATATAGTGGGATACTTCAAATTTTAATGGTTCATGATTTATTCATTGGAATTCAAGACTAGCACATGCACGTACATTGAATTTGAGGCATATTTCATATTTTGAACCTCAAAGCTTGTATCATTCTCGAGTCCTATTTCAGAGATTCCCTTAAAAGAGAGCAAGACACCAGGTTGGACATCGCACAAAGCCTTGCTCAAGGAGTCAACTATGGGAATATTGTAACTCGCGATAATCTCATTCTGCTGGTCAACCATTCATAGAATCCTATATTTAACGATCTGTTTGATTGTAAGGTGAAAAATGGGTAGAAAGAAAATGTTTTACAATGAAAAGGTTTTTCTAAAAATTGATTTACTGGGAATTGTAATTAATTGAGTTTGATTGGTATAATTTTTCATGAAAATGTTGAAAGTTTGGAGTCCGTTTGGCTTCGTTTTTTTATGGAAATTGTCCATTAAAGTGATAATATTTTCTACTATTGAGTCTAGAATTTTTTCAAATTGCCAAAAATGAAAACAAAAAACAGAAAAAAAATAATCATACCGCATACCATTCGTTTGACTTTGTTTTGCATGGAAATTGTCAATAAAAGTGAAAATATTTTTTACCATTGTGTCTAGAATTTCTTTCAGTTGCCAAAAAAAACCTCGAAAAATATTTACCTACCAAAACATCAAGAATTTAATTTCTTTAAAAATGTGGAAAATTTGGAAAATTGAAAAATATTTTTCCAAGAAAGTTTTGCGTATCAAACACTACAAACGTTGCATATCAAACGGAGCCTAAATGATAATCTTAGGGTTGAATCAAGGGATTAATCTCAATTCCCAATGAGACATGTATTACTTCGCAAATTCAATAAAGTAATTAACTATTTGAATAATTTATTGACAATTTACTTTTGACATATGACAAATATATTATACAAGATACTCCAAAGAACCTAAGAGTGTGTTTGATTGCAAAAGTGAAAAATGAGTGAAAAGAAAATATTTTATTGGGAATTGAATTGCTTAGTAAATGTTTTATTGGGAATTGTAATTAAGAGTGTTTGGCGCATATTAAAATGAGAGAATGCATTTTTTGAAGTGATGTGATAAAGAATATGTGGTTGAAAAAGAAGGAAAAATTATTAATGTGGTGGAAATATTATTTTATTGAATAATGTATAGTTGAAAATGAGTAGAAGAATGAGAATAAAAAAAATAATGTAGATCAAACCTGGACTAAAAAAAAAAAAGAAATTTAAAGGTTGCCTAAATTTTTATGAATTAATATTCAAGCTAGTCTTGCATGTATACAAGATATTATATATTTATCATTTTATTTTACTGATAAAAAATTATTTAATTATTTCTTATTGTTCCACTAATTAATTATACTAACGAGTTCATATCCTTCTATATTTTATTCACCAACGGCCCCTTTCTCTTTTTGTTTCAATTTTAAAATCGATAAGAGAAACTAATCTTTAAGATGGTAGTTTCGCTACTAGAATATATACTCGATAAAGTTATTTTATTCTTTTCAAATGTCTTTAATATGTGAACTAGATCGGAAGAACGTGTATACTTTGGTACAATATTGTACCCCGTCATCTCAAAATTATATGAAAATTTAGAGATTATGCGAGAATTATTCTTGATTTTTGCATAGAGAAAAAAGTGGTGGTGCATATGGCCGGCAAAGTAGGCATGATGTCGTAATGTGAATACTAGATTAAAAGGCGATAACAATGATACCGATACTTTCCGGTTGCGGAGTGGTAGGAACTGTAGACAAGAATTGAAGATGATTAGACATCCATTTTAGTATTGGTGCTCCACTTGATTATTATTATTCTTTTTTTTTTTTTTTTTTTTATACAATTATTTTGGGTTTTCTTTTGGGACAAAGTATTCACAGTTAAATATTTTATCTAAAAGTTATGAGGCAATTAATTTTCGATATAATTTTTGTGTTTCAAGGAGCAAAATCGATAAGGCATAAATTGTCCACCACCAAGGTTCCGTGCACGGGTCAAGTCATTTCATATGTGATATTTCACTATCCTTCTTATCTAAAAAATAGTGGATGCATTTCAAAATTGAAAACCTTCTCCACAAATAGAACGTTTGCCTAGAAGGATAAGAGAATATGCAGGAAGACGGGAAAGATAAAATCAACAACCAGGATATATATGTTTTAGCTACACTTCTTAAGACGAATCACAAATTTTTAGATATGATATCATAGTCCATTAACTTAAATTAACAGCTAGCGCGGTCAAGTTTATAATGTTTGACCGCGCTAGCTGCTAATTTATTTTAAATTAATAATTGAATTGTCGAAAGTTATATGCTCACATCAACGGTAACTCTTCCCCACCGTTGATAGGAGATCACTTCTATTTAACTATATTGAGCTTTGAGATCCAACTATCTTAAAATGACAATCTATTAAGATATGCAACACAAATTGTTATTTATTAATAATTACTAAGTGATGTGACACAGCCTTAACAAATTTAGAATACAAAAATATTATGATTCTAATTCTAATATATAATATAATACTAACCTATTAAAGGAAAGTTATTCTAGTATTCTAATACACGTTATTTCTTAAGAATGCATTTTAGAATAATAGGTTGATAGAGAAAAAGTAATAAAAAGTTTTGGATTTACGTGTAACATTATTTTTATTGAAAAATATGTGATTGAAAAGAAAGAGAAAAATGAATTTTGAAAATAATGTGTATAAAATAATGGTTTAATCACATATTTTATGGGTCCTATAACTTTTTAATCACACATTTCATAAACTTTTGTCAAAACCTACTAAAAATCTTAATTTTAATTTCCACTAAACGGGGGTTAAAAACTTGAAGGACCGATTATTAACCTATTCTAACCTCAATTTCTTGAGCGTTAACAATCATTGTCTTGTACGATGTTAATGTACTCAACTAAAACCAAATGGATCAAGGGATTGTTTGATCAAATATTTGATAATAGTTTTAACACATTTTAATCAAAGTTAATGTAAAGTGTGGTTGGAAAGTCGAAAAAATATTTAGGTTTCATAAAATCTATGTTAAAACTGAAGTTTGACGAATTGAAAAGCTGATAATATTTTAACAAAATTTTATCGAAGAAGAACTAATATGAATTTGTGTTATGGTCTTTCTTTACACAAATACAAATAGAATAAACTTGAATTTAAAAAAAAAAAAAAAAAAAAAAAAAAAAAAAGTTGATGAGATGGATCCACTAATCATGGATAGTCACACCCTGCACTTATTGGCCCGCGTCCGGCCGATGTTACCTCGCCTAACATTCCTCTAATCTTGCTAAAGCGGCTGAATTAAAAATACAAAAATCTTGCTAACTAGTAGTCTATAATCAATATCTAAACTCACAAACACGAATCTTGATTATGTACAAAAGCTGAGTACAAGTGCAAATTTGCCTTCACAGTGGCTTTTTTCTTTAAACAGATTAATCTTTGAATATTAATTACATTATACGATATCATCAATTCTAAAAAAATGCTTAAATGATTCAACCAGTAGGTTTCTTTGAATATTAATTAAATTACGCCACGCATTTTCTTTTGTTTTAAGTGACTCAGATGCCTTGTTTTGTTCTGCTGCGTGTATTCCATCTTCTTTTAATTTATCTCGTCATCCTCCAAAGAATAGATATTTTATGTAAAATGGTTAGTAGAATCTACTTTTTTTCATATTCCATCAGATTCCACATGGAAGAATTCACCCCACCCCACCCTTGCTACGATTCTCAGATCATGTATATATACACACTAGATATAGCTTATAGGTATTCCTAGTAAGAATTAGTACAACTTCCTCTTACTGCACTTCATCACATATATCCCTCAGCTTGTAAGAAAATGAAGAGTAAAATGTGTTGTGAGGGATTTTTCAAGAACTGCAAGCCTTATATGGCCATGATCTCCCTTCAGTTTGGTTATGCAGGGATGAACATTATAACTAAGATTTCTCTTAATGGTGGGATGAGCCACTATGTGTTGGTGGTTTATCGTCACGCCATTGCGACGGCTGTCATAGCCCCATTCGCTTTCTTCTTCGAGAGGTACATACATATTGCTTGTTTAATAAAATTTTGCTAAGATTTTATCAACTTTTCAATTGTTCAAACCTCAATTTTAACCACATAATTCATATTCACACAGTTTCTATCAACTTTTGAACCACACATTTTATAAACGTTTATCAAAATTCTGCTAAAACTTTTATCGAAAGTGTCACACAATCCCTTAATTTTCTATCAACTTCTTGCTTAATTCAATACGTTTAGACAGTAACGTGTTTGGTATCTTCAGTTTCATCCAATCTAGTATAAAAAACATCATTTTGACAAATCGTAATGATCCCCTTTATTTCATATTGCAGGAAAGCTCAGCCAAAGATAACATTCCCAGTATTCATGCAGATTTTTGTTCTTGGCCTTCTTGGGTTAGTACCTTTTTTTGTTCTTCATTTTTCTGTTTGGACAATTTGTTTTTCATCTCTTCATTTCCTTATTTAGTTTCTTTTATTTCAATTCCCTTTACGTATAGGCCCGTCATCGATCAGAACTTCTACTACGCGGGGTTGAAGTTAACCTCCCCAACGTTTTCTTGTGCAATGAGCAACATGCTTCCTGCCTTGACATTTGTCATGGCATTTATATTCAGGTTTGCACTGAATTCATCCTAAAAAACAATTTTTTTAATGCAAATTTTGAAGATGAATTAATGGCATGTATGAATTTTTTAAACATTAAAGGATGGAGAAAGTAGACATAAAGAAGGTTATATACCAGGCAAAAGTAGTAGGAACAATTGTAACAGTGGGTGGAGCCATGTTAATGACCTTATACAAAGGACCAATTGTTGAGATGGTTTGGTCCAAACATGTCCATCCTCGAGGATCTAGCGCCACTTCTTCTGAAGAAACCAGTGACAGGGACTGGTTTATTGGATGCATTCTGCTCATTATTGCTACCCTTGCATGGGCATCATTGTTCATTCTACAGGCAAGTATTTGACAATTTAGGAAGGTATAACTTAACCTTTTAGATGAGATGATTTTCTAACTAATTGATCAAATCCTTAAAACAGAAAGTTGCATTGAAAACCTACGCGAATCACCAGCTCTCTCTCACCACAATGGTGTGCTTCATGGGAACCCTACAAGCTATTGCTGTTACTTTTGTAATGGAACATAAGACTTCAGTTTGGCAAATTGGCTGGGACATGAATCTCCTTGCTGCAGCATATGCTGTAAATCTCTCTCTCTCTCTCTCACATATTTTACAGACAAAATGATTTATATATTATAAATGAATCTGAATATATGCAGGGAATCGTGACGTCTAGCATTTCATACTATGTCCAAGGAATTGTGATGAAGACAAAAGGGCCAGTGTTTGCCACTGCTTTTAGCCCCTTGATGATGATTATTGTAGCTATCATGGGCTCCTTTATTCTTGCAGAAAAGATCTTTCTTGGAGGGTAATTTCTCTCCCTGACACACACAAGTTCGGTTTGTTGGACTAGACGATACTAAATAGAGTTAACTCTATCCAATTTGTCTAGTACTGCTTATTGAACTCGTCTGGAAAAATACTTCGAATCATGGACTGTTTTTCCATCAAATTATGAGAATGCTAATCCAACTTTTTTTGTGAATGAACAGTGTGATTGGTTCCATTATAATTGTGATTGGTCTCTACGCGGTTCTTTGGGGCAAGTACAAGGAAGAAAAGGAGAACAAGAAACTGAATGAAATCCCAGAAGCCATAAAGGATAATAATATTCAAACACAAGGAAATGGCAACATAAAAATGGTAACTGCTGGAAATTCTGAGCCAAATGGAGATGCTGATTTTGACAAGTGCCCCTCATTTGCTATTAATTTGCCCCTCCACCAAACAAAGTCTGACACTGATTCCAAATGATTTTTTTCCTTTTTCGGGTACTTTGAGATTTTGCGATTTTAAGAGATTTTGTTAAGTTTTATGCATGTAACGAGTAGTACTTATTATGTGCAAAAAAATACAACCCATGAATCTCTTTTGCCATTCGAATAGTTCCACAGCATAATATGATAGTAAAGCATTGATTTCATATCATGGCTAAGAAACATCCATCAAGATGCACCGTGACAAAAAAAAAAAAAAAAAAATGCGAGATTTAAATTATGTCGCACAAGATTAATTAGCTAGTTTTTCTTTCTTTTTACAATTAACTAGTCAGAATTGAACGTATATTGCACCGTATTCTGAAATACTTAATAAGTACTGTAAAATTAATATTTGATATTAATTTGTTGGGAGGATTTGACGAGTCTCAAACGAACTAAGGAAAATAAAATTTAGGATAACAATTTAAGAAAAGAAAATTGTACTCTCAAAACTCAATTTCTACGATTCAAATTTTTGTGTGATAATGAATACTACAAATAGGCAACATTTTGAGTCACGTTATTTTGGAAGAATGTATTCTGTAATAGTAGATTGATAAAGAATGGATGATTAAAAAAGAAAGAAAAATTATTGATATAATAGAAAATATTATTTTATTAAAGAATGTATCATTGAAAATGAGTAGAAATTTTTAATGTGTACCAAACATGAGCGTAACATTTGATACATAAGAATTAATTGCTAATACATAAATTTAAAAACTCATTAAAAATTTTAGATACATGAATAGAAATAAATCAATCTATAATAAATTTAAATTCATGTAGATTTAGATTCATCAAGTCAAGATCTATTGAGATTAGGTTAATATGAACGTTAATTAATTGGGAATTAAGAACACGAAATTCATACATGACAATGATTTTTTAATATTTATTACATATTGAAAAACGAAAAATAAGATATTATTGAAATAATAAATTGTAGTAGGGTTAAAATCCATATTCTAAAAGGCGCGAAAATGCGTCGCCTAGGCGTAATGTGGGTCGACAACGCGTTGAATTCGGCCTATGCGTTTAAAAATGCGTCTGGTGGGGGGATAATGCGCGCGCCTGGGCAGCGCATTATCCTGCCTAATCCCCTTTTTTTTTTTTTTGGTAATTTTTTTTATGATATATTAAAAATCATATTTAATACCTTAAAAATAATTAAAATAATATTAAAAGTACAAAACGTATTAAGACGCATATTCTCCTAATTGACACGCTTAAACTTGTGATTCTTGATTCTCGACCTCGACGCATCGCAACGCATTACGCATTTTAGAACACTGGTTAAAATCATCCAAAAATGATTCTCGCTTGATGTGATATTTAATATGTTATAGATTATGATCCTTCTCCTTGGTATTGGCCAAGTTTGTAATGTCTTCATGCATTAAAGATCAAACTCTATTGTCCATTCTAGATTTTCAATTGAGTACTCGATTCGTTGTACATAATAACCAACAATCATGATACATATTCCTTCTTTAATTATGCGTATCTTAACATACTCGATTGACCTAACATACTAAACATACCGAAATATAATATTTTGATTCCGACAGCACATCGAACAAGATATTATTGATTTCCATAATATGTCAATTTTCAAATATATTCTTCTCTTTAATTAGTTGACAAATCTCTGGGAATTAACATGATTCTTATTCTTGGATTTAATTCCTTTTCATCCCTTAAGCAGTGGATTCTACTACTGTCCAATTCAGAGGTGATTGAATCCATTTCAGCATATTATTATTATACTCGTTACTCAATTAATTTTCTTTATTTGGCTATGTATATTCTTCATTCATGTAACCAAAAATAAATAATATATTACGGTGGAACACTTAGAAAGTGTTTGATTGACATGAAAAATATATCGTAGAAAAGCAAATATTCCCCTTGTTTTGAGGAAAACAAAACTTGCTCCCTCCAAGAAAAATATTTTCCTTAAAAACAAGAAAAATTAGGCATAATTTTAAAAGTCGAGAAATGTTTTCCATGGATAAAATTGCAATCAAACACTTCAAAGTAGGAATTTAGGTAAAAAAAACTGACATTTTTTTTAATGGAAAATAAATGCAATCAAATACACCCTTAGTATCACAAACTTGCAGATAGTGGTCGAGTCAGGATTTTTATAGGGGAAATTTTCAAAATACACCATTTATAAAGGGTATGATTACACTTACATAAAATGTTTGTTAAAAGTTAATATAAATTGGTATGTAAAGTGTTACATAATATTATACCAAATGTGTGATTTGTTATTTTTTATTATGGGTATTTTGGTCTATTAACTATTTTTAGATATATTTGTAATTTTGTTAGCAAAAAGTTGTATTTTGTTGCACACTGTAAAATGTAATATGAAAAAAATTTAATTTAGAAAGTTTGATGTGTAAATTATAAATATATCTTATATAAAGGTAGCAATTTGTAAATCTTCCTTTATATATATACACTCTTGTATATTCATGTTAACTAAAACTAAATAATATTTTATATTATGGTTATTGTTAGAAACGATAACTCCATGGACCAAAATGCACAGAACAGGAAGACAAAGACTTAAGAAGAAAATAGCCAAGAAGAAGAGAAAAACGTAATACTAACAACTAGCAACTTTACCTTACCAAAGGGACAAAAAAGAGGAATATGGTAGTACAGCCTATCCAACGGATTTACACCAGCACCTCCAACCATCCCAGATTTTAAGGGATTCGATTCATAGCGTGTATACCACCATCGTACAATTTGTTGTGGAACTTGTTTATTTTTTGGATTATTGGTATTTATATGTGTATAAATAGTAGCAGAATGTATCTCTCCTGATGAAGAAATCAATTTTCAGTTGATTAATATATATCAAGTCATCTTCATCAATTCTTCTTTCATCCGTTTTCTATCTTGGTATCAAAGCCAAACCCATGGCTGATGTTTTACCTCATGTCTCAGACTCAAGCTCCACAAACCCAGAAACCACAAATCTTAGTCCATCAACTCAACTCCCAGCTCATGGGAGTAATTTTCCCCCCTTTGGGATGAACTTGACCCAAGCAGCCTCTATTAAACTTGACAGAGATAATTTCTTGCTTCGGAAAAATGTTATAATGCCAATTGTGAGGGGTCATGGGTTAGAAGGGTATTTACTGGGCACCAATGAGTGCCCTTCTCAAACTATTGACACTCAAATCACGACTGAAACTGGAGTCATAGTCAGGTCATATCCTAATTCTGAGTATTCTAGATGGATGTCTATTGATCAACTACTAATGGGATGGTTATACTCCTCAATAACGTCTGAAATCGTGATGCGTGTGATGGGATGCAATAGCTCAAGTGAGCTTTGGAGAGCCATAAATGAGAATTATGGAATACTCAATAGGTCCAGAGTGACCTTTCTCACATCTGAATTGCAAAGAATGAGAAAAGGATCCATGTCTATGGATTATTATCTCAGCACTGTCAAACAGCTTGCTGATAATCTGGAAATAGCAGGGAAGAAGATAGAGCATACTGATCTTATAACTCAAGTTCTGGCTGGGCTTGATGAGGAATATACTCCAATTGTAGTGCAAATTAACAGTAAGGACCAGACCTCCTGGCATGAGTTGTCCTCCACACTCATGACGTTTGAGAGCAGATTAGAATACCTCAGCCAAGTTCGAAACAACTTTGGTTCAATCAATCTCGCACAAGGGAATTCACAGAGTATAAATTCATACAGTGGAAGAGGAAATAGAAGTGTTAGATGCTCAAACTTCAGAGGAAGAACCAGAGGCAGAGGCAGGTTTGGAAGATCGAATGAAACAAGGAATCCTTGTCAGATATGTGGCCTAAGTAACCACACTGCTGCGTGGTACTACAATAGATTTGACGAGAAATTTATGGGAAAAAGGCCTAGTGATCAGACCTTCAACTCTCGTCCATCTGCCTTCATTGCAATTCCAAGCTTAGTAGAGGACCAAGTTTGGTATGCTGATTCTGGAGCCAGCCATCATGTAACCACTGACAAGGAAAATGTTGCTGAAGCAAGAGAATATAGAGGTAAGGAAAAAATGATCCTAGATAATGGAACTTCATTGCAAATTTCTCATGTTGGTTCAAAGATTTTTGATATTGAAACTGGGAAGACACTTATCTTAAAAAAACTACTTCATGTGCCTAAAATAAGAAAGAATCTTATTAGTGTCTCCAAGCTTACCTCTGATAATAATGTTTCTGTTGAATTTTATCCTAACAATTGTGTTATAAAGGACCTATCAACAAGGAAGGCTCTAGTGCAGGGGAAGCTTGAAGGAGGATTATATCAGCTGAATCTACCCAGTCACTACACAAGAATTCACAAAACAAGTCCTATCATCCATCACCTAAACAAACCTCAGTTCACCCTTTGCACAAGTCTGTTTGAACCAGTAAACTCTACTAGAGACAATGTTTTAGAATCACAAGCTGAAATTTGGCACAGGAGACTAGGCCATCCCCCTACTTCTGTACTACTTCAGTTTTTGAAAGCTTGTAACAAACTCAAGTCTATCAGCAATAAAAAATTCCATTTTGTAAAGCATGTCAGTTTGGTAAATCACATGCCTTACCGTTTAAATTGTCTTCATCACATGCCAAAATGCCACTAGATCTAATTCATACTGATGTTTGGGGACCAGCCCCTATCAATTCTACCTCAGGTTTTAAGTATTATGTCCTCTTTGTAGATGATTGTACTAGGTATACCTAGATTTATCCTTTAAAACATAAATCTGAAGTAATCCATTACTTTACACAGTTTAAAAGACTTGTTGAAAATCAGTTTGAAAGAAAGATCAAAATTATTCAATCAGATATAGGAGGAGAATGTAAAAGCCTTTATAAGATAGCCTTTGAATCAGGGATCGAATTATGGTATTTATGCCCTCATACATCAGCACAAAATGGGAGGGCTGAGAGAAAGCATAGGCATGTTACTGAGACTAGTTTAACCCTGTTATCTCAAGCACATATGCTTCTTTATTACTGGTGGGAAGCCTTCCTAACTGCAACATATCTCATAAATAGGATGCCTAGTTCAATTCTCGAACATAAATCACCATATGAACTTTTATTCAAGCACAACACTAATCATCAACTGCTGAAGGTTTTTGGATGCTCTTGCTACCCTTGTCTAAGACCATACCAAAAGCACAAGTTTGAGTTCCATTCTCAGAGATGTGTTTATCTAGGACCTAGTATGTCTCACAAAGGGTTCAAATGCTTAAGTCCTAGCGGTAGAATCTATGGCTCAAGGCATGTCGTTTTTGATGAAAATTCATTCCCATTCAAAAAGGGCTTTCTCAACAAAAAATCTTCAGACATATACTCTCCTAGCATGTTTCATTATCTACCTTATCAAATCAGTTCCTACAAACTACCCACAAATTCATCTGAGTTAAATCCTCACAAAAGAATCTCAGATTTAGCTGATATAATGCACTTCACAGAAGAACCTACACAAGAGCTCCTTGCTGAAAATGAGGATGAAAGGGTGATTGAAAATGATGAAGGGTCTGGTAACCAACAGATACAAGGAACTGAACAACATGATATACAAGTTCATTCCCAGCCTGAGTCTTCAGAACATGAGAGTGAAACAAGAAATGAATTTCCTACATCAGAAGAAAAACAGATAGCAGAACATCATATGGTAACTAGATCTAAAGCAGAAATCTTCAAACTAAAGATGTTTGCTGAGGTTGTTATGAGTTCAGTTGATGAGATAGAACCAGTCAGTGTACATGAAGCTTTGAAAAGTGAAAAATGGTGCCAAGCTATGAAGGAAGAATATGAAGCGTTAATCAGAAACAACACATGGAAGTTAGTTCCTGCAGATCCTAAGATGAAAGTAATAAGCTGCAAATGGATTTATAAATTAAAGCACGATACAGATGGAAAGATTCAGAGGCATAAAGCCAAGTTGGTGGCAAAAGGTTTTTTACAGACATCAGGCATTGACTATTACGAGACATTCAGTCCAGTAGCAAAGGCACCAACTCTAAAGATTGTTCTCACACTTGCAGTTTCAAAAGGCTGGGAAATAAGGCAAGTTGACATTAACAATGCCTTCCTCAATGGGAAATTAGAAGAAATGGTTTTTATGGAACAGCCTCAAGGTTTTATTAATCAAGATAAACCAAGTTTTGTATGCAAACTCAGCAATGCTATCTATGGGCTTAAACAAGCTCCCAGAGCCTGGCATGATACATTGAAGGAAACATTGCTGAACTGGGAGCTTGTGCAATCAAAAGCAGATAACTATGTCTTCTATCAGATAACTCAGGAATCTACGATCTACCTACTAGTCTATGTTGACGATATCATAATAACCGGAAGCTGTGGTACAAGGGTACAGAAGTTAATTGAAAAGTTGAATTCAAATTTTGCACTAAAAGACATGGGAACTCTGAAGAAGTTTCTGGGCATTGAATTCTACAGAGACGAGATTGGCTTACATATGTCACAAAAAAGATATGCTATTGATACTTTAAAAAAATTTTGCTTTGAAAACTTAAAACCCAGTGTTACACCAATGGCAGCTGGGAAACTAATTGCCAAAACTGAAGGACAAAATTTAGAAAATCCAACTCTGTTCAGGAGTGCTGTGGGAGCTCTCCAGTATCTAACACATACTAGGCCGGATATCACCTTTGCAGTGAATAGAATTAGCCAATATCTCCAATGCCCTACTGATGCACACTGGAATCTGTTGAAACGACTGTTCAAGTACATCAAAGGAACACTCGAGATAGGGCTGATAATCCAGGAAACACAAGACTTTAATATTGTTGCCTATGGTGATGCAGATTGGGCTTCATGCCCAGATGACAAGAAATCCACTGTGGGATATTGCGTGTATCTTGGAGGGAACTTAATCTCTTGGTGTTCTAAAAAACAGCAGGTTGTGGCAAGGTCTAGTACTGAGGCTGAATATAGGACCTTAGCTCACACCACTGCAGAAATCGTTTGGACTCAGTCATTACTACATGAGCTCAGCATTACTCAAACAGAACTTCCCAGAATCTGGTGTGATAATCTAGGGGCAAGTGCTCTTGCTTCTAATCCAGTTTATCATGCACGAACCAAGCATATTGAGCTTGATGTGCATTTTGTTCGTGATAGAGTATTGGCCAAACAACTTGTAATCAGCTATGTTCCGACTGCCGATCAAGTTGCTGATATCTTAACCAAACCGCTATTAAACTCTAGACACCTATATCTACAGAGCAAGCTTGGAGTTACAGAGACTATCTCCAGCTTGAAGGGGGCTGTTAGAAAAGATAACTCCATAGACCAAAATGCACAGAACAGGAAGACAAGGACTGAAGAAGAAAATAGCCAAGAAGAAGAGAAAAATGTAATACCAACAAGTAGCAACTTTACCTTACCAAAGGGACAAGAAAGAGGAATATGGCAGTACAGCCTATCCAACGGATTTACACCAGCACCTCCAACCATCCCATATTTTAAGGGATTCGATTCATAGCGTGTACACCACCATCGTACAATTTGTTGTGGAACTTGTTTATTTTTTGGATTGTTGGTATTTATCTGTGTATAAATAGCAGCAGAATGTATCTCTCCTGATGAAGAAATCAATTTTCAGTTGATTAATACATATCAAGTCATCTTCATCGATTCTTCTTTCATCCGTTTTCTATCTGTTATAACTTGTACACTTTAATATCACGGACGTGCCCCAAGTGGTGGAGTCAGAATTTTTGTTTTGTGGGAAGTATGCTAAGTAGCAAAATTATTGAAACTATACAGCAATAATTAAAATATTTTGATACATTACTATAGTCAAAATCTCATATAGTTACATCTAGGGTGGGCATGGATCAAGTTGGGTCCAGTCCAAAATCGATATAGACCAAATTGTTGGAGACTTAGAGAGGAGGTGAGAGACGGTGAACAAGAACTTCCAACGGCGGAATAGCTTAGAAACATCGAGAGGAAGATAGAGAAGAAATTAGGATAGATTTTGATTTGTCATTTTGTTTTTTTTTTTTTTCCTAATCTTGATTTTAGGTTTAAAAGTTAAAAATTGTTAACATTGATTTTATTACAAACAAGACCATTCTTTCATTTATAAATATTTTGTTCTTTACTAGAAAATTGAGATCTATGTTCAAAATATCACTTTATAACTGAGACAATAAAAATATCTCAAACGTGTTCCAAAATAAGCAATCCAATTGGTCTTAAAATAAATAAGGCAATAAATAATCAACAATAAAGCTATTTTTCAACATTTAAATAAAATTTCAAGTACACTGTAATAGGGAAAATTGCAGAGGTATAAAGCAAAATTTATTGGGAAATTACCCTTTAAAATAAAATATTAGATTAATACCCTTAAAAATGATAACTACAAATTCTCGTATTAATTACGACCAAATTAATTTTGTTACTTTTTGGAATTTTTGTCAGTTTTTAATATTTTTGACATTTTTTTAGCTCTTATCTTTTTTTTTTTTTTTTTTTAACAAGAAAGTGACATTTACGTTTTACAAAGATTTTTGTTTATACATTCTATTGGGACAACAATTTCAAACATTTTGTTACTTTTGTATTCGTTATTTTGTTCACATTTGCCTCCATAATAAATGAAGACATTAATTTTATTCATATCTGTAAAAAAATACAAATGAAATAGTGTGAGATTTTTTTGAAAAAAGTAATAGAGCATCTACAAATAAAGTTTTACATCACGACACTTTTTAATAAAGAGTGAGGTTTGAACTCGTGTTCAAATTAAAATTTTCACGAGTACAAATATATGCATCTATTTAATTGTTTCAAAAGAATTCAAATGAAACGAATTGCCACCTTGTTTTCAAAAAAAAAAAAGTGACAAAAAATGTCACTTTCAAGGTTTAGCATCTTACTTTATTTGCAAAATACAAATAAAATGTTACACCATATCACTTTTTAATATAAAATGAGTTTTGAATTCATATTCACATTTAAATTTTCATAAACACACGTGTATGCATCTAGTTAATTGATCTTAAAGAATTCATATTCATATTTAAATTTTCATAAATACACCTTGCATGCATAACTTGAATTGATCCAAAGTTAATTTTTCATTTACATTAACTCAATCCAATTCATTACATCATGTCACTTTTAATATAAAACGAAGTTTGAATTCGTATTCATATTTAAATTTTCAAAAACAAATATGTATGTATCTATTTGATTGCTTCAAATGAATTCAATAGACTACGACATTTTTCACAAATATCTTTTACGCATCACTTAATTGATTCAAATTTTATATATATATATATATATATATATATATATATATATATATATATATATATATATATTCAGTCCAATTCATACAAATATGAACTTAATATATACTAACTCAAATTATTAAGCTAGAGATGAGATTTCATGTGTACTAGAACAAAAAGAACCTCAATAACATCAAAAGTGAACAAAATATGAATTAAATGAGTAAAAAATCCGAAACATAAAAATCTGAAATTCTTGATTGATTAGTTGCAGATTTGTGCAAGAAAAGGTAGTTGAAGCAACCATTGATCTTGTTTAGGCTTGATTTTTGCAAGATTTTCTCTTATGATTTCGATTTTGCTTGATTTGGACCTTGGAAGATTTCGGTATTTTGGAGCCTTCGCCCTTTTTTCAATAGATTGTTTCACTGTATTTCTTACGGTTAAATTGTCGTGAAATTGTATTATTTATGTTTTAGTCCATATTTATAATAATTTTTTCAAAAGCACTCCAAATTTAAGGATATTTCTGTAAGTACCCTTACGACAGCCGATTATAACAACCTATAAAACATTTTGGTCAATAATGGGTCGACACGAAGCACACCACTTGCCCTGACACGTAAATTTTTGGGTTAGCTTTTAAAAAGGGTTTTGGCATTCTCTTCGTACAAATTTGACAACGAAGATGATTGTTATGGCATATTTTAGGCTTTAACAATCAGAACAAAATTTATTTATTTATTTATTTTGGGATTGCTGGTAAATATATGTGGTGTAGTTTGATTTAAAAAATAAAATAAAATAAAATTACAATATAATTTGCAATTACTATTTCAGAAATAAAAAAAAACATTTTAATTTTTAAAGTGAATGACAATTACAAATACATCGCTCTATTTTCAAAAATCTCAGGAGCCTCTCGTGAGGTTTACTTTTGGTAACAAAAGGCACTTTTGCTCATTTTTACACTTACGTCCTCAATTTTTTTCGTCTTATTTATATCTTTTAACCTTTATTAGTTAACACACATTGTTTTTAATGACTGTTTATATCCAAATAATCTATTAGCGTGGAGAACATATTTAGCCCTTGTTTGATACCTATTTTTTTTCAAAATATATTTTTTCAACAATACATTCTTAAATAAAGTAATATTACACGCAAGTCCAATATTTTTTTTAACCATACATTCTCCTTCAATCTACTATTTCAAAATACATTCTTGCTATAAAAATGGAAAACAAATAGGTTCTTAGTTGACATTACGTATTTCTTGTTTATCTTGGCTTTTTTTTCAAAAATAAGATAATAAATAAATCTTGTTTACTCCCTGCTAACGGATAAGATTTAATTAATAGAAGGTCGATGATAAAAATAAAACGAAAAAAGTCAGGAACACAAGTTCAAAATTATAAAAAATTGAGGTCCTTCATTGCAATTAACAAAAAGTAGGGTGGAAATATTTCCGTGTTTGATTTAGTTAAAAAATTATATTTTTAATAGATTTTAATAAAAGTTGATGAGATTTATGGTTGAAAAGTTGAGTGCTCTACGAAATATGTGATTAAAAATAAGTTTTTTTTTTTTTTAAATGGGAGCCAAATATGGGAATTACCGAAATGAGAATAGATTTATTTTGAAATTTGTATTGGGGATTGAACCAATAATACAACAAGCAGTGAAAACAACTTCAACCCTCGGATTGTGCAGAATTAAAATAGTAGTAATAATATCCAACTCTAATAACTCACACACACAACAAGAAATTAAATAATTTAACACAATGATTTGTTCATTAGGAAAACCCTTCAGTGTGAATGAAAAACTCCGGGACCTAGTCCAGTAAAAGCCTTCCAATATGAAAATAATGGGATACACAATTAATCCTCTTTAGAACACACTCCAGAGGCTACCAATACATCAAGAACACATATAGTTCTTGGATATCAACAATATCATCATAAAATAAATACACACTATAACAATGAGAAATATCACAAAATGTGTGTACATCTCAAGAAAATGGAGAAGAATCTGAATGATCAGCTCTAATCAAAACGTAGCCCTCTTCGCCAGGAACGACATACTGAAGTTTCACTTTAATCGGACCATAAATGAACATCCGATCTTTGGCAAGAACAACGTGAGCCCTCTCTCTCTCTCTCTCTCTCTCTGTAAGAAGAAGAATGAAGCTGCTACATTTTGTTTCTCTACCTTTGTTTTAATTTAACTTGGTTTTGGGCCTAAGTGGCAAAAAGCCCAGCAACCAATTTAATGGGTTCCCTTACGTGGAGTGAATACCCCAACAATTTGGGCTATGTTTTTTTACTCAAATACGTGTCATGTTAGACCAAACTTCTAATTGCTAAGATTACAATGAAAATTTGTTAAACTCTTTGATTAATTAATTTCTCACTTTTAGTTTTAAATATTGTTGGATTGATTTTTTATTTTTTCCGTTATTATTTTGATTGACATCCCATTATCTAGTAAATTTTAGGATTGTTTTTGGGAACTGAGAGGTAAATCATGTTTCCAACTCAAATAACAAACAACACTATGGTCTATAGAAGATGGTGATATACTTCTATGCTTAATGCAATCTTTTGTTATATTCTAGTTTTTCTAGCATTTTCATCTAGTCATGTCTTCCATAGAGATATATAGTGCCCTTTGAATTTGATTAAACTTTAAGATTTGCTTACATTTAATCGATAGTTAGAATAACTAAAAATCATTAATTGTGTGTATTCAAAATTAGAGCTTTTTTTAATTAAATTAGTAAATAAGTAGATAATCACTCAATTTTAGTATTTAATCTCTTTTTATAGATTTGTCATTCTTTGGCGATCTATTGAATAAATTATAGTACCTTGACTTGTCTAAATCTTTTGTTGGGTATTGATAGCCAATGACATTTTATAATATAAACGTTGGATTAAATTGTTACCAACAACTAAGTCCAAAGGTTTGACCCGAAAATAACATGGAGCGTTCGAAGTAGCTTAAGAAATTAATGCTACCCATGGTCCATATATATTACCTCTTGGATGACTTTGAGTCTTGGCACATTTAACCCTTTATTGGTCCAATTAAAGCATAACATAACCTATATACATGGTGTCTTTACCCTAGCCGTAAAGTGTATGATTTGTGTGTTTGAGAGGAGAAAAATGTGTGGCCATTGAGAGAGCAAAAATCGGTTGCCTTTGTCTAGCAAAAATCGGTTTTTAACTTTGCGTTATTGCTCCCCTCTTGTGCCTTTCTTTTATCGTTTTTCCTTCTTGCCTTTGTGGTTATAAGTCATCACCATTATCTTGTTCTTTGTGAGTGAGATTGAGGAGCAACCGATGTGAATATATTGGTTGAAGCCGTTTGGATTGATTGTTTGGTAGAGAAAGGTAACGTGAAACTGAGCTCGAAAAATACCGTTTTGACGATACTTAGAATGAGCTTCCACGACCATTGGTATCAGAGCTTCAAGGTAGTGGATTTGTCTCGAAAAACTAACCAAAAACCATATGAAAATTGGCAGAATCGAAGCAAAAACAAATCTTAGAAACTGTCCCAAAACTGTGAAAATTTGAGGTTGTTTTCTCGATTTTCGGGCAAACCACTCACGTGTTGGACAAACGGAGACCACCAGCGTAATGTGGAGACATAGGCGGTCCTGAGGATGAGGCACATGTCACCAGCGGCGGCGCATGGAGACCACGCGCAGAGGGTTCAAGAGGCGTGTGAAGACGCGTCGATTAGAATTTCAAGGAAGTCTTTTCAGACAGTTTGTTGCTGGACTTTTCTTGACATTGTGGTTCTATTAGTTTTCCGTTTAAGATTATACAGCGAAGTTTAGATGATTTTGTTCTTCGCGTGTTCAAGATTTGATCGATTTATGTGATTGTTAGAAGCTTTACTTCGAATAGTGGTGGGACTAAAGTGATAAATTCACATCTCTCGGTATTTATGGACTCGGATTGGTCTGTTCTGGTATATTGGCTTATCCTAATTTAAATTTCAGTATTGACACGTATCGTGTGTGGTGACTTTAAGATTGCGATTACCGTGTGGGGTAATAATTGTTTATGCTAGAAATTTAGGAATTATTTGTCATATTTGAAATGCTTAATTTTTGCAAGTTGGTAATTAAGTTTGTGCTTTATTTGTACTTTGTTAGACTACATTGCGTGGAAATTTGAATTTTTGTTTATATACTTTCGTGTTGCATTGATTATTTTGTTAGAACACATGTACTTAATCTATTTGAACATTTCCTCGATACTGAGATCTCGAATCTCACGAAGATTTGGAAATTTAAAATGGTGTATATTGCGACTTTAGGATTACTTTGTGTGACATATTTGTACACTTTGGTTGTTCTATTTTTCAAATTGTCTTCATATTTCGAGATTGAAGTTTTCAATGGGAAATGAGATTTTTTAATTTGGCAATAAAAGATGAAGGAGATTTAGGTTCAACAAAAAGTTTAAAAAATGATAGATAGCAAATTTGATAGAAACACAAAAAAAAAATGTGATGAACTTGCCCACTCTTCAATTATTTTACACCGTCGACATTGTTTTGAGAAAACTTGGTAAACTTGATATGACTAAAGAACTTTGGAAAAAGTTGGAAAATTTATATTTTCTCAAGTCTACTTCTAATAAGTTGTACTTGTCTGAAAGATTTTTTTAGTTTTAAAATGAATCTTTTAAAAGATCATGATGATAATTTGTATGTTTTTAGCAAACTTGTTCAAGATATTATTAACTGTGATGAAAAGGTGTTTGAAACGTATACGGCCATTATTTTGCTTAATTTTATGTTTGATTTATATAGAGAGGTTAAGAATGAAATTAAGTATGATAGGTACACCTTAACACATGAGATTGTCATAGATTTCCTTAAGAGTAAAGAGATAGAGATTAACGCTAAAAAAGAGGATAAGAGGAGTGGTGAGTTACATAATATGAAGAGTAGAATGAAGTTTAAGTAAATGAATTTGGGTAGAGCTCAAAATAGTAGTCATTTGAGTGGTGACTCGAGTGATGAGGGTGATAAAAAGAAGGGCAGGGGTTGGTACAAATTCGGTCGTAAGCAGTCTTACAACAGTGATGAGTTTGAACATTTTGTAAGGGATTGTTTCAAAAAGAAAGATAATCAGAATGGTAAGATGAGAGGTGAGGCAAATGTGGCTATAGAGTCGAGTGATGACCCTAGTGACGTCACGTTTATTGAAAGTAAACATATTTATTGCACGTGCATCCGAGTATAATCATTTATGCGTGAGTGTAATTACTTAATTCTGTTGCATGGTTATATGTGCATTTCAATGTGTTTGATATGTGCATTTACATAAATTTGAGAGCAATTTAATTATTTGGTGTAATGTTTGCATGCATAGTGAGTTAAGATGTTTTAGCAATGTGTTTATGTTTATTGGTGAGATGGAGTATACATGATTAGGGGTATATTGGTGGTATGTATTGAGGATGTAGAGTATGACATTCGGATCACGAGCGAAAATGTGATTAAATGTTGGAATCATTTATCTGTGAAAAGACTCTGATCAGATAGAGTGTGAGAGAAACATTTCTATCACTTCTGTTAGGTGGAGACACATTATCTACTTAGGTTGGAGGAAGTGACGTGATAATAAAGGATAATCCCGATGATTTAAGATCTACAAAGGCTTACCGTTAGATATAAGGATGTCAAAATGGCTCGTCTCAGGCTGACGGTGGCTCGACCTGGAAAAAGCCCAAATCGAGCTGACTCGTGGCTCGAGACCACCGAGCTTGAGCCACACGGGGGCCAATATCACTGGCCATTTTGGCCCAGAGTTGAGTTTCATTAAAAAATTATAAAAAGGTAAATAGCTGCCTGCAAGTTTGCAATGTTGTTTACAACTTCTTGAAACGTTTGCAGACAGCTACATGAGAAAAAAAATCAAGCCTCAATTTTTTGACCGAGCTTTTACTAGCCTCGAGCCAAAAAAAGCCCGAACCAATTTTTTTCAAGCCGAACTTGAGCTTCGATTTTCGGCTCGTGGCTATGCTCGGGTCGCTGACACCCTAGTTAGACATGAATTGAGTTTTCAGTCTAGTAAGCATAGTGGACAATGAGATGAGATATATGTTGTCAAGGTGTGAGCAACACGGAATGAGATATGATAAGTGTGATGAGTTCTTTTTGTGAGATTATTTATGCATTTGTTATATATGTGTTTTAACCATTAGATTGATTGACTTAGTATTAATCTGTTGTTCTGTGTGAATATATTTTAGAAAAGATCTGTGGATTATCCTATATTACATTTTCATCGCATGATTATTTGCTCTTGATATTTACCGTTATTATCTGTTTCTACTTGAGTATATTTTGACCTTAGCCCTGGTAAGTACATGAAGCAGGTATGGTATGTTTTGGGTCTGAAACACGAGGTAAGGTTTGTGATCCCAATTTTATTGGTTGTCTTGATTATGCAAGTATTAACTTCGTATTCGCATCTTGCTTCACACTTCTTTCTACATCACTTTTCAAATGGCCTCCTACATTTTGTTAGAATCTGAGTTCTTATTGACTCTATTTTGAATATTTTTTCCCAATCTCTCGATTTTTTCTTTGAAAAATCAGTTATTGATTACCTAGCATTTAGGAAGCAATATCAAAACCCTCTAAAGCTTGATGGGGACTAGGCCAGGTCTCCCTATGTATGCTTTAAATTGGACATTTTGGCTCAACGACACCAATGGTCATGTGTTGTTTTTGAAACAGGAGAGGAGGTTTTTGCCGTGAAGTATTGTTAATTGTCGACATGTAGGACATCTATGCGAAAATTGCAAACTAGATGATTTTGAACGTCAAGCTTTGGTGAGAAGAGATAGGACAAAAAGGGGGTGGGTGAGGTGAGGTGAGGTGATGTGATGTGGGGTGGGGTGAGGGTACAGTATGGGTACTACAATAAGTTGGGTTGTACATGGAGAAATCATAAAGATGATGTATTCAATTGAGACCGTTGAAATCTTTTATGAAATTTTTTTTCAAATAATGAATTTTTGTGGAAGCCGTATACTTTTTATAGACTTCTTTAAAATTCAATTGATTTTTGAATAGTTTCATTTAAAATCAAATTAACAGCATGTTTGGTAGCCATTTTTGACACCAAAAAATTGATTTTTTATTTTTTTTGCCGTTACAAATCAAAGTCAACAGTTTTTTTTTGACTTCCCCTCTCACAAGTGGGACCCACAAATATTCGTTAAACGGTCTTTCTTAAAAGTTGCTAAGAATGGCCACCACCACACATACACTAACTTGGATCGAGCATAGCAAAACTCACGTATAAGAGGTGGATATTAAATCCCCTTCCCCTTCCCTTCCCCTTCCCCTTCCCCATCTCCATCTCTAGTGTAATAAAAATATTTTTAGAAAAATGAAAAAGTAAGTTACCTTTATTAGATAAATAAATAATCAAATTGCAAAAAATATATATAATCAATATATTTTGATAAAAAAAAAACCTAATGTTCAGTATTATCAATATGTCAGAAGTAAACGACTAATCAATATATTTAAAATTTAGTTGCAAAATTAGGCTTCTTTATATAAAATCTTATAAAATTTTATTACAAATTGATATTTTACATAAATATTGTATAAAAAAGCAAAAAAAAATGTTTTAAGAATTTCTAATTAAAAATTTTTTTTTCTTTAGAAAATGGGGAGAAACATAAAAAAACTAGTAAAAGAAAAATAATAATTTTTTAATTATGATTCTAAGTTTCTAGAAGGGAATAGAAAATATGAATATTGAAAGAACAAAAAACTATATTAAAAAAATTCTTTTGTGAAAATTTTCCAAAATCTCGAGGTGAATGAAGGACAAAATTTGAGATTTTGTCTTTGTCCTTTCTGCTTAAAAGTTAATACTTAATACCCTAAAAACTTTTATAAAAACTTTTAAAAATTATTGACATTTTGAATATCACATAATTTATAATGACTTAAGTTTACATTGAATACTTCTGAACTTTTTAATTCCTTAAAAGTCTTCAAAAATTTCAGTAGAAGAATATCGCTTAAGAGATGATCTTGGCAGAAGCCATAATCTGTGTGCCCTGAATTGATGGAGATTTGAACAAATTTGTGCAGTTTTGGAGGAATTTTGATAAGGAGTAGGCAAACCATTTCAAATCGCGATTTCCTCAAATCGTTCGATCACCCAAATCAAATCAAACCATTTTAAATCATGATTTCGTCATTTTTTTTCTGTTCAATTTAATTTATCCAGTTCATTGATTATGAAATGCCATTTTAGTTTGTTCACGAATATAGTTTGGTTACAATAATAAAATTTAGAGAAACTAAACACGCAAAAAGTCATTGATCGCATAAAATTGAAAGGGTAAAATCTTCTGAAAAAGAGCAATAAATATTATGTAATTTGAACAATCATAATTTGGTTTAGGGAATATGAAATCTTTTTTGAACACTTTTACCCATTTAGTTAAAGTCATTTTTTCAGTCATACTAGTCGTTGACACGTGCATTGCACGAATTTTGTATTTGTTGTGTTTTTATTAGTGTAGTAATTGTAGATGTTCAAAAAAATTAGTTTAAGATTTATTGGATTATTCAAGAGTTTTGGAAGCATATTATTTCCTTGCCAATGCTCCATCTAACAGGATGATTATTTCAAAAACTGATATTACTGCATATAGAAACTCACTAAAAATAAAATTGAAAACATCACGTGTATGTAGAATATGATAGTACATGATAATTTAAATGTTTGACATATATAAAAATTACAGGTTTACAGGAATAAGAAATATTTGATTATTAAATAATAAAGTAGCATCAAAATGAAAATGTATAGCAAAAAAGTTGTAATAAGATATTATGCAGCAAAATATATTGAGCAATAGATCTGAAAGACCTAGGTTTGAGTAAGAAACAGAAGTTAGTTTTAGGCTGTAAGTTAAGTAGAGTGCTCTATATTAAATAACCGAAACTATTACAAGTATCTAGTACATGTGAATTTGAAACACAGAACCTGAGCACAATTTAAATATAAAACTAAAACATTCCACTGGAAAAATTGTTCAGCCGAACAAATGCACATATAGCAAAATTTAAAAACTTCTCTGACAATAAGATGATATCAGGAAGAAATCATGAGATCAACTTCTTTGTTATGAACCTTAATTTTAAATGGTTGTATCTTAAGGAGTGATGCTTCTACAAATGAAAGAATGTAACAGATTATTGTTGCCTCAGTATACAATTCTAATTAGCATTTCCGCAATACAATAGACACGCAATTTAATCAAAATTGTGATCAAACTTCCACGGTTTGCTTTCCATAAGAGAATTCATCGTTAACTACATTGAAAAATAAAAGACAAACTTTTCTTAGATTCTACTGAATAAAATAAAAGGAGGATTTATCAAATTTAACATATATTTAAAACATATTATGATAAAGTGTTTAAAGTCCTATCTGTGTTGACCTATGGTTGATCATGACCTTAATGTTTTGATTATAACAAACAAGTCTATCTTGTTTACTAACAAATTGAATTGAGTGTTTAAGCATTCAAAGTTATAAGGATTATTATTCACACTCAAATGAAGTACAAGTGAAGGTTAAACGAGCATTCAAGACAAATCATTTGAGATACAAGTCAAAAAAAGGCTCGAAGAGATCAAGAACATTGAAGATAGAGTTATTTATCGAACCTCATTTATATATAAAGGTATAACTCGTCAATATTTAGCAAGTGCATAAAGCTCAATTATTTCTCACAAATTCATCACTTGCATAAATTGTTTTGGCATGAAAATGATCTTGAAAAAATGAACATTTCTAGTATATCAAAAACCTTGAAAAATCATTTTCAAACGTCCCTCAAAAGATCACATTTCAACTTTCAATCAAAAAGTTATACTCCGGTTTTCAATCTCATATTGTGACAGATTTTTGACATGGAAAATGATCTAATTTGAAGATGATTTCTGAATAAAAGTTGTATCCCTTTGAGTTAAATTTTCAACACATTTTGAATCACCTTAATCGGACATCGGGAGATAAAGATATGATCGAAATATTGAAAGCTGTTCGACCTGTCTGAAACGTTTCGGTCGACCGAATTTCGAAATTATAACGGTTTGATTTGCAACGGCTATATTTTGATCAACCGAACATTCCGATCGATCGAATTTGCTCAACCGAACTTACCCGAGAGTGTCTATTTTTGCTCTATAAATACCAAACTCTTTTCTATTCAATCCAACTAACTTACAAGAGATTTTTTAAGAGATTATTTATTAGAAATCATTGAGATTACTTGAGTCTAAATTCTATTTCATTTATTAAAAAAGAATTTTTTGATTGATTCAACTTATTGCATTCATCTTAACAAGAAATCTTTTTAGCAAATATATTTTCACAACTTCATCTGTTCTTCATTCTTGATAAAGTTTTCTTTGTCAACATTTTGATTTAAGTGTAAATCTCTCTTCATACTTAACTTGTATTATTTGTTAAGAGAGATCATTGGTTTGGAAATTTTGATACAAAGAATTACTTGATTGATCAAAACTAGTTTTTATCCATTTTATCAAGAATTCTATTTTGCAAAGAACTTCTCACAATCTCATCTATTCTTCATTTTTTTTTTGTAGAACTTTTATTTGCCAACACTTTTATTAAAGTGTAAATCTCTCTTCATACTTAAATTGTATTATTTGTTAAGAGAGAGATCATTGGTTGGAAACTTTGATAAAAAGTTACAAACTATTTTATCATCCATTATTCATCAAAGTTTACAACATTAACACTTGAGCTTTACTATTTGCTATTTATTGAAGTGTTATCCTAACTATCAAATACTTAACTTGATTATATCATTGGTTAAGAGAGTTTCTTCAATTGTAAAACTATCATTTATACTTGACGGTTTCGAGAGCCTTGTGAAAATTCGATTGTAAGGATAGGTGCTCCTTGTTGTAAGTCACCTAAGGATAAGTGCTCCTTGTTGTAAGTCACTTAAGGATAAGTGCTCCTTGTTGTAAGTCACCTAAGGATAAGTGCTCCTTGTTGTAAGTCATTTAAGGATTTGTACTCTTTGTTGTAAGTTACCATTTGGCCTTACTCGTGACGGAGAGCTTGGTAACGGGGACGTAGAACACATTGTGTATCGAACCCCATTAAATTGGTTTGTTATCTTTACATTATTGCACTTTACTTTACATTGTCATTTATATTGTGCTATATCCATACTTGAATTAAGTTATCATATTTGTATATTTACTTGTTATATTACACTTTGCATTTATATCTTGTGTATTGAATAGTTTTGAGGCTAAGTGTCGAAAAAGTTTCAAAAATCAATTCACCCATCTCTTGGTTAGTTATTTTTGGACTAACAATCTGTACACTTAATAGTCAAAGTTTGCTTATAACGAGACAATAATGTAAATCATTCCATATGACCGTGTCTATATTGAATTGCAAGTGGAATAAAGAATTTTTTATTATGTAATATCTAGAAATGACATGCTTGCCTTAACTTTGCAGAGTAAAAAATAGCTACACTTTTGTTAGCACGATCAATGTTGAACTTTTCAACTGGAATGTATCAATCGAGCAAAACATATCAAACTATACAAGCTTCTATGTTTCTAAAGTTATACCATAAGTAAAGAGTAAAAGTTAAGCAACAATAAAAACTTTAAAAGTGTCATAGATATAACATGGTTAAACAAGTTCATCGGCTCCAAAGATCCTAAATCACACATGTAGTAGTCTAAAATCTATTTGTTAGTATTGAATACGAAATCAATCTAATATAAGAACTAATCAAAAAATGTCTAGAACTAATGAAACAGTTGTTCAAACAGATCACATGACAAAATAATCTATGAAGAAAGTCAATATTAATGCATTGTATAGTTGCATACCAAACCTCTGAACTGTAGGAATGCTAAGTTATGGATGAAATTGAAAAAATGTAACAGAAATAACACTGCTATATAGCCGATGAGAAATCAAATTACCTATCATGTAAACGGTATATCAAAAGAAACTATATATGAGGACTAAGTAATTTGAATCATTCACATCCACATTATAATTTTTGAAATTCATTTTACACATGTAAACTTCATTTACAAAACTCAGAGGAAACTTGTAGGTGTTTGTACAAAATATTATTCCAATTAAATAAACCTATAAAATATAACATTCACTATTTATCTCCAATTATGCATTTGAACACTTGCGGAAATAGAAAGTGGCACTTACCACAATTTCAGATCCCATTGGCTTTGAAAATGTTTCATCTCTATTAATACAAGATGGATTATATGCTTTTGAGCAACCTCTCTAAATTTATAGGGAAAAATTATCGATAAGCCTCATAAAACACAAAATAAAATAAAAAAATTGAGAAATACGTGAACACATTTTTTCTGCTTACATTATTAATATTATATGTCACTATACAAGTGTTGACATATGGTTGATTTCATCCTTAATGTTTTGATCATAACAAACAAAATTAATATTTTTTCTAACAATTGATTTTGAGTTATTATAGTTCAATGTTAAAATCAATCGAGCATTGTCAAAATCAATGTATTATAAATCGGGCTCATGAAGAAGATCAAGATCGAAGTCAAGCATTAAAGCTAAATGTCAAGAAAGATCAAGATCAAGAGTTTAAGAGCCAAACATTAAAGAAACATCGAAACAAGATCAAAGACTAAGCATTAAAGCTAAATGTAAAAAAAGATCAAGATCAAGAGTTTAAGAGTCAAACATGAAAGAAATTTCGAAGCAAGATCAAAGACCAGACTTTCGAGATCATATGTAAATGTATAACACTTTGAGTTTTAGTAATAAATGACAATAGCTCAAAAATCATTTTGTGCACGATGAGTTAATTTCATATCACTTGTATAAAATATTTTTGATCAAAAGTAAAATTGATCTTTCAAAGTGATATTTGAATTTAGATCATATTTCCAAAAAAAAAAAAAAAAGTTAAAGGTTGATCGGTCGAAATTGGCAGTCAACCGGATTTCTTCAACGATCCAAAATTTGACTGTTCTGACTGTACAAATAGTTATGTTGGTCATCCGAAAATTGAGGTTGACCGGACTGGTCATCCAATTTGGCAGAATTTATTACGTCTTGATTACTATAAATACCACTCCACTTTACATTCATGAAACAACAATAAGAATTCTTTCTTGAGAAATATATTTGAAAAATCATCTTTGAGTTTACATTTTTACATTTATTTCTTCATAAAAAAACTTTGATTGTTGAATCAAACTTCTTGAATTATTTCTTTTATCAATGTTTTTCATTTCTCTTTGTACTTAATTTATGTATATCAATTTTAAAAGAGATATATTTTTGAAGAAAATATTTGCACTTACATTGTATAAACTTTTCTTCTTCTTTCTCATATTGAAATTTTGATTGATTGAATTAAACTTGTAAAATCATCATATTCATCAAAGTTTCTCATTTCTCTCTTATTGCTTAATTTATTACAATCATCAATTAAAAGAGAGATATTTCTTGAGAAAATTCTTGAACATACATTGTATTTATCCCTTCATCTTCTCATTGTAACATTTTGATTGACTGAATCTAATTTTTTACTATCGTATTCATCAAAGTTTTTCATCTAACATTCGAGCTATCATTTATTACTATTGATTGAATTGTTAGCCTCTTTTAGTACTTAATTTATTTGTATTTATTTATCAACAAGGGAATTTAATTGTAAAATCACTTTGATAAAGTGTGGGTCGTGTTGAAGTCCCTTAAAGATCAATTTTGTATAAAGATCGGTATTTCTTGTTTGTAAGTCACCAGAAGCGTTATAAATAGTTGGATTCCACCATAAGTCAATCAAGATAGTGAAAAGGTCTTGCTCGTGTTGGAAAGTTTGATAACATATGACGTATATCGTTGCTTTGAATCAAACCTCCACAATTGTATCGGTTGCATCCTCTATCCATATTACTTATTGCTTTTATATTTGTGCGAATTAATCTATTTAGTCTTTACTTGCTTGAATTTAGATTAATTTTTCGAAAAAATTTTAAAAAACAATTCACCCCCTCTTGATTAGTTATTCTTGGGCTTTCAACAAGAAACTCACATGTGGTCACACATGACAAGGTCCCACTATCGAAACAAGTGAAACAAAAACCATCTCTCACGAGCTTCATCCCTAAAGCTTTTGCTACAGTCTTAAAACTTGATAGAGTCTTTGATTTCTTTCATATCTTCTGCTTCCATCCAGAGATTTTCCTAGAGTCAACCACATTAACTTCAATCTCCGTTTCAGTGTCTTGACTTATAATCTCCACCATGGCAATCATTCCCCATCTTCTTCATCTTGTACATCACAACTCCTCGCTAAACTCACCAACATCATCATTTGTTTTCTCAATCTCCATTCCACTCTATTGTCAATGTTGTGTCCTTAGATGAAATCTTCTCTGTCAAGTTATCACTTTTAGCCTTCATCTCCGTTTTTGTACATGTTTCCATTTTTGTAATGATCGTAAAAGAAGTGTAAATAGATTTTTAAGAATATGGGTAAATTTTAATGGCAATGCTTGCTTCAAACTCATGTCGGACGAAAATTTGTAGAAGGGTTTTGTCTCTACTGTTGCATTTTGATTCTGCAATTATAAAAAGTGAGATTACAAGCATGAATATCAATATGGTTTTCATGGTGTAATGTTCCATGGTTCAAAATTTCATGGCGGTGGCGTTTAGTTTATAGATATTAGAGAGTTGAGAAAAAAATCTTTCCTTCTGCAGTGTATAATATATAGGAAGAAGAAAAGCTCCTTCGCGCTGAGCAAATAGGGGGCAGTTTCCTTAATTTGTGTGTGTTGGGGTTGCGACGTTTACAAGTAGTTTCAAAATTATTCCTGGAAATTTTGAGAATCTGCAAAATTCGTGACCACCATTTTTGCGTTGTCCACAAATTGAATGTTGAGGCAATGAGTTTCACCGTACAATGGTTTCGAATTCGAAGAAGATGAAAAGGAAGTAATACTATGTAAATTATGATTAGAACAACAACAATATGAACAAAGGGTAAAATGTGGTTACACTAACTATTGATTTTCTTTTATTCAAATTTTTTAGGGGGTTTTAGTTGAACATTTTTATACTTTAATTGGTGTCTTTTTTATTTTTCTGCTTTATTGATTCGATTTTTGGATTTATTTTTTGAATCGGTGTCCTTTTAAAGGTTCTTCAATCACACAAATTTCTTCTTAGAGTTAAGTCTTCGAATTAAACTAAATTCAAATTTTAATCCAAATTTTTTAACGAATATTAATTAAATCCAAATTTATTGTGAAAAATAGAAGACGTTTTTCAAAGTTTAATGGCCAAATTTCGACAACCGCAAAATTTAGTGGCCAAAATTCAATCATCTCAAAGTTTAGTGAGTAATATAATACATTTTTCACAATTTAGTGAGTAATCAAAGACGTTTTTCAAAGTTTAGTGGTCAAAATTCAACCATCTCAAAGTTTAACGGCGTGACGGGCGCCACATGTACATTCTATAAACGACGTTACCAATTTCGTTAAAGATTTTAAACGAAAGTTATACTAGTGAGTAACGTTTAATGTTTTTCAAAATCTAATGGTCAAACCTCCACATTTTAAACTTTAGTAAGCAATAAAAGATATAGACAAAGTTCAATGACCATCAAAACAATTAACTCGGGAGCCACGTGGCCACGCCATCATTTACGGACCCACCAAAAAATTAAAGAATTAAAATAGAAAATCCCAAATCTGCAAAATGACGCATTTTATCGTCGGATCTAAATCAAAGAATCCGTTTTTGCTCTATCTCCCCTTTCAATCATTATGTCGATCGTATAATCACCGTATTATGTTAAAATTTTGAACTTTAATTCTTTAATAATACTACACAAATTATCACGAGTAATAATTTAATAGATTGGATTTGGCTACATTTTTTTTTTTTTTTTTTTTGTGCTTTTTGGTTCTTCAATTTTTCTGGTTTTCGACGAAGGAAATTTGTATGGATGCCTAAATCTGATACACCATGAGGAAGAAACTGGATACTCGTTTCCCAGCTGTAAGTTTCTCCTCCCTCTTCTATAATATCTCGTGTTTTTCATGTATTATCGTGAACTATGAAATGAAAATTATTCTTGAATTATGCCTGTTGTGTAATCTTAATTTGAATTCATGCGATCTGGGTTGTTCCTTATTTTTTATTTTTTTTCGTGAAAGTTTTACTTTTTTGAAATATATGTTTTATGTATAATTTAGTATTTTTCCAATTTGTGACTTTTTAAGTTTTAATTATTCTGCGTAAAGTGAAAAATTGACTTTCATTTGAATTTTTCTAACCATGTTTCTAGGTTTTTATTCACTGCATAATTAGATTTCAGTTTTTGAAGCAGAATGAACTGCTTGCTAATGTTATGCTGTATGCTTCATTTGTTGTACCTTGTTTTGCCTGGACTACTGTACTTTTCTGCCAAAACAGGGTACAACTTTTGAAGGGTGAATTCTCATTTCAACTCGTGCTTTCCTTGTTTTTCCACGATAATGTAGTTCAGGTTTACTTCGATAGATCAGATCTATTCATTTATCCTTTAGTACAAGAAAATTTGTTGGTTTATTTATTCCTACTTCCTACACAGCCTGTACCACATCCTATGTCAAGGACGTTTGAATTTAAGACCTAAAATTCCTAATATCTCCTATTCTGTTTCCCTCATTTTCTGGTTTTTGTCTATTAACTTGTATCTTGAACTGTTAACCCTGACGTGTGCACACATATAAAAGAGAGAGGGGAAACTATTGAATAAGGGGGTATGTCGATGATCGATTTCGTGGAATTTGTGTAAATTGGAATTGTTAATGCATTACTCTCTATATTCTTATTGCTTTCACCACAAAATTTTAGAAATGAAAGAAATGCTTGCCAACTCATTGCAACTTCTATCAGTACCAAAATAATCCATTTAAGTGATCATTCTACTTTTCGTTTAGCTGTTTATGGATGTTACTGTTAGTTGAACTAATTCTAGAAAAAGATAAGAAAAGTAGCTAAGAAAAAAAATAAATAAATAAAAAATCTTAATGCAAGATGGTGATCTGAAAATTACCGTAAATGAAATCCTAATGTAAATTTAAGAAATTACCATAAAAATGCGAAAAAGGAATTACCAAGAACTCGATTCTTAAATAATCCCTATGTGCCACATGATTAACTCTCCATATGATATTCTGAATTTTGAGTTGATCTTTTAATTAGGCTCATAGGCTCCATTGCTAGGTATTGGTTTTTGGAATTTTGTCAGGATATCGTAATTTTTTTTTTTTTTTTTGCTTATTCTATGTTGCGTGAGAGCTGTTTAGAGAGAGCTTTGAGTTGGAACGAGGCGTGAGAGCTGTTTAGAGAGAGCTTTGAGTTGGAACGAGTTACTGATTTAAGTCAGACCTGGATTGAAAGTTTTCACCCGGATTGATATATTAAAAAGAAACAAAATATATTGAGTATGCTCTGAAATCTATCATAATTATGTTCTAGATTTAGAGAATAGGTTGTGTGAGGAAAGAAATTTTGGTGGTAAGCTGCAAAGGACTTAAGGTATGAATAACAGAGAAGAACTGTGGGTGCATTTCGTGTACTTCATATCCATCTATTTTGTTTATCTGATTCTATTATATATATTTTCTTACACTTTTAGAGTGTAAAAGACTTCCCACTTTTATGCCTTCTTGATAGTAAAGTTGAACGCTGGGGATGGTCTTCATTATTTGCTTTCCTAGTTTAGTTTAATTTAGCTAAGTGGATATATAAAACCATTAAGTGGTCAACCTTTGAGGTCTTTTAACTCAACTTGAAGTCAAAGAGCATGGTCATCGTGTCCAGTATTACCTATACTTCTTGATCCTGACATATTTATGTCAACATATCTGCAATGTTTAAAAAGATGCAAATAGGTATGAGGCATTTTTCCTTTGCGAGGCAAGGTGCAAGTCTCGAGGCAGATTGAGGTGTATGCCTCACCACAAACTAAAAAATTAGTCAAAATATTTACATTATAAAAATATAATAAACCATAAACTGAGCATCTGTTGGCTTTCCCTGAAATGAAAAATTAATATATAACTGCGGGTTTTTTAGAATGGCCGGCTGCCGGTTAGCAATAATGGAGAAAAAGCTTCTTCTTTCTTCGAGAATGGTGAGTTGTGGTTAGGGGGTTTATTTTTTCTATTGTTTATTCGAATTTGAAGGGCCCAATTTTTTTTATTTTTTATTTGAGAATAAGATGGGTCCAACTCAAAGTCTTTAGGCTTTATCATTGAAACTCACGTTTACACTGAAAACTTGGAAATAAAAAATTCAAATTTCAAATAAAACATGAGGTTCCTGCCTCAAAATAAAAGCACTAGAAGTAGCACCCTGAGGCACAGTTACTACACCCCAGCTCTGCCTTCTTAAACTATGCTTATCTGTGCTGCTAAAATTTAAGAAGCATGAGATCAAAATCTTGGACCTTATGGTTAATCACATCTGTTTATCCATATGCTGTTTTCTTGTTGCTATTATTAATTCTTTATATTCATCAGCTCTTGCTGAATATGATAAGACCAGTTACAGCTACTACATGTTAGTAGCATAAAAAAAAATCCAGAAAGTGATAAATGATACCATTAACAACAACAGGGTTTTCTTTTGATAATATCATACACTGACATATCTCGTTCATTTCTGAAAGTCCTGAATTTTGAGCAAGAACCTGTTAGCCTTGATACATTACGGTCTGTGCAGTTGAGCATGGATACACTAATCAAGATTAGAGACACCAAATTTGGTTCTTGCATTGTTGTCATTTTAATGAGAAGATTTTGAATTCGTCTAATAGAAATTTGTTTCAGTCCCGTATTAAAAAGATAATGCAAGCTGATGAGGATGTTGGGAAGATTGCAATGGCAGTACCTGTTTTAGTTTGTAAGTAGCAATTACTTGCCTGCCTATAAAAGTTTGTAATGTCTCTCAGAATGTCTTATGTTTACTCTTTCAACAAATTGATGCAGCAAAGGCTTTGGAGTTATTTCTACAAGATCTTTGTGACCGTACATATGACATAACTGTTCAGAGAGGAGCCAAGACTGTTAGTGCATTGCATTTGTGAGTGAAGATACCCATTCTCAATTCTTTGTTCAGTTTGCACTTTGCAGTTTCTTCATTTTCATGATTTTTGTTGTCACGGTATATTGGTGAATTATTTGAGCTGTACGAAGGACTTCCAAATTCCCATAGTCGTTTGAATGTCACGTCTTGAGCTTTTTCATCGAAGCAAATGTGCTGATTAGCATATTTTATGTGAATGGTCCATCAAGAAAATGGATGGTGCCAAATCTTGGGCAGTACACCTGCTGATGTCATTATGTACACCATACCTTCTAATATGCTATCTTCTATTCAACCTGTAGTACATGGACCATTCTGTCTATGCTCAACACCAAGTTGGAAGCTTGATACTCGTGAGCGTGGCCTTTGGACTCCTCATTTTAAGCATAATAGTATAATTTTGACCCATCCACACTTGGATGCATGTGTGTCTGTTGCATGCCAGTGTGTATGTAACATAGATTGCAAGTATTGTGTGATTGTCATTCGCAGGTGTATGTGAAATGGTTAAAGTGAATATTTTTCAATAGAAAAATCCTTTTAATACTTCCCAATTCCTCTCCATCACCTTATGCCCATGCACTTTTGTTTTAAGTATTTGTATATAGTGCTGCAGCTTCTAATATATATTTTTTACCACGTGCAGAAAAAAGTGTGTTCACAGTTATAATGTTTTTGACTTTCTGAAGGAAGTTGTCAGCAAGGTTCCTGACTATGGTCATTCTGACACGGCTGCTGACACGTCAAAGAGAAGGTTGGTAATATTCATTTATTACTATTATTTTTTTTCCAATCCTCCTGTTGTTCAAGGCTAACTACTAGTATGAATTGTAACTGTTTGAACCAGGAAAGTTGTGGCCGATGAATCTAATGACAGTGATGAAGAGTCCAAGAGGAGCAATATGGTAAGATTCTTTTCGTTGAATCTTTGCTAATTCATCTGCTGAGATCACCTCAAAACACATTCCTAATAGTTCCTAATAAAGTTTAAAGACGGGCGTTTCAGCTTAATTTGGTCTTAATCTGAGGGATCACTGATTGACATATTGGCCACATATTATTCGTGATATTCCACATTTTAAAGCTGTACTTTTCAGTTTTCTATTTAATAAATTTCTCACCGTTTTGGTGGATAAAAAAAATGTTCTAAAGAGACCTGTTACTGCACCACTCTGAATCCTAAGATCAGATGCAAAATAAATAAATAAAAATAAAGTTTTTGGTTTTATATTTAACAGGAGAAAATTTTGCATATACACTGTTAAGAGATTGATATATCCGTTTGAACATCAATGTTATTTAACACTTATTACATGCTTGTCAACATCTATATCTGTTTCTGCATCAACTTCTTTTGTACTGAAATGCAAAATTGTTTGTGCTGCACTAGGAAATATGCCATGCAAGTAGCGGCAGGGGAAGAGGACGGGGTAGAGGAAGGGGTCGGGGTCGGGGCACCCGGACAACAGAAAGAGAGCCCCCCCGACACGAGGTTGAATCTGATTCTATGACATCCATTCAGGATAGAGGCAAACAAATCCCGAGCCCCAGGGAAGCATTGGATAACTGTCTGGAAGTGAAGGAAGCGTCAAAGGAGAACATCAAAGACACTGATGGTGCCGATTCAGAATTAAGGAATTTTGATCTGAATGCTGGAGCTGCGGATGAGGGTGCAGATAAGATTCCCCCAGCTACAGAAGCACCCACTACCTCTTCAGCCGTAGCTGCTGATGTTAAAGGTGAAGAGTATCCTGGATGGTCGCTCTCTGAAATGGATAGAATGGCCATCGACCCTCTTCAACTTGCACAACTCAATTCAAAATTGGATGAGGATGATGAAGATTATGACGAAGAAGTTTAGAGTAAACTAAATGATAAACAAAGGCATCTCTATCTTGCTATCTCTTCGAGTGCAAATCTACTGGGATCAGAATGCTGGAACCTACATGACAACGGCAAGGCATTTAACAATTCCTCTGCAGGTCATTGTTATCCATGCATTATGTTGTCCTTTCGTATTTGCATAGAGTCTTTCCTCTTTATTTATGATCTTTTTGCTGCATTTGTACCATGATATGTTTTCTGCAATCCCACTACCTTAACAGATGCTGTAGTTTGTATTTTTAGTGCATTTAACCCCGTGCTGTGATTGCCAAGTCTGTCTCAGAAGGCTTTTCTACTTCATTGTACTAATGTAATTAACAATCAAGAACTCTATGAATGTGGAAGTGTGTATATTTCACTTCAAAGCACTTGTAGAATGTTAAACTTGATATATCATCTATGCCGTGCTATCTAGTACCACCTCGGTGGTGAATGAAGTGATTAAAAGTTTGTTTCAAGTTTTTCATGACACAATGTTGTTAGCACTAGGCAAATGATTATATCTAGCAGAAAGGTTATGCCATGCAGTTAATTCAATTGCATAATGGAAGTTGCTTCTTATCTATTCTCAAGTATACAGTATGAAATGAACATTTCATAAGGTTCTGAAAGCTCCTAACTCCATATAATTAGAGATTATTTGTGATGTCAAGTTCTACATTGAAACAAGGTTGTCCAACCCCAACATCTGTTCAAGATCTCTTCAAATCAACAAAAACTCATTCTAGCAAAATGAACACTAAAATCTTTTCTTTTTCTTCGTAAAGTCTACAAATTATGTCGACAGCCACACGTTTGTACAATTCTGCTGGTAATCTGAAAGTATGCACAGCCTGCAATGGAGTCTTCATGTAGGTGACCAGATCAGAGCTCTCTCCCATATCAATGTCTTCTGCGGTCATCACACTAGGGGGAGCCTGGTGCAAGAGGTGGCCTAACATGGATGTAACCAAATTGATGCACAGTTGTGCACCAGGGCATACCCTTCTTCCAGCAACAAATGGAAGTAGTCAAAAATCTTGTCCCTTCATATCGACATCATCCTCAAGGACCTTCTCTGGTCGGAATTCTGAAGGTTTCTTCCACACAGCAGGGTCTCGTGCTACTGCCCAAACATTGACATGCACATTTGATCCCTTGGGTACATTACATAAGTAAAAAACTAAGAAGTATATTAGGAAATTGCTTCATCTCCAGAAGCCACAGGATAATGAATGGATCAACACTTCTCAAAGCATGCCTGTATATAGATTGGCTGATTTCATGACAAGAAAATTGTGTAGCATGGCTGCCTTATCCAATATTTTATGCAAAATGGGCTATTAAAGTAAATCTAGGCGAAACATGTTTACCCCATTCATAAATTGCACAAATATGTAATCAATTCATGTCATTGTGTCACATTTATAGTCTGCATATACAAGGAACCGGCGCAACCATTGGATGTGCTCAGCCATGGCAAGAGAAGCGCCAAGTTTTAATCCATTTGCAACGACGGCCTTGAATTCCTGTCCTTGTTCATCTATTATACCTTCAGAATTCGCAAATCGATTCCCAAATGCAAGTCTTGTTGTGTTGTCGAATGCCACAGCTCCTAGATATTTCTGGGAAATTATTGAAAATACCCCAAATTCAACACTACCCTTTCCAAAATACCCTTTGACTATTCAAAGGTAGTAAACTACCAAAAATACCCCTAAATATAAGATTTACAACCAAAGTAATCATAATATAAAGAAAGTAACAATTTAGTCCTAAAAGATTTATTTTAATCTTAAAACAATAATTTCTTTTCAAAAAACTAACCAAAACTATGACTAATAATAAGATGAAAAGGCCTAGATCTAAAAGAGATCCATATAAAATTAAAACGATTGTAAAAAATAAAAAAGAAATTGAATTTGAAAATGAAAATGAAATCGATAAAATAGGATATCAAGAACAATTATATGCTGCTCAAGAAATATTAAAATGTTTTAAAGAAAATTTAATAGAAAATTTTTGCCAGAGGAATTATTAGATCTATAATTATAAAAGATATACAAGATATAATAGATAAATTAGAGAAAAGGAAAAAGAATATTTCAAAGTATAATATACCTCTTGAATCAAATATAGATATAATAACAGATCTTGATATTATGAATTTTCAAACATTATTAGACTTTGAAGATTTAATTAAAAGCCTATAAATGAGGAAACCTATTACAAATAGATTATCACAAGAATATAAGAAAATAAGGTTTAATTTAACTTTGAGATTTTATATATCTATAACTAATAATAGATTAGAATTTGATAAATTAAAAGAATACATAGAATATATGACTATTTAAAGATTAATTAGATTTTAGATTTTAAGTATTATTTGATTTTTGTTCGCTCTAAGTAGCCCCCCAGTAGATGGTATCAGAGCCATAGAGATCATGGACATTACAATTACAAAAACAGATTGGTATTACAAAATAGAAGATAGTAAAAGTAATATATTTTTAGAACATATTCCTAAAAAAAAATAAAAACAATAACTTTAATAATAATTAAAGATTTACCTCAAGAAATAAAAGAACAAATTATAGATAACCTTATAATAGGAACATTGAAAGATGAATATATATATGAAAAAATTATTATTGAACTAGAAAAAGAAGAAATGATGTTATATTGCAAAGATTATGAGTAATAAAATTATAAAAATAGAAAATTATTACACATTAGAAACAGAAAGAGGAAGTTATATATTTTTAGAACCTATACCCAATAAGTTAAAAATAATAACATTAGGAATAATTAGAGAATTACCTATGGAAATTAAAGCACAAATATTACATAAACCAGTTATAGAATCAATAAGAGAAAGATTTATATATGAAAAAATAATAGAAACTTTTGAGGAAGAAGAAATCAATTTATATTCAGATGATTTGTAAAAACTATTAATGGAATTAATGGAAGTAAAAGAAATTCTAGATAAAAAATTAGTAAGAATAAGAGAAATAAATCTACAAATACAAGATGAACTTTTAAAACCTGGAAATATAACAAACTCACAACAAAAACAAATATTAAAATTAAAACAAGAAAGGTATAAAATAAGAGCAAGTTATTACGAAAAAATGAAAGAATTAACAAATAATAATTATGTAAAGTAAAGATGTGATAAAGTAATAAAAGATTGTAAAGATACTGAATGTAGAACATATTACTTATGTCAATCAAAGAAAAGATAAATGTCGATTGGTGAGTATATAGAAGAATTAAAAACACTAATAAAAATATTAATAGATGATGTTCAAAACATAAATAATGAAATAAAAGAAGTAAGAAATTATATTAATATTCTAAAAATTGAAGTAAGAAAAATAAAAGAAAATAATAAAGGAAAAGAAAAAACAATAGACAAAAAACTAATAGAAAAAGAAATGTCTAGAATAGGGAAAAAATATACTGAACAAGAAAATATAAGAATAGAAGCAGGAAGTATGGATGATGAATTTAGGAAAAAGATTTTACCAAAAATAATAGAAGAAGAGGAAAAAATGGAAAAATCTAAAGAAAAAGCAATAGGAAAATTAGAGATTAAAGAAAATCAGGATAATATAGAAGAAGATGAATGAAGAATTAGATTTACTTATAGAAAATTTTGATCAATTAAATCTAGAAAATATAGATGAATATCAAGTCCTAATGAACACTGGAGGAGGACCAAATAAAGCAGAATCCTCTAATAAACAAGAAATATTGGATCCAGATGAAAGTTATGCACCTATATACATTAAACCATATAGACAATATTATGAAACAATAAGAGATAGACAACCACCAAAAGGAAACAAATACAGAAATAGATTTGAACTAAATGATAATTATGATAAACCTGTCAATCATGGAGGAGCAAAATTAGACTTAGATTGTAAAATAGATATTAAAAAAGCCTTAGAAATTTGGGCAAACTCAATGATATTATTCTTTTTATATAACAAAGTTGATACATGGGAAAGCATTGAAAGAAGAATAGACTTTTTAGTAGCATCCTTTGAAGGAAATGTCAGAAAATGGTGGGATGGAATAAATAATGATACAAAAACACTAATAAAAAGAAATAACAAACAGAAATAATAAAATCAGATAAAGAAGGTATAGAAAGATTAGTAAACTATATTTCAGATGAATTCTTAGGAGAAGATTGGATAAGAAATTTTGATGGAGAAGCAATAAAAGAAAAAGAAAATGCTAGGATAAAATTAATAAACCTAACAATATGTGATATGTGTAAAATCAAAGAATACACATGTGAATTTAAAGAATATTATTATACCCAATTTTATAGTAATGAAAACCAAGATGTATATAAAGATATGTACTATAATAAGCTACCAGGAACATGGGGAATATATTTTAAGATAGAATTTGAAAAATTTATTAAAGAAAATCCTGAAGCACCTAGATCTTTAGGATCAAGGATAAAATTTTTATTTGAAAGACTTGCATACATATGTCAACAAAGACAATTAATGAAAAAATCAGGAAGATTAACCAAGATATGTTGTGAAGATATGGAAAAACCTACACAATGGGGATGTAATCCTGAAAGAAAAAATATTAAGAGAAAATTCAAAAATAAAAAATTTAGAAAATTTAGAAATTTTAAGAAAAAATATATAAAGCCTAGAAGAAGATATTATAAAAGGAAATATAATCCGAATAGACAACAGAAAAACAGACCTTATAAAAAAGATAAAAGTCAATGCAAATGTTGGAATTGTGGAGAAATAGGACATATAAGCCCTGACTGTAAAAAGAAAAAGGTTAAAATATTACAAAAAGAATATTTAGATATAGAAAGTGAATTAAGTGAAATATCAGACATTGAACAATATTATGATCAAGAAGTATATATAAGCGAATCAGATTCAGAAAAAGATAATGAATCAGAATCTGAATAACGAGATTGAGGAAATAGAAAGAGATAATATAGATAAACAAGAATACGAAGGAATAGAAGGTTATGGATTAAAAGTAACATTTGATAATAACAAATTCAAGAAAATGAGAAAATTATCTTTAGACTTAAAAATAGGAAAATGGGAAGCCTTAGATAAAATATGGAAAAGAGAAAGAATAGCAATAAATGAGTATCATAAAATTGAAAAAGCTATAAATGTTAGAACAACTCAAGGAACACATAAATTAAATCTTTTAACAAGAAATACAGTAGATGAATTATTAACAAAGATTAGTAAAAAACAAGGAGAAAAAATTCAATATGTCTATTTAGCAGGAATACAAATAATGTTTAAATCCTTATTTAGAGAAGGAATAGATTCACCTTTAACCGTAAGTTTACATGATGGAAGAATAATAAATTTAAAAGATAGTCATTTAGGAACTATAGAAGGAAACTTGGCATATCAAAAATTAATATTTACTTGTTACCCAAAATATTGTGTCTCAATTACAGATAAGAACTTCAATGAAGTCTTAGGACTACATTTTAAGTTACATAGAAATGATATAATGGAACCAGGAGACAAGATTATGACTATAGAATATAGAGCTTTGTATACATTTACTAACTCTAATTATGGAAATATATACTCTAAAAAACCATACATAGAAGTTCACAAAGAATGTAAGGATATTAGTAAAATAATAGAACCAAGTAAACAAATAAGTTTAATTCCTAAAGAATATGAATTTAGTATACTTAAAGATAAACCTGAAATAGCAGAAGATAAAGAAGATGATTATTCTGATAACATAATGTTTAGAGATGGAAGGTTAATTAAAAGGTCAACAAGTCTTAAATTACCTAGAAAACATTTAGAAGGAACTAGTAATATAAAAGAAATCAAACTTCATAGAAATGCTGGTAACATGAAGATAGAAGGAGAATATTATAATGGAAGAGAATATATTGAAGGACCAAGTAAACAAGTAATAATAAACAAAATATATAGTTACAATAAATTAGATTGTGATATACTATTAGGAAATGACTTTATACAACAATTTCAATATTATAAACAAAATAATTATATGATAATGTTACAAACACCATGTGCACACTTATTAAAAATTCCAAGGGAATTTAGACCCTATAGAGTTCAGCCAGCCCAGCGTGGTGATAAATGGGAGAAAAAACCAATAATAAATAAAGATATAAACACAAAAATTCTATACAAAAAAGTTCTAAAAGCAGAGATAGAAATAAGTATAGAAAAAATTATAGAACAATTAGAAAAGACATGTGGAGAAAATCCATTATTATTTTGGAAACCATATCATCCTAAAGCTAAAATAGAACTAATAGAAAATGTTATAATTAGAGTCAGACCAATGATGTATACTATACAAGATACACAAGAATTTAAAACCCAAATAAAAGAATTACTAGAACAAAAACTTATTAGACCAAGTAATGGACCTCATAGCAGTCCAGCTTTTATGGTCATGAAACATTCTGAGCAAGTTAGAGGAAAAGCTAGAATGGTAATCAATTATAAAGAATTAAACAAATATACTAAATTTGATGGATACTTTTTACCAAATAAAGAAGTCCTAATAAATCTTGCAAAAGGAAAACAATATTATTCCAAGTTTGATTGTAAATCAGGCTTTTGGCAAGTTAAAATGGAAAAAGATAGCATACAATATACTGCATTTAGTACACCTCAAGGTAAATATGAATGGTTAGTAATGCCTTTTGGTTTAAAAAATGCACCACAAATATATCAAAGAAAAATGGATAATATATTTAGAAAGTTTGATGAATTTTTAATAGTATATGTTGATGATATATTAATATGTTCTAATACTAAAGAAGAACATAGAAACCATTTAATACAATTCATAAATGAATGTAAAAAGGAAGGAATTGTTCTTTCAAAAAAGAAAGCTATAATAGAAAAACAAGAAATTGATTTTCTTGGATTATCAATAGATAAAAAAGGAATAAAATTACAAACTCATATATCTAAGAAGATAGAAAGTTTTCCAAATAAATTAGAATCAAAGGAACAAATACAAAAGTTCTTAGGATGTCTAAATTATGCAGAAAGATTTATTGAAAATCTTTCAAAAAAGAGACATAAAATACAAGTTTTACTTAGAAAAACAAATACTAAAGGATGGAGTGAAGAACATACAGAAGCTGTTAAATTATTAAAAGAAGAATGCAAAAATTTACCAAAATTAAGATTGCCAGATGAAAAGGATAATTTGGTTGTTAATACAGATGCTTCTGATAAATATTGGGCAGCCATATTAAAAACAGATTTAAATGAAATCTGCAGGTATTCAAGTGGAACTTTTAACCAAGCAGAAATAAATTATACCACTCATGAAAAAGAATTGTTAGCAATTATTAGAGGAATAAAAAAGTTTTCATTATTCCTATTATCTAAAAAATTTATTGTTGAAACTGACAATTCTAATGTTACAGGATTAATTAAAAATAAGTTGCCAATGGAGCCTCAATATAGGAGATTGCACAGATGGCAAGCATATTTGTCATTTTATAATTTCGATATTATTCATATTAAAGGTATAAACAATTATCTTGCTGATTTTTTAAGCAGGAATATCGAGTTTGGAGATGGATAATATCAAGCAGGAGATATCAGAAATAAAATCTGCGGCAGCATTTGCCAAAGATGAAGCTGATGATATAAAAGTTGGAATGGAGGCATTAGCTGAAACCTTAAGTTATAATGTCAAATTATTACTTGAGATCAGTACGTCCCATACCAAAGTTACCAATGAATTAAAAGACCGAATTGATGCTCTTGAAGCACAATTGGAGTCTACAAATACCAAAAATACAGGGATTGATGCTTTAGCACAATCTCAAAATACCAAACAGGGAATACAAACAGCTACACCAAGTGGAAGCAGCGGTGGACCCAGTCAAATAAAAAGAGATACAATCATGGAAAGTCCCCGAAAGGTGACAATAAAAAATGATGATAAACATACAAGGGTGATCAAAATCAGAGCAGATGAAGATGATGAAACCCCTTTAACACCAAGAGAAGAAGAATATAAAGCTTTTGCAAAACTTGTCTATGAACTAAAAGATGATGAATCATATTTCATCTCCCCAGGAGAACATGTTTACCCAAGAATGATCATTACAAACGATGGAGACCCTAACATGGTTAAAATGGCAGCAGACTATGGATTCTTGGATTTAATTTATCCAGGAAAAGATTTAAAAGAAATTGAGAAATTTGATGATATCTTCCGAGGAGAAGTTTCAAAATTCGCCAAAGGAAGACCAATATATCTTAAATTTTACTCAATCAGTCCAGAAATTGATGGAAGGATATATTATCCTGCAGAACATATTATTACAATCGGATATGTAGGCCGAAATTTCCAAATTGAAGTAGGCCAAAATAGAAAGTCATTGCCAAACATTAACAGATCATGGATGAGATCCCGAAGAGTCTTAGGGATGAAAGTTCTCTACAACATGGCAAAAAATTTATACGATAAAAAATTTCAATGCTTATGCCAATATGAAGGATGGACACTTATGACAAATAATGGAAATGATAAGTCTACAATTTTAAAAGAATATATCCAAAAGTTTGATATCCATCAAATCCATGGAAGTCCATCAACCATACAAGAATCATGCCAGTTGAGGGAGTGTCCCACATGCTATCCAAATGAAAAGAGGCCCCGCCACTATGAAGAATCTTGACAAACTCTATATGAAGACAATAGAGGAAAAGAAGATGTGAAAGAAAGGTGGACAGCTGGAAGATATAATAGAGCTACAATTATGTAGTGAAGAAATTATTGTAATAATAGAACTCCATTAATGGAGTATGATGTAATGAATGATGTAAGAGGCCAATAATCGAGCCTCATGTAGTAGTATAAATAGAAGCCTTTGGGCTAAGATAGGCAGAATGAGTTGAGAAAAAACACTTGAGCCCTCATATTGCGAGAAAAACACTTCTGTCTTTTGATATAATCTTTGTACCAATTTCAGAATATCAATAAAAAATCCATTTCTTACATAGAAGAATGAGTTTCTAAATCTTCATTCCCATAGATTCTTGATAGATCTAATAAGAAATTTCTTTCTTATTTTAACAACAAAAACAGTTTTTCTTTAATCCAAGTCTAGGGATTTATCCTTAGAAACGAAACAGTGAAAGCAAGATGCTGAATAGCAAGGATTCCGTTAAGGCAGGAGGCCATTGAAGGAAACAATTTGCACATTCAGAGCCTGAAGGTCACTCGATTCTAAGAATAAAGAGCCAGATTAAAATTAAGGTAGAACTACTATTTCTTGTTAAATTTTGAAAGAATTTCTTAAGATCTTAGAGAATCGCAGGGATTATAAATGTTTATGATTATTACTGTCTGCTATGATGTTTATATTTTTATGATAATGTTTATATAATATTCAGTCATGCCAGGATATACAATTAAAGGATTAAACGATCCGTTAAAAAGAATACTTGAAAAAGTAGAAAATCTTATATCCCAACTAGAAAATACAGATGAAATATCTGAAGAATATATTAGACTTATAAAAGAATGTGAACAAAAAATAGCAGATTATGATAATATATTAGATCAAAGAATGAATTTATACTTTAAAAACCAAAACATAAGAAATATAGAACAGATCAGAAACCTACTTTAAAATAGAAGGATATGTCTTGCAATAAAGAAACCTATTTCATTAAGGATAAAATTGACTTTTTAACAAAAATCTTTAAAAGCCACTATTCACAGGCTATTTTGAAAATTCTCCCGATATTTCTTCACTAATAGGCTCTTCCCCAAGTTATCTGTATAATTACGATTGGAGGTGAATTTCAGGCGCTTTTCAAGAGTGAAATGTAAAGCATTTATTCAACATTTTGATATTGACAGCTACAAGTCCCACCTGTTACAAAACAAGCCAATACCAGAATTGCTCTGATACCACTTGTTAGGATTGATACCACTTATTGTGTCACTAATCAATGGATTGAGATGTTGAAGTTATATGGCAAAATAATAAAGTATGTGATTAAAAATAAAAGAATAAAAGAAGACAAAAATATGGCAGAAGAATTATGAGATTTTATTGCATCGAGAATAATGGAGAAGAGAGAAATATTACAATAATCCTAAAAGCTAGTAATCATAAATCTCACACTATAAAATTGTATAGAAAAGCCTAGTATTTATAGGAAACATGTAGGGGACGTCCAAGACCTCTTAGTAGAGTTGTTGATGAAGTATGATGCCAAAAACTGAGTCCAAAACGAAGTAGGAGAGAAAAAAACACGAACAGGTACTGTAGCAGCGCTCAGACGCTAGGTTTCGGGTTAATATTCCAAAACATGCTTTTTGTCATCCAAAAATCCTCCTTTAAGTCAAATTCCTAATTATTATTGAAATTTGAACTTCATAATTTGATTAGGACTCCAAAAGCATTCCAAACTTGAATTTTTCATGACGTGCACTTCAATTAGAATTTTTCAATTACTTCAAGTACTTCAACAAAAGAATTCGGGTCACACCCAAATTCTAACAATCTCCACCTTGACACGAATTCCTCCAAGGAATGAACTAACTTCTTCAACAATAATCAAAAAATTTAGGGGCTGTTCTCTTTGTGTTTCAATTTTGTGTTTTGTGTTTTGAAAACGTTTTGTATTTTGTGTTTTGAGTGTGTTTTCAAATTTCTGAAAATGCGTTCTTTTTGTCATTCTGAGAAATTGTTTCTGAAAACATAAAAATAGAAAATGCGTTTACTTTGAAATTTTGAAATTTTTTTAATAATATTTTACTAAAAAAATCTTTTCAAAATTTTATTGGTCTAATGTTAATTTATTATTACATAGCATATTAATTATGAAGTTGATGAATTTGAAATTTTTTTTTTTCCAAATATAAAAAACACAACTTAAATAACACTTGTCAACACAATTCAATAGATATAATTAGAAGTTTACGTGTCATAACAAAATACATTCATGCTGAACAAAATATAAAATAAATCTAAGGAGTCATGTACGACGTCTTGAGTAGTCATTCCACATGTTTGTAGCAATTTGATCTCTGACTTGACCCATTTGAGCTGTTTGACTAGCATCAAAATGTATGGCTTCTTGATATTGACTAGACTCTGGTATATCTTGAAACACCATATTCTCCTCTGAATATTCAGCAAACAATCTATCCAAAGCGTGCTCCTGGCGAATAAAGTTGTGTATTGCACAACATGCAGTAGGGATTTTTCTTTGTCTACTAAGAGGATAATTGGTAATCAATTTCAAAATAGGAAATCTTGCCTTTAAAACTCCAATGCTACGTTCAATAATGTTACGGCACAAGGAGTGTCGATAGTTAAACAACTCTTCCTTCCCACGTAGTCTTCCTCGTCCAACATAGTCACGCAGATAATATCTTTGACCTCGATAAGGGGCAAGAAATCCAGGCATGTTGGATAGCCAGAATCAACAAGGTAAAATTGATCTGCAAAATAATAATAATAATAATAATAATAAGACTCACATAGTGTATCACTATAGATACATTCACAACAATTATTTGAAGTATAAGAATATACCTCCCCGTGGCATTGGAAAGTTGTTAGATCTTCTTGTGACTGCATCAACGAATACTCGTGAATCATTCGCAGTGCCTTCCCAGCCAGAGTACACAAACGTGAATTTCATATCGAAATCACATGTCAACATCACATTTTGTGTTACGTTAGTTTTCCTTCCACGAAACGACGTTTGTCTCGATGTAGGTGCCCAAGCTGCAACATGTGTACCATCTATAGCGCCAATACAATCTTTAAAGAACGGATATTTGCGCAAAATACGTTCATGCACAACATCTTGATTTGTGGGACGGATTATCTCGACTCCAAATGTACAAACAGCCTTCAACACTCGTTTAAACCATTTGTGTATCGTATTGTTGGAATGCTGGAACCTATCACCAATAATACTATATCGTGTAGTGTGCCCTATAATCATCAAAAACATACCAATACCCTCCTCGACACTCACTTTTTTTCCATCTTTCAACAGCTCTCTCTGTTTTAAAATATCACAGAAATTCATGAAAACGTGTTTCTGCATTCGAAAATTACGATAGCATACGTCCGGATGTCCATTTAGAATTTCTTGCATGTACATTTTTCCTGTTAGCATTGATGTCCTGCAAGGTATCCTGTCAACGATACTTCTTTTGTGGAGACCAATCATATTAAGCATCATTAAATCGTCAACATTTGTGTCGAACTCATCCATCAATGACAAATCATCATCACTTGAATCGTCAACAATGGAATCATCAGTATTCACATTATCATCCATACTGTAAACAAAATAGACCCACATTAATTATCATAAATCATAACAACCATCATCCATTCAAATAAAACATCATCACTAAGTTCATACATAAAACCCTTACATCACCAAGAAAGTTCATAAAATAAGTAGCAGCTGTGAAAATAACAACAGTAGGTCCAATAAAGTACACAACATTACGTCACCATAGTCTTGCACATCACAAATGAAAAGTAGGTCTAATAAAGTTCACAACATACTAAATAAATGAAAACATTAATAATATCAAAGTAGGTCCAAGATAGGCCATCTCCTTGCTTCTGGCATCTTCACAAACGACACCCTGAAATCGGGATCCTTAAAAGCTTTTATTGCTTTCATATAAACTTCATTTGACACCCCTTCCATATTGTTTAATATGTCCATACATATCACATTTGAATAAGGATCCTGACTACTAATTTCGCTATCCGATTGATGACATGATTTTCCTTGGATCTTTGCAAGCTTTTCTTTGAAGTAAAGTGTTCTAACTTCTGTTTCTTCATTCCTCATACTCATTGAAGATGACCACTGTGTCATGCAGGCCTCGAGTTTATCATTTTTACTGATCTTTTGTTCCTTACGTCGGCGTTCACCCGACGTACCAATTTCCTCACGCCGACGAGTATTTGAGACCCCATCAACTTCATCCTCATTTTCCACATGTACATGCACTCCCCTATTCAAGAAGTCATCTTCGAGCTGCCTTTCTTCCTCTGATGTATTTGGAAGCTGAGTTGAGGCATTGGCTAATCCTCCAGTAGCTGTAGTCCCGCTAAATATCTCCCCCAAAATGTGGTAGTGCTTACATCCTTCTTTTTTGAACAGTTTGTAATCCGATTTGTTAATCTACATTACAAAAGAAGCCACATTAGAGAAGGGGGTACCATTGATAAGATAAAAAACTAATGACGACAATATACTTTAAGAAATATATATATACCGTATAAAAGTGTTGCCAAACTTCCTCTGCAGCATTCACGTTATTGGTATTTGGGTCCCATGTAACACCAGTATGTGCCAAAAGCTCGGAGAACATGCGGTGAATCTTACGTAAGCGGTTCCACTTTCCCTTTAATCTATCTATGCCGTAATTCATTTTTGTTGAAGCTACCATGGTTTCATTAATTCTGCCCCATTCGTCTTTCGTAAATGTAGAACATTGCAATGCGTTTGATTTCACTTTCTCATAAAGAATTTCAATAAAAGTGTGTTCATTCTCATCCGACCATGACATTGCAATGTTATTCCTACCGCGGTGACCACCCATGTTCTATTTGAATAGAAATAAAATTATGAACTTCAATGAGTTTAAGGAAAATTATTTATCATTCAAGAAATGTAGACACAACTTGGTGTTTGAGGCCAATACTATGAATTTATTGGCCATTGATGAGTGGGTAGTAGTTGAGGCCTAATAAATGAGTAGTTAAAATTAAAGTTTGACTTTGACCTTAAAATTATAATATGATTGAAGGAAACAAAAACTGCAATTGCCAAAAACCCTTTTACCAACTGATGTGGATGCATATGATATATAGTATCTTGTCAAATTTGAGCCACATACATGAAAAACCTCAAGTATGAACTTGTTAAAAGGTTTTAATATTCATCTATGTATATCATCAAATCATAATCTCAACTTGAAAACAATTTGACAGTAGATACACTATAGCTAATTTTTCAGAAAAAATAGCTATATATCTATCCCTAACACATCAATAAATTAAAACATGCTTCCCTCATGTTCAAGATATCTTTAAATACCAACAAATGATGCACACAACTATGATGAGAAAGTCAAGGCTCAACTCCATGATTTAACCATTACAGATCCACATTATACAGAAGCATGAGATCAGACATGTGTGAACTGGAGATGATTAACTTCACCACATTCAAACTGGGCTTCAACATCCAAGCTTTTGAACTAAATTGCAAACCATTGAAAAGAAACATGCAACACTTTAATCACAAGTTTATATCGTGTTATCTTTCCAATACATTAAACTTTATAAGGAATTCACTGCTTATAAGGAATTAAAAGCTTTGACAAACGTGCATACTCAAACAAAATTCAAACAAGCAATTACATTTGTCTAAAAAACTCAAATGAAACCCAAATTTCAATATCTATACTTGCCTATCCATATAATTCCTAGTGGCATATATTACTATAAATTATTTAGTACAATGAACCAAACATGTTCTCAACGTAGAGTAAAGTTTATGTATTAATGAAGTAATGAACCAAACATGTTCTCAGCCACTGATCTGGCCACACAGTCACAACAAAAGCCAAAGCCACACAGTCACAACCAAATCCAAAGCCAACAGAAACAAATAAACAAGCAGTGAGGCCAACATTGATGTAAATCATGTCTCTGTTCTCTTCATGTAAAGCCAACAGATTTTACATGCCTCTGTTCTCTTCATGTAAAGCCAACAGAAACATTCACATTGATGTAAAGCATGCCTCTGGTCTCTTCAATATTCAGTTGCTAATTCAATCAGTGAGGCCAAACTAATAAACAATCAGTGAGGCCAAGATAATTTAAAGGTTTTAAGTTCAGTGTGTTACAGCAAAACTAATAAACAATCAGTGTGCTCTGGCTCGATTCAGTTGTTCATTCAATACCCAAAACACAATGAAAACAATTTGCTGAACTTAATCGAGCCTCGCCAAAGATAACTTAAAATCGACAGTGTCGACTGAGATTTCACAGTATTCAGGCACCAATCAAAATTAAACCATTACACAGACACAGACCATCCAAGATTATCAAATTCACCCATACCCACCAACCAAAACAACTAGAACACACAAATTTGGCAGGTGCGAAATCTGAAGAACAGAAAAGAATTTCGAACTTACCGCAAAAACAAATATAGCAGGCAATGAACTAGCTCGGACCTACTTGAAAACGCGAACCCGGAGATCTGGCTGGTGGAGCTGTTCGGTTTTCAGTTTCTGAGAGAGAGAGATGCCAGGAAGAGGAGAAAGAACGGGCTAGGAAGAGTGAAGAACGAGGAAGAAGGTTTCGGTTGTGCACAGTAGCCGTTTTGGGCCTTTTTGAACAGTGCCGCGTTTTGGGTTTAAATTGGTTCAGAAAATAGAAAACGTGGAAAACCACGTTTTCTATTTTGTGTGTAAAAAAAATTTTCATTTTCAAAAACGTGTTTTCAAAAATAGGAAAGAGAACGCGTTTTTACTGTTTTCTAAAATTAAAAACGGAAAACGGCTTGAAAACGGTAAAGAGAACAGGGCCTTAATTTTTCCAACAAAAATACAAAATATTCCACATATTCCAATAAATTCAAGTACTACTCTGCAGAATTACCTTAAATTTCAAAAAATCATAATGATTTTGAATTAACCAAAATGAGTTATAACACACCCCAAAGTAGAATCATTACCAAATGTTTTTTTAGAAAGCCCTTGATAGATTGTACACCTTCTACTCTATCTAAAGCATTCTCAACAAAATCAACATCAACATAACTTGTTCCACTTGGTCTGTCCTTAGCAGTTGAATACAATGGCACCGCATGTGATGATGGCAAACCGGTATTACCCATATCTTCGAAATTCCACTTATTTGTATTCTTCAAATCTGACCATTTATGATCTCCTAAAGGTATTGTACAAAACTGAATGTCCATCACGGTACTGAACCTGTGCTGATTGATCCTTCCAAATTCTGCACGTCCCTGCAAGATGTATAAGTGAGACATTTTTCGTCCCTCCAATACAATTTGGGCATCTTTACAAACCTTCAAAGCTCCACCTCCACCAAAGAACTCAAAACCCTTTTAATCAAGAGTAGACAACGAGATGAAATTCTTCTTCAAATCTGGAACATGTCGAACATGGCCAAGTGTTCTAATTGTCCCATCTAAAAGCTTTAATCTGATCGTACCAATTTCAATAACCCGACAAGATGTGTTGTTTCCCATAACTACGACACATTTGGAAACAGTTTCATATGTAGCAAATAAGTCCTTATTAGGACACATATGAAACACACATGCTAAATCAAGAATCCAGTTATCTTCCGGTTTAGACTCAATGTCAGAAATAGTTAAGAGTTCTTCATCACTTACAACGTTGTCCACAAGATCTGCTTCGCCTGAAGTATCTGAATGTCTACTTGCAATCATCCTTTCTTTATTCTGCAATTTGTAGCAATCCTTCTTCAAGTGCCCTTTCTTCTTACAGTAATTACAAATTTGATTACTAAACTTAGTCTTTGATATGCCCCCTTCCAGAACCACCATGAGCAATCAGACCTTCTTCATCTCTGGCCTCAGAAACCAAATGCTTCATCTTCTCTTTTGAATACAAAACATCATATACTTCCTTTATGGTGAGAGTATCACGACTATACAAGACCGTGTCTCTAAAAGAAGAAAACGAAACGGGCAACGAACACAATAGGATCAAGGCCAAATCTTTTTCATCATACTCTATTTCCAAAGTTTCCAAATCAGCGACGTTAAATACAGCCAGGTGATCTTCCCATGATCCTCCTTATGTTATGCGATGAGAGTATAAACGGTGATTGATGTTCAACTTACTTGTCAGACTTTTAGTCATGCACAATTGTTCTAACCTCAACCATAAAGCAACTACTGAATTCTCCTTCAAAACGTCCTGAAGAATAGTATTTGATAGATGAAGATGAATGTGAGAAATTGTCTTTTTATCCTTCCATAATTTTTCTTCCGTAGTCAAAGTTGTGGGCATCTTGTCAATTCCCAGCAACGCATCATCGAAATCCAGTTGTGCGTGCACTGCACGCATCTTAACCTGCCATAGCGATAATCTAGTGCTCTGATCCAAAAGCGGAATGTCATACTTCATGGAAGCCATTACGAACAAAATTTCGAACAAATCAAACATCGTGCTCTGCGAAAACGAACATTGGCTCTGATACCACTTGTTACAAAATAAGTCAATACCAGAATTGTTCTAATACCACTTGTTAGGATTGATACCACTTATTGTGACACCAATCAATGGATTGAGATGTTGAAGTTATATGACAAAATAATAAAGTATGTGATCAAGAACAAAAGAATAAAAGAAGACAAGAATATGGCAGAGGAATTAGGAGATTTTATTGTATCAAGAATAATGGAGAAGAGATAAATATTACAATGATCCTAAAAGCTAGTAATCATAAATCTCAAACTATAAAATTGTATAGAAGAACATAGTATTTATAGGAAACATGTAGGGGACGTCCAAGACCTCTTAGTAGAGTTGTTGATAAAGTAAGATGCCAAAAACTGAGTCCAAAACGAAGTAGGAGAGAAAAACGCCAACAGGTACTGTAACAGCGCTCAGGTGCTACCCCTAGCGCTCAGGCGCTGCTGTAGCAACGCTCAAGCACTAGGTTTCAGGTTAATATTTCAAAACATGCGTTTTGTCATCCAAAAGTCCTCATTCAAGTCAAATTCCTAATTATCATTGAAATTTGAACTTCATAATTTGACAGGACTCCAAAAGCATTCCAAACTTGAATTCTTCATGACGTGCACTTCAATTAAAATTCTTCAATTACTTCAAATACCTCAACAAAAGAATTCGGGTCACACCCAAATTCTAACACCACCTAATTCCGAACCGATGATTGAAATTGTAAAACATAGCTAACAATACGTAGTACACTTTGATCATATTACCTGTATACAAAGCTCAACTAACATTAGAGCACCAATGGGTTAGTACATCGAACCAATTCAGTTTTCCGACCACCGGCAGTGTCCGCAGACCCGTAGAAACTCGGAATCGGAGTTTCTGATAGAGCTGGTGGGCGAGTACGAGAAGGGTGAAATTGAGAAAAATAACATTATAGAGAAAGAAAGTGGGTCGGGGTGAAGGGTATTTTTGTCTTTTTATCATTGAGTCATGTTTGCCTAACTTAAAGAATTCATTTATAAGTGAATTAGTATAATGAAAACAAATCATCAGATTTCAAATTTGATAGCATAATGACCGTAAGAGGTACACGAGGTCACACACGTTGAGGGTCACATTTACTCCACATTTGCGTTTAAGTTCAAAATTGAGGTCACATACGAGAGATGAAAAAAGGCCAAAATACTCGAGAATTCAAAAGTTAAGCATGAAATCACATATCAAAAGATTTTAACTAAATGCAGTTGTCAAAACGTCTCATTCTAGACATAGTAAATGTGACAATTAACTTCACGATTGAGGCCGTAGGTTTTGTAATATACGAGCACTCAAAACACGCGACTAAAGCAATGCAAGAGTTATATCAGTAACAATTCGTCCACAACTCCAAATAATTGCGACTTCAATTTTTTTGTGAACTCAATGATGCGGTTTTGTACGTGAATGTGACATTGAAACTACATATGAGGGTTTGAAAGTCACCACAACGTAATGCAATGTCAATTTAGACCTCGTTTGGGATTGTTTTTAGATCCCAACTTTTTATTGTCTAAACGAGTAAGGTCATTTTAAGTGTTTGATGATTTTTTAAAAAAAATTGCTTATTGAAGAATCTATACCCACCTGACAGCAGATTTTAAATAGCAGCATTGAATACAAAATAAACATCAAGAATGTGTTTAGTTCATTGCAATAAAATGAGAAAAGAAGTTAAAAATCAAATTTTTAGTGGATTTTGATAAATTTTGATGAAATATGTGGTTGAAAATTTAATAAAAATTATCGATACCATAAAATATATGAATAAAAATAATTGTTGATTTTGATGAACTTTTTTAGCTACACAGCTCAAGATATCAACATCAGGCCGGGTATTTCCCGAAATATTGTGTGTCACGTTGAATCGTACATTAAAACAAGGTTGTCCAAACCCAAAGAAATTTCAACAAATTGCATGTCCATAGCCACATTTTTGTACAAATTTGCTGGTAATCGCGGAATAGGTACAGCTTGCAGTGCAATGGAATCTTCATGTACGTAACCATACCAGGACTCTCTTCCATACCAATCTCCTTTGCATCAATCCCAATGGAAATGGTGCAAGAGGTGGCCTACCATGGAAGTAACCAAATTGATTCCCAATTGTGCACCCGGGCATACACTTCTTCCAGCACCAAATGGAAGTAGTGGAAAATTGTGTCCATTCATATCAATGTCTTCCTCGATAAACCTCAAGTGGACAAATTTTGAGGTTAACGGTTTGCATATAATTGGCTTACCCAAAGCAGCCCAATTAGGGGTGGGCGTGGATTGGGTTGGGTCGGTTTTTGCCCCAACCCAATATTATCGGTTTATTCGAAATTCAACACAACCCAACCCATGTAAATGTTAAAACTCAACCCAACCCAACACAACCCAATTATGTGTTGGTCGGGTTGGTCCGAAAATAAATCAATTATTCTCAATCAATCTTTATGCCACTTACGTATAAAAAGGATATACACGTTTTACAATAAGGAAAAATTCCATTGATATGAAAAAAACTCATTGAAGGACAAACATGAAAATTTTTAAATTTGTATATATATTACAAATAAAATTACAGGTAACAACAAAAATTTAATACTAATTTGTACTTATTCTTCATAAGCATCAATAGAGAATAAGATTTAAAAAATTGTGAAAATATTCTTCTTTCACCATGAAAGAGACCAGTGGATCCCAAGTAGACTAATAATCACAAGATATTGATAACTATTAACTATAATAATAATATATTTGGCAACTTCAAGAAGTAAAGACTCTCATGGAACTTTACCATCATAAAATTCTTTTTAATATGAAGACAAAAGAGGAGTCTTTCTTCTATATTTTATTCTTGTTTTGTGTCAAAATCTATCACCAAATTGATGTATATAAAAGATATTCGGACAGTTTTTTTTTTTAATTGGCGAGTTGGGTCGGGTCGGTTTTTGTCGGGTTTGGTGGGTTAACCCATAACCCAACCCAACCCGACCCGACCCGCTTAAATTTGCCAAAAACTGAACCGAGTAAAAAAATGGAAAAAAATCGACCCAAACAGTCGGGTTGGTTTGGTTTGATCGGGTTCGTCCGATTTTTGCCCACCCCTAAGCCCAATGATGGTGTCCTCACTAAGGTCATATTTCTCATGGAGCATCAACAATGCATCCAAAAAGTGTTGTTTGGCATCTCCATTACTCTTTCGGTAAGAAATCGTGTACTCTTCCTAGAGGCGGAGGGACGGGTGGGCTATAGCCCAGTCCTACCCCAGCTCAAAAGCAATTTTTTTAAAAAATATTTGGTTAATTGTGTATCATTTCAATTTTACACTTGAGTTGTAAATAAAATTAATTGGGCTAAAATTAATATTTGGACTCGACAAATTTTATTTTATTTTTAATTTTTCATCATGAATTTGCTTCTGAGCTGTGATAATTTTATTCTTTTTAGTTTTTCACCATGAAGTTGCTTTTGAAATGATATTATATCAAAATAAATAATATGCCATATATTTAATTTTATTAGTTTAAAAATATATTTGTTAGAACTTTGTTACGAGTGTTCAAAAATATATTATGACCAATGCTTTAAACTTATAGAAAATGATATATAACATTAATATATTAAAAATCAAGTGCGATTTAACTTAAATTTGAAAATTAAATAAATGAAAGGACGAAGGTGAATAATACAATTTAATTAGTTTGGATTCAAAATCAAATTAGTCAATTAGATATACATTTGAAAAATGATTTTTGATGGACATTTTAACATTTTTTTATTATGTCACTATCTCACATTTGAAGTTTATGAAACCATTGGAGAGAAGAGCATTTATAAAAGACACTATCTCACATTATAAGTTTATGAAATCATTTGAGAAAAGTGTATCTATAAAATGAGCATGACATCCAATAGTTTTCTATAGGCCTTTGAATTATAATCTATGAGGTCCGTTCATGAAATTAAAATTTTTTAAACTGAAAAAAGAATAAAAAAATCAAGAAAACCACCAAACTGCGACTAGTTCATCATTTTACGGTTGAACCGATCGGTTCAGTGGATTTTGAGCAGTTTTGTCATAATGAGTTAGCTGCGCATGATTTTGCCAGATTTTGGATCCAGATTTTGTTTTATCGTATAGTTTAGAACATCTTTTAGAGTACAAGTTCATTGAAAACAAAAAAAAATTCAGCCCGACTTAATATATTTTCTAGCTCCACCCCTGGCTTTTCCAATATAGCTTGTGTAAGACAGTCCTTACGATTTCCATGGTTGGCAAATGCGTCTTCGTCAAGTGGGAACATCCAATGCAACCATGGGATGTGCTCGGCTATGGAAAGAGGCGCCGATTTCTATTCCATTTTCACCAATGGCCCTAAATTCCTTTCCTTGCTCATCCAATATACCTTCAGAATTCAAACATCGCTTCCCAAAGGCAAGTCTTGTTATGTTATTGAATGCTACATCTCCTATATATTTCATCACTACCAGACTCTTCCCCAAGTTGCATTCTTTATAGATAGACTCCACCATAGCCTTGACCTCGTCTTCTCTAAGTGGCCTCAAAGCCTCAATCCTTTTTGGAGAAAACAATTCTGTGTTGGAAACTATAACATTCAGAGTTGAACCAAACAAGACGGATAGGATGGGGCCATAGGTTTCAGCCCACTCCGCTAAGCAACGGAACCTAACCAGGTTTATTTCGTAAAGGTTTCCGACCACTAGCCACGGCCATTTGCTAGCAGCAAGCGGTTTCGGAGTTTTCGATAGAGCAGTAGGCAAGTAAAGTAAGAGGGGTGTGAAATTCAGGAGGAAGAGAGGCATGGTAGTTGAAAGGGGAAGTAGAAAATGAGAAATGGTGGGAAGAATTTAATTTTTTATAGGGAAAATTGCAGCTACGGTACCAATGCTTTCATTTAGTAGCGGATTTGTCCAAACTTTTCATTTGTGCTACTCACGATACCAACCCTCCCAAAATGTCGCAGCTGAAATCCAAATGGAAAGAAACTGTTAATTTGACTGTAGTTGATCAAAGAATTAACATTGACCATAATCTTGACTAATTCTAAAATGATAAAAAGGTAACTTTACATTTTCAACAAAAACATAATTATAATCCATGAATAATTAAATCAAAAAAACATAAACACTATTCATCTTCTTCTCCACTAACCCCTCACACCCTACCCACCCAAATCCACCACCATTACCATCATTAAAATAATTGCAATGGAAACCAACCATTCAATTTATAAATCTATAATGCAATAAATGCTTACTTTCACCATCCTCAATTTTTGCACTTATTTGCAGTCACGTCCCGAATATTTTTTTGCAACAAACAAATCCTCAAACTTTGATTAATTGCGGCTACCATCCTCATGGATAGTTTTCATCCAAATTTCCAATTTATGGTGAATTTGCCCTTCACTTTAAATAAACAAAAATAAAATTTTCTTCTCCCTTATATCACCCGTCCCCAACTAGATGTGTCAATCCGGGTGGTCCGGGTTGGGTCGTCCCGCCAACATATGAGCCCGATAACTGTCTGCGTGAAAAAAAGCCTGCCCGCTACGGGTTTCGGGTCGGCCCACAATTTTGAACTACAACACAGGCACGCCCGCTGACCCATTCGGGTCGAGCCCAAGGGTCACGGGTTGCGGTTTGTTCCGATTTGACCTGTATGATTGTATAAATAAAATTATAAAATATAGAATTTTTCATATTTATAGCAAAAAATATTTTTTTTTTTAAAGATAAACTAAGAATTAAATAAAATGATAAATTCATATTTATACCAAAAAATGTTTACATAGAATTCAAATTTAATGTGACATGAATTATTCATAACTTTGCAAAGTTAAATTCAATTTAAACAAATAACAACTAAATACATTTTTAATTACTATTATCAAATATTTATAGCATAAGTACATCCCAACTAGGTTGGTGCCTATTTAACTATAATATTTTTTTTTCACGAGGGTGCAACCCGCGAAGCCCACGGGTCACACCTCCTTGATCCGTGAACCGCCCGCTCGGGTCACGGGTCAGCCCATGGTCCCGGGTCGATCCAGGCCGGTTTCACGGGTCTGGTCGGCCCGTCCGTCTTAACACCTCTATCCCCAATCCAAAGATCGCGTGGCAATCTCAGTTGGCACTGTTCCCAAAATAACTATTTTTTTTTTCCTTTCGTTTTTCTTCTTTCTTTTTAAGTTAAATGGAGGGTAGATTTGTTCAATTAAGGTTACTAACGGAATTTTTGGATGGAAACCGTCTATGAGCACAGTAGCCGCTAATTAATTGAAGATTTGGGATCTATTTGAAAAAATATATATATAAATATAGATAAAGGAGGAAGGTTGAGACGATTGTTGTGATTTACCCTTCCAACTTATGGAACCTATGCAGAGGCACAAGTACAAGAATGTGGAGTACTACGAGAAGTATGATTTACGCTAACTTCAAAGATGACGACTGGCATTGCCTATTTCTGATGCGATTCAGGATGATGAGGGAGTCTCTTCTCATGGATCAAAGGAAAACTGTGTACCAATGCAAATGTATTTGTTCTATCGATGCACTTAATCTTGATGAGAAGCTTTTATATTTCAGCACGCTTATCAGTAAGTGATTTTGACTTCATTTCGTTGATTATGCAGTTTTTTTTTGAGGCATTACTTGGCTTTATATATTGATTGGAGCTTTATTTTTGTAATTGACTATGAGATTCTAATAGATATATCTCATCGTTCTATCGTAAGGAGGTTGAGATTCGAGGAGAAAAATAATGTCTACGACTTTGGTGTAATCTTACTTGAGATCATTGTGGGCAGAATGATGTCACACCAATATGATATCGTCAATTGTCATCCACAAGAAGCTGTGTTACGCCTCTTCCAGTGAGGCTCTAAGTATGGTCACATAGCAACCACACAGCAAATGAACATGGACCTGCACTCCACTTCATTCTGCCCATGTAGCAATTTGGCTGAACCTCTATGGAGAGGCCGAAACCATATGTAGGACTGAACTCTTAAGGATAAAGCAAGGCGGGTAGAAACGCCGCAAAGAATTTTCCGTACAAGATCTTCCTTTTATGATTGATTTAATAACACACTGCAGTAGTCATTCTATCAAATCAACATGTCAAGTCTAGCCCCTTTATGTCAAGCCTAGGGCTGCAAATAGTCACAACATTAAATGCACCTGAGCCTAAAACTGACATATCGATACCTAGGACAAGGGCAACATGCCTCTTCATCCAACGGTTCTTACTAATTTCCTTCTACTATAAAAACTTACACATTGTGTTATTCAAAAATAATGCAAATTTAGACTCTTAAGTTATAACTTACTCTTATTACTCTCTACACATCTCCCCGAATTTAAACCCCTTTTTATATAAGGGGTCCACGTCTTAAGCATGTCCCACACCCAAATATATACTCTTACAAGGATTGACTTGACCGTTTGAATGGTTGTAGCCACCTTTCACACCGTCGGAGCTTGGTCACCTGTCCTAACGATTTGTCCAAGTATACAAGAAAAGCTACATGGACATGGGGAGTTGAAATATGTTGGCTACGTCACTCATACAAAAATCAAGGTCAACAATCTGAGTCTTATTCTCAACAAGTTTGGGATCGTCTACATAATACCCTTTCACCATTCAATTCGGTTCATTACTATTTCAAGAACTCTTGCTCACTATTCACTACATCAAGTCTATAGTAAGAACATTCTAAAATATTTGAACATACTAAAATATACATTTTTCATACCTAAAGTAACATCAGGTATTCTTCATAGGACAACACTAATCCGGTATTCTTCATAGGACAACACTAATCCACTTGATCTTTCTTGATTCTTCTTCAGTTGCTAGTAAGCCTACCAGCGGATGATAAAGCTCGGCGGAGTATAGTTGATTCAGCATTGCATGAGGAATGCTGGGACGATTCGCTGAAATCCTAATAGAGCTTTGTGTGAGGTGCCTGTCAAATAAGCAATCTGAGAGGCCTTCTGTTGAAGATGAGATCTGGAATCTGCAGTTGCAGCTCAAGTCCAGGCTTCACCGCACCAAGATTCCGACAGCAATTCAGTCAACAATTCAAGGCATCTGATTAAATTTTACAGTGCTGTATTGGAGGATAAAAGGCTAATGTGTAGAATTTATTTGCACCTAAGCTGCATTTTTATTATCTATTCTCATTACTCAATTTTCGACATTGTTCTCCAACGATATCCCCAGATCCTATTTACCACAGCTCATATTCGACATCGACCATTTTCAATGGATGTGTGGAATACCTTAAAAGGCACGAGAATCAGGAACCTTGAGTCACCACACACTCAAAAATGAGTACCATGTCTTCCCAACACAGGAGTCGTCTTCTAAGTGATAGCTTATTTGTAATAGTAAACAACAATTTTCAATATGCCAATAAACGCACAAATGAATAACCACTGAATTTAAGTACAAAGTGTAAATTGTTAACTTTAAATCACCAAAAGATGTCAATTGTACCCATGAAATTTCTCCAGAATTTTTCTTTTTCGTTTTATAAAATACCTAAAGAATTTCATACAGAATAATTGTACACAGCTACAAAGCACACTCAAATCTGGGCGATGGCAAACTGCATCCGTTTAAAAAGCAATTCGCTTATCATTTCCCGAGAGATAAAAATCTACTCCAATGGTCTCTATTCTTCTGAGGGCAACTTGTCTGTTGACATAATTTTCTTTTTAGATGTCCTTTAGTCTGAGGGTCACAGCTCTCTTGTGGGCATCCAGACCCTCGACTTCAGCCATAGTTGCTACATATGGGCCTAGCTTCTTCAACCCTGCCTCTGTCAGTGATTGGACTGTAATGTACTTCAAAAACGAGTCTAAAGACACACCACCATACATCCGTGCATAACCATATGTTGGAAGAACATGGTTTGTTCCACTCGCATAATCTCCTACGCTCTCGGGTGTCCACTGACCCAAAAATACAGAACCTGCAGATAGCATTTTGATTATTCAGAATTCCAATAGTAAGTATAAACTCTGTAATTAACTAATGCAGACACGGATCACCATATGTTAAAAGTTGTACTACATAAACATAGCATATGCAATTGATCAAGGATGGATGATAGCAACATGTTTGAAAATATCGAGGAGAAAAAAGTAACCTGCCAGCAGTAATGAATAAAAAAGGCCTACTAATAAAATTTCAGTACTTACACACTAAGAGTGGTTATTGAAGCAAAGGTGGCAAAAGATAAAATATTAATTCTGGAAATGACATAGATTTCATAGAAGCAAACACCAGATGGACAGAAGAACATGGATAACAGTTACCTGCATTCTGGATGAAACTTTCCCACTTCTCAGCATCTTTCACATTGATGATCAAATGCTCAGGTGCATACAAGTTAGAAAAATTGATAGCCTGTAAATCCAAACAATAAGTGTAATTTTGGAACAGATTGAGACTCGGATGAACCATACATGCAAAGAAAAATAAAATCAACCAAGATGCAAGTAAACAAAGTAACCAAGAAAACATCTCTCTGTGTCAGTGTGCAATAAACTAGTTCTTGAAATTGCCTATATGTATGAGTGCAGTTAATTATTGAAGGCATAACTTCATACACTTCTGAAAGTAATGTGTCCAACTTAACATTGAAATTTGGGCAGAAGAGTTCTTAAAAAAGAAAAGAATCAGCTTTTATTTTCTAAAATGCCCAACAAAAGGGAGTGTAATTTTACACTAATCAGTAATCATTGATCTTCAAATGTCTGCAATGAAAAATGGTACACATTGTTCAAATGATCTTTCGTATTATAATGTCAAGTTGGAAATTATATAAATTAAAGTAGTCTGTTATGACACTGCCAAATACTAGAGGACGAACCTCAATCATATCATGTGCAAAAACAGCAAAGCTGTGACTCAGTGCTTTTAAAGCGAACTCTCCCCTTGGCAGGCTTTGGCACTGCTTGTTGAGCTCATCCAGAATAGCAGTTAGATCCACACCATCTCCAGCAATTACAAGAACAACCTGGCTGTCGGGGCCGTGCTCAGCCTGAAATTAGCAACATGATGTTTTGCAAGGTCAGGAAAGAAGATAATGGAACATTTAAAAAAAGAAGCCTATAAGAAGGTATCTTTATGTGACACAGAAAGAACTTGATGGTTTCAGTTCTCTCTCTTATATGGTCATCATATAGTCAAATAACTCGTCAAATTTATCATGAACTTCTGTCACTGATATAAAAACATAATACTCACCTACTTTCATTAACTACAACTAACAGAAATTTACAGAAAACAAACTGAAGTATAAAATTCCAAAAAGCAGACACCTGTGAAAGTAAATCGGCAGCTATATGAACAGGGTTGGCATGTTTATCTGCAATGACAAGCACTTCTGATGGTCCAGCAGGCATGTCTATCGAAATCATAGCTTCACTGTTCTGTTAAGGAAAAAAATAAAGATTTAGCAACCTGGCAGCAAAACTGAAATACAGTGCAGAATATAACATAGTTTCAATCAGGAAATAAGGTAAGTAAAATTCATTGTTACCTGGAGGATCATTTTTGCAGCTGTAACATACTGATTACCAGGTCCATATATCTTCTCAACCTGCAATGATAGCAGCAGATATCTGAGCAAAAAGCATGGGGATAGATTAACGAAATTCATCAGATGATTGTAGAAGACAGAATACACAGCTCAAGATGAGTTTTTACTTCAAAGAAATATTTGTATTTATTTCAGCCTATACACTCCACCCCCCCCCCCCCCCCCCCAACCCACAGGAAGAGATTCACTGGGGCATAAAATAATGCACAAGTCAAGTTTGAAATCAAGTACACAATGAATACATTAATCATGTGAGTCACTACTCTAGATAGACAACCTACGACAGAAAAAAGAAAAAAGGTGGTCTAGGATCTAGGTGTCCTACACTGTGGGACAGTGGAGGGCCAAGATGTGACGTGTGAACATGGACCTACAATGCACAACTCGGTCTTGAATAAATCGCAAGTTCCTATAGCATAACCTTATACCTTTGCCCAAGGGTGGAAGTAGAATTAGATTTTAGTGTGGGATAAAATTTAGAGTCAGACTGAGATGAGTTTTTGGAATGGACTAATCATTTTTTGGCCATTCAAAAAAAAAAAAAGGAAGATGAAGAACCTGGCCCTACATAATTCCAATTGCACTGTTATGAGCTTTGGGGTGGATGAGTCATGTCACTAAATCTTTTTCCGTAGCATGGTGGACATCATCTTGAATCCTAGAGAGGGCTTAAACCACTATTCAAAAGGACAACTCTGTTGCATGTGGGTCCTAGTACCTATATTTTACACTCTCCACCAATAGAGTTCTCATAATTATCGCAATTCTTGATATGTGCAGATTCCTTGGTAGTATAGATGATATATTATTACTCTTTAATTCTCCTTATTATTTTGTTAGTGAGTCTTAGACTCCGACACATTTTCATGGGTATTCGTACAAACATGAGTTAATTGGCATAAATGCCACACAGAAGGTGCTACCTGCATAAGTTAGACTGGGTATGCCAAAACTAATCACTTATTAGTTAAAAGATGGATTGTGGACATCATGGATCTGTTTCAGATTAACAAATATGCGGTACGCACATCAAATTGCCATTTGATAAGATTTTAACAAGTATTTAGCAAACTCCTGGCAAAAGGGTTATATATTTTGGGTAGCTGACAAATGCCCTTCATGTTGGCAAGGGCAGTGGTTTTGCCAAGTCACACACACAAATGCAAATAGAAGTAGTTGGAGCAAAATACAACCAGGGAGAAGCAAAGAGGCTTCTTCCCTAAGATAATAAACATGCTCTACAACAAGGAAGTTAAATCAGCATCTGATGAAATCCATCTATCAAATCCTCACAACAGCAAAAGACAGTATGCAGAATCACTGAAAATACTATTAACTTGATCGTCTGTTTATTTAAGAGCAGTGTTATCTGGCAAGGCATGAAATGTTCAACTGACTAGTGCTCAGACGACACAATAATGGGAAATAGTCTTTTCTATTGAATTTTCCGAAAGAATTCCAAAACCAAGAATCTTAAAATAAAAACATACTCTGACAAAGCAGGGAAAAAAGATGATAAAAAAAAAGTGTCATGACTCATCCTCCAATGCCATAAATTAACTTTTCAAATTTCTTTTTGTGTGTCCACAAGCGTGTTAATGCTTCTTCTATATTCTAAGTTTCATTTCAAAGACCTACTCATATCTGATAGAATCCAGCCGCCTACATCTGTTTTTTTTTCATTTTTTTCTCTATAATATATACTAGTAGGGTACAATCTCGTGCGTGTTGTGGTTGCTTCAGATTCTCCAACACATTAGATTTAGTAATGAACCAAACAAGTAGGAAAAAAAATTATGTAGCCAACTCCAAATATATAGAGAATAAGGCTGAAGTTTTGCGGAGGTAGAAACTTGTGATGCTTCTGTAAAAGTAAATAAGTATTATGATGTTGGCAAACAGATAGTCCCATAAAGTTGATAGCTAATTCCGTAATGCAGAGAAGACAGAAGGCAGGATGAAATGCACCGCTAGTGGCAGTGTATGCAAAATGACGAGACCAAAAAACTTAGATACTTAATATATTACAAAGTTGCTGTGAGAATTAAAACTCTTGTCAAAGCCTGGCTCTGAATATGATGAGTTGTGAGCTTCTATGAACCAAAAGTAGGTTGCTACTACAATGGGTATGTTATAGTGAACGCACGCACACATCATGCAGAAACTGATACCTTAGGGCAAGATTCGGTTCCCCAAGCCATCGCAGAAATGGCCTGCACATATTATTGACAAATTTCAGAAATATCAGAAAAAATCTCTTTAAAATCACAATTTATAATCAGAAAATATACTGCATTCCAACCTGAGCACCTCCAGCTTTAAGAATATGAGTAACGCCAGCTTTCTTGGCACAATAAAGGACCTCCTGCAAACATGGCTGGTGAGAAATACATCAACATCATATTCAATCAAGCTGACTGGACGAGAACAATTACCTTACAAATGCTGCCATCTTGAGTAGGGGGAGATGCCAGTACAATAGTTTGGCACCCGGCTATCTGGGCAGGCTGATTGAAGAAATCCCACATCAATCAAGCAACATGAAATGAAATCAATATTTAATAAATCCAAAACATAATAATATACAGTTAACTCGAGTCACCTACAACTGAAAGCATCAAAGCAGTTGACGGCAAAACAGCTGTGCCCCCAGGAACATAAAGACCAACAGCTGAAATACTCCTTGCCACTCGCTTGCACCTAACACCCTAGCAAATTGAAAATGAGGAAACTGCAACTTAGCCTGGAACTCCAATACAAGAACTACCATAAAAGTTAAAAGTACTTACTTCCATGTTCTCGACAATTTTTTCTACAGGCTTCTGAGCAGCATGAAATGCAAAAATATTACTGTAAGCCACGTCAAATGCTTCTTGAACAGCTGCATCAAGCTAACCATCAAAGTACAAGTTACCGACTTGTGGACTTGAATGCTAAACTGAACATTTGTAATATAATAAAACTTAGCAACTAAACAAGTAGAATCACAATCAGAATTTATGAAAACTTTGTCCAAAAGAGATACCTCTGGATCGGGAAGATCATTGACATTCTCGACTATATTGTCTAGTTTCACTTTGTCAAATCGCATTGTATAGCTGTCAAAGAAAAACATAAATAGAAGTCATCCTCAACTGAAGGAAATGAAAACTGAGCAGAACATCCCAACAAGGCCTACAGAAGCATATATGCTTGATAAGGTTAAAATCATTTTCTATAAGTATTATGCCTCTGTGTCGCATATCCGGTGAAACCAGGAACATCTGGCTACATATGAACTCTTTAAAAGTATTATATACTATAGAAGTCATAAATTAAAAATTTGTGAATTTTGAATCTTGGTCAAATCCCTAGCACAACCAGGAGAAAATTACAACCTATTAACATTATTTGCACCCTTTTTTGGATAGACAAATACATTTGGAAAATAAATAAATAGAAGCTTTATCAGCTTTCCCTCGTTTGATGCAACTGCAATTAATGATGCCTAAGTTAATAAATGGTTCACAAAATGTGTCCTCTTCTTCTATTCAAGCTTTCATGACCACAATCAGAAATTTAGTCCCGCTCCTTACAACCAGACACCTTAGTTTTAGTGAACAAAACCCTCCCTCAAATTAACATCTACCACGATTCCAGAATAAAATAAAAATAACCCAAAAGGTTGGTGGGCGCAGTTCTCTGAACCTAGCGAAGCTTAAAACCAGTCTTTTAACCATAATCATATCATGAACTAGCCCAATTTTGTAAGGCTTCCAATATTGTCCTCAGGGCTTTTCTACAAACAGTATCACGGCCTTCTGTTGATCAACATATATTTTCAGTTTGAATAGCGAAGGAGTTTTCCCAGGCTTCTCAAACGTCACAAAATAATATAAAAATCAAAATGAAGAAGTAAAAGGAGCACCAACTCTTTAACAGCTGCATCGCCTCTACTGCGTACTTCATCGACAATTGGTTGAACCTGATCCAACATCGATTCAAATATTACAATGAAGTCCAGATAACAAGATAACAAATTTTAAAGAACAAGTTGGTGCTGCTAAACAACACCAAGGCTCACCACATCAAAAATGGAAGAAAAATCAATTCGAGGACGAGCTTTGAGGCTATCAACCTCGGATGTAGTAAGATCTGATAACCTATAGGACTTCATTGAACAATTTAGAGTGCAAGGAAATGGCCCTGTGAAACCATAAAATGCAGAAGATGAGAAGAAAGAGAATGACACTATCAATAATTAAATCTTGAGTCTAATCATGGACATGAACGAATCTGTAGTGATTAATGAAGAATTATTGCAGAATATACGGCTTGAGTTTACAACCATATGACTCAGCCGCATGGAACTTGTATGAGAGTTAGCTTCAGAGAGTGTTTCTATCCAGGTGCACACACATTTAAATCTTAGATTTATTATATACACGACACAATGTGGTAATAAGATGTAACTTCTGTAAACACGGACTTATATAAAGCACGACAAAAAATTATTCATCTATATATATATATGTTAGATCAAAACACGAAAGATTGAAACTTTGATTGAATAACATTCAATCCATTTATAGATTACCTTAATCATTATTATACTAAAAAACCTAGCTTGTTAACGACATTTGATTCCTATAACTCAAAACCACTTGAATCTTCACTGATCAAAAAATAAACCACTTTGCATTATTTTTTCATCTTCCCAACAATGTTCATCTATCGTGTAACTTTTCAAGGATCTCAAGACCATGTTTGTTGTTAAGGAATTGGATTGCCAACGTAGACTTAGGTTCTTAGAAGTACGTGCAAAATTCAAAGGGAATAATTTCTATTCCAACTTTAATGCCCCAATTAGCCCTCAGACATGGTGTTAAAAGTGACATAACTGACCAAACTACCTATTCAAGGCCTGGCATTCTTTAAACAATTTAAAGAGCATATCTAACTGTTTCATATGTCTTAAGATTCATAAGTGCCCAATCAAAGCCGATTCAAATTAATAAATATCTCTCTGACAAAAAATATTGTTCCACAGGCAAAAATAATAGCTAAGCATTATAAAAGAAAAACTTGTTATACATCCAAGACCACTTTAAGGATTATTTTTTTGGTCGTCAAATTTATCACAAGCGAATGTTATTTGTTAGTGCATTTCCATGTGCAACTTCAGCACAATTTAGTAATTTACAGATTAAAAGCAAGTAATGTCAACAAAATTAAGCCATTTTTTTGCTCAACTTTGTAATCTTTGCTCATATAAATTAACAAGACCTTCCTCAAAATTGAACTTCATTGAAATGTCAAAAACCAAGTTCATCCCATTTTCAATTTTATTTTATTTTATTTATTTTATTATTTATTATTTATTTTTTATTTTTTTTGAAAAAAGTAAAAGTTACTTTTTATTTTCAGTAGATAAGTTACTTTTTCTTCCTTTAAAGTAATAAGCTAAGTTGATGTTCCTGAAAGTAAGTATTACAAAATAAAAGGTAATTAGCAATTTTCAACTTTGACTAATAAAAAAGGTTAATTCATATTGTGTGTCAATTTTTGGAACATTCATCTTGGCAACACCTTTTTCAATCAACTGTCAAATTTTTAACGAGTTAATTTAATCAACACTCACTCAACTTTAAACTTGTTACCACTTACTCACTCAACTTCAACGGGTTATTGAACGCTCACTCATCTTTACTTATTGTTACCCATCCACCACTCACTTGACTCCCATCTCTTCTAATTAGCAAAATTACACGTGGCAAACACCTCCGTTAAATTGACCTAGCTGGAATTAAACCCATCTCCCCCATTTTATGTAGTTGTATTCATCTTCATCAATCCTCCACCTCTCTCTTTTTTGTACATGTTTTCATGGTGAAGATGTAGAGAATTCTGTCGAAGACTTTGTCTAGAAGGATTTCACACTTCCCTCGTGCTGTAACACAATCACCATTCTCAACATTGGCTAATACTGTTGGAGAAGATGACACCGTTCTTCTCAAAATGCCCCCCTTCGACTATACTCCTCCGCCTTACACCGGTCCTTCCGCCGATGAAATCATCAAGACCTATCCTGTACAGGCTTCTGCTTCTGCTTCTCCTACGCCTTCTCTTGCCATTAAAATTTGTAGTTAGACAACAATCCCTATAAATTGCTCGTGCACCACCACTCCGGAAGATGAACATTTCGTCAACTTTCAAGGATAGGGGTTCTGATTTGGGGGTTTTGATTTTAAGATTTAAAAATCCCATCCAATTCCACAACACCCAGAGCACACCTCAGGAAACTCGAATCACCACCAAACAAATCAATATCAATAAAATCAAAGCAATCCCTCCTCAAATAACACTGAATCTGCAGCTGCACATTGCATCTAGCACTCAGAAATGGCAGCTGCTGCAAGTATATCGATGTTGCAACCAGTAGTGCTCTCATGGTGGAAGATGGTGTTGCCAATGTTGAAGCAGTGACCGGCCCCTTTCAAATATGATTTGGCTTAATAATATAAAGGGGTGTTTGTTTGTTGCTTTTTGGTGACTTGAATCTAATTTCCGAATGATTTTTTGCCACTTAGGAATTCTGTTATCCACGTGTAATTTTCCATTTGTTTGGAGAGATGGGTGTCAAAAGAGTAGTGGATGGGTAACCATATGAAAATATGAGTGATTATTTGGTAACCCGTTAAAGATGAGTAAGTAGTAACAATTCTAAAGTTCAATGACGATTGATTAAATTTACTCAATTTTTAACGTGTAAGGGGTGTCAATCAAGGTGTACACTTTGTGTGTAGGAGTAGTTTAATCCTATTCATTTTACTACTAAGTAAGTACACATTGTAAAGCATAGCCAAAGACGCTCTTACTCAGAACAACGTACAAACTACAGTACATGGACATAACGAAAACTGCTTAACTTTATGTTTCAGAAATTCTACATTCACGAATGCACAATGCATATAGGAATTAATAATAAACCTTTCAGAAGATAAAAAAACAAATATCAACAAATTTTAATAGATTTGAAGGACTAATTTCTAGTTACTTGGCCGAGCAAAAGAGGACAGACGATATGGAATACTTTTTGGAACAGCAATAGCTCGGAAATTACAAGCCAAACCACTGATCTGATGGAAAGAAAGAAGTCTACAGTCCATTAACACCAACCTTCAATCAATTAATACATCAGTGAAAGCGTTTTCGAAAAAAAAAAAAAATTGTTCTTTCAATTGAAGTTTATTACGATGAGGAGCTTACTCAAAGAGGGCGAAGAAAAAAATATGGCGACTGTGAGATACAGAAACGGGATTGGCGGCTCAAATGTGCATCTGAGCACTTCAGATTACAAAAATATACATATAATAAAGCGACCTTTTTCTTTATGAGTTAACACCCCCATAAGGTATATAAATATTACATACAGACACCCCTATTTTCCAAAAATTATAAACCTTCCCCTTAAAGTTTGTTTTACGACATATTCTCTAAAAAGTAGAGATGTTAACTGGGCGAGCCCCCACTAACGAGGCGAGACAAGGGCATGAGCCAAGCAGCAATTTTCTCGTGTGAGTCATTCATTTGAATCGAACAAGTTGACTCGTGAACACATTCAGCTCGCCATAATAAGTAAAATATGTAATTTTGTTGAAAAAGAAAACTTGAGTGAGCCAACTACTATAAACCAAGGTTTGTAAATAATCACAAGGAAAATTTCAACTAAACAAAGTCTCATTTCTTTATTGTTTGTTGCCTTCTAAAATTTCAGCCACCTCCTTGCAGAGCAAGTTAACATAACCCCCAATGGTTTCGATAGTAACATTAAGGATGTATGAAAAAATAATTTTTTTTTTTTCCTTCCATCCAAGTTCCTACTCTTGAGACGTGCGATTGATATTATTTTTCCTCAAAATTATTTTTTAAAAGTTGATCACATGATCGTGCTTCCTCGTAAACAAGGAAAATATTTTATTAATGGGGAATGTATTTTTATTTTCTAAACAATTCACATTTTTCAAAAACTTAACTTTATGGAAAAGTATAACATTTTCTATCACATTTAATGACAATTTTATACTAATAAGTTCTAGACAATTCATGCAAGTTTCATGATTGTAATTAATCACACTTTAAGGGTCCGTTTGATTGTAATAATGGAATTTGGATGGAAAAAAAAATGAATTTCAGATAATTAAATTTTCTAGAACTTGTTTTATTGGGAATTGTCAATTAATTGTGTTTAACTGATATAATTTTTTAAAAATTTTGGATCTTTTGATGTTCATTTAAATTTGTTTTCCATGAAAATTGTCCATTAAATAGATAAGATTTGTTATAATTGAATATATAATTTATTTTCATTGCTAAAAAAAAAAAAAAAATTGTCTAGAAAAGATTTTCCCACCAAAGTGGTGAGAACAGTTTTTTGTCAAAAGCCAAGAAAATGTCAACACGCGGGTGAAAGATGAAAAACCAATTTCATAGAAAATTTGGACAATCAAACATGTAAAAATGTGAAAAATAAAATTTAATTTCCATCATCTATGTAATTGAAGTGCAATCAAACAGGGTCTAAATATAATGTCAAACAAAATTCAAGGAGGCAAAATTCACGCCACAAAATTGATTAAAGGTGGCATATAATATCATCAGTCCAGAGACAAATAATGTACAATTGCTGACTTTATGTAGTAGAACCTTTACAACTTTCTATCCTCGCATGGGATGGTAGTAAACAAAAACAACCTGGCGAGTCCAAGGAAATTTCCGTAGACAGATAAAGAATGGGACATTTTACAAATGAAGTGAACATACAAAAATGGATACATAAAACTATTTATCTCCGTGAAGCATCGAAAATTAGGTTCATCTCAATCTCAGCGTCACGAGACTCCCTTGAATTTCCAACTTTCTCTGCCTCTCTTACAATCTGAATGTCGTCAGGTCTGAAATACTGAATTAAGATTTTTACAACAAAACGAGGAACCAGTGCCGCTATTGTGATGCCAAGCAAGCATGCCCAGAACAATTTAGTCCCAGCAATATGAAAGAAGGCCCTGCACGAATATGTAAGCGCACGAATTATCTTATGTTCTCATTTACTGTGATGGTGATGCACACTCTTTACAAATCCCAATAGTAGCCAGCAACCGAGTTCAGAAAAAATTGAGCTAAACAGAATTTCTATGCCAAGTACAACACTAAGGAAATGCCGATATAAACCAGACTTTGCAGGATTTGTTTGACACGAGACCCACGTCATATGCATGTATACTTTAAGAATGTAACACAAGGAAGAGAAAGCTTACCAGTAACCAGGTAGGAAAGGAAGAGCATCAATAACCATGACACAAATGAAAGTAGCAACAATTGATCCCCAGATGGCTGCATGAGTTATCCAATACCAGCGAAAGACGTCCATGGCCAAATGTAAATTAACCACAATTACCACTGCAATTGTCCAAAGATCTCCGATACTCGAACCATCAATATCGCTTCCCCAATATGCGATCAGAGGTACAAAGAAGGCCGCTATGCTTTGCCACAACACGTCCATAATTGTTACCCAGAATAATTTTGTGTTGTAGCTTTCTTGCCTTTGCCCTGTCCCATAAAGTCGTGGATACCTCAGCAAAGTTGTTCTACTTAAATCTTTATCAAGAATCCCCACAACTATAGTAGGAACCGACGTGTAGATTATTGAATATAACATACTGCTCCAATCGGTGATAGCAGTTGTCAATGTGAAGCTTGTAAAGAGAGCATACCTGTGAAGAAAAATTGTCCAAGTTAAACTGCAAATCTACGCATAAGTTCAGTTACATTTTTATAATTCAAATTTAATATTTTTAACGTGCCAGTCTTATCATCTTATTTTATACAGAGATGCAATATTATTATTTGAACCTTTTAACTCTGCCCGAGTGTCATTTCAGATTCAGACAAACAGAAAAATGAGAATAATGAAGTACTTTTTCAGTTTATCCTTCAAAAAAAAATGAGTAGCATTCACTTGAATGCCTTTGAGGGTCGACTAAAAGGATGAAAAAGGGCGAAATACTAAAAGAAGTGAGTAAAGAATTTCTATTTATTATAAGCAGAGGATTAACAACTGTTTCAAAATATGATCAATTAAGGGTATTTTTGGACTTTCTCAGCTTCAATTTAATCAAGCATAGTCAAGAAACCGATGCCTTTTCTTACTATTTTTTTCTTTTTCTTTTGAAAGCCACAAAACCAGGCGAACGACGTAGTGCCTAAAATGCCACAAACACCAGTCAACTAAAGCTGTCTTTAGCTTTTTGTAATATTGTACTGAGGGAAGAAGGAATTTAAATTTGTATTTTTCACTAAAAGCATACTCACCAAAATAATACAAGAACGAAAACTGCATTCCTGTAGAAGTTGTACAATATCATGTAACTCATCCGCTGATAATTCCAATGTCCATGTACCAATAATAATGGGACCAAAAATCTAAATTGACCCATTGCAAAATCTGATGCCATGACAGCTTGCCTACCCTCTTGTCCACTGATGCCAATACCAACATCAGCCATCTGGATCATTGAAACATCATTTGCACCTGCAACTCAGAAAAAAAAACCATTAAATTGCCTGACGCTATAACCAAATGGTTGCTTGTTATTCCCTTCTTTGTACGTATTTTTTCAATAACGTTCAGAGATAACAATGCTTACCATCACCAATAGCAAGGGTCATCTCATTAGCTCTGTTTTTCATCAGGGCAACAATTCCAGCCTTTTGCAATGGAGCTACTCGACAACATAATACCACAGCACATTTGCTGGCTACTTCAAAAAGCTGCAAATTGATCGACAGGGACGAGTATAGTATCAAAATAGACTCTAACTTAGATATAGAGAGAATAAGTAGAGTGGACAATCATTAACCTGTTCTTCAAGTTCAGTGTCAAGAATATGAACAAGGCTTGTACCATCAATAATTAATGCAATTTCTGTCGTTCTAGCTCCAGAACCTCCTCTCGTAGTGTCAGAATCAGTAGTAGGCTTCTTAAACCTTAACAAAGCATCTTCTAGGCTCTTCTTGCACGACTCCTTAGAGTTGTTGTTGACTACAATCTGGGTCATCTTACTTGTCAGGAGCTTAGAGGAGTGGCCGATTGAAATAGCTGTTTCTTGCTTGTCCCCAGTCAAAACCCAAACCTTGATACCAGCATTTCTCAAGGACTCAATTGCTTCTGGAACTCCTTGCTGCAATTTATCTTCAATCGCAGATGCACCTAATAAGCTAAGAGAGTTTTCTATGTTGTAAGCAACCTTACGGAGTAAAGATGCCCTCCCCATCAAGGCAGTGCTTGCTTTTTCATAAGATGATTGCCATTGTTCAAATTCAGATGCACTCAAGTCCCGCATTCCAACAACAAGTGTTCTCAAACCCTTTGAGGAATAGGAGTGGAGGTGGTCTTCGGTCGCCTTCACAACGTTCGAGTTCAAGGACTGATCAATCACACTAAACATGGTTGAATCAGCACCTTTAACGAATACCTTAAACGTAGTGTCAGGACATCCTAGTACGACTGACATCCTCTTCCTGTCACTATCAAACTCGTGCAAACCCAAGACATTGTACCTGCAGTGACCATTTATGGCTACAACATTAATATCAAGGGCAGAAGTAAAAAATAAACAAAAGGGAAAAGGAAAATTGACAAATGCAATAAACTAGACAACCACTTAGCAAATGAGCTCCATAAGTCATCAACAAAGGAAAAAACAACTAGAACCTCCATAATCCTCTACTGCAACAATTGAACTATAATAGTAACAATTCCAATCTTTTCATGATTGTGACTTTTCTAGCATGAGAAATTTCATAGAAACATTCTAACTATATCATTGACAGTCTAATAACTCATTAAAAGTTACACGTAGCTGCACTTATGAGGCTTGCAAAGTAAAATTGAGCTCGAGAAGTACGAAGAAGGAAGCTTTGAGTTACCTTCGCCTTTCCCCTTGAACGTCAATAAGTATATGACCTGAAGTTCGTTCAATAAGCATAAAACCATAAGCTGCAGCTGCATAGACCAATGCCTGTTCATCTGGAGACTCTCCCTGATAATCTATCAACTTCAGAGCAGGATCAGATGTCTCCACAGTCAGAGGCACAATTGTATTGCAAGCTGCCAAGGCTATGAAAAAATCGTGAACATGTCTGCCTTCATCTGTGTGTTTTTGTTTTGATAAACTGAGAAGCTCCGGATCCACCTTTACATTCATCTTTGGCCTGAAAACTTGCCCGTCAACTGATGACAAATAAGGCAGATATAAATAATATGTTTAGAATGAAAACCGTGTGCAGGACTGAGAATATAAAGAAAATAGACTAGTGCAGACACACACAGAGAGAAGTTGTAGTACCTCTAGCCGAGTAACTAATCTGTTCATCTTCAGCCAAGACCTTCCCACCGCTGTAGTCTACACCTCCTATGGTTGCACAATGAAATTCCATCTTGTTCTCAGTCAGCGTACCAGTTTTATCAGAGAAAACGTATTTTATCTGCCCCAAGTCTTCATTTATATTCAAAGCCCTACATTGAAATCTTGAATTGGAGGCCTCATCCAACATCCTATCATCTCTGATCATAAAGTAAGCCTGACCAACACGAACAAGTTCCATGGATATGTACAATGATATGGGAATCATGATCTGGAACACAATAACTGACATGAGGAATACGAAGAATATCTCCATACCCCAACCATAATAATTATAATCCTCAACTTCAGATTCCGAATAGTCCTTTTTCCTGTAAAATTGCATCAGAACCAAATCGTCCTTGTGTTGCCTCAACCAGACACCGTGACAAACAGAGATTACTGTACACAGTACTACAAGAAATATAGAGAGGTAAATAATCTCCTGGTTCATCTTTGTCTCAAGACGGCTTCGTTTGGATGGAGCTCCAGAGTTGTTGAGCATCGCTTTTGTCTCTCGACCAGCATAAACGGCAATCCCAAGTGCCCAATTAGTGTTCTTAAGCTCACAACCACGAAGGATAATGTTTGAAGGTCCAAGGGAAACACGCTTTCCATCAATTTCCATGTTTGCCTGGAAACCGTAAATGTTCCTATTGGGTTTCTCACACTTGATCAACCCATTTATCTTTTCCTTCTCCAGGTTTTTCATTTGCGTCTCCTGCTTTGCATACCGAGTCTTCAGATTTGATTCTCCATCCAAATTAGTCGTCTGGATATAAGCAACCCCAGTAGGGTCACTCGTAGACAGCAGCACCATATCACAAGGAAGAGTTTCATTTGCAGAAACTTTAATGATCTCCCCAACACGTATATCTTTCCATTTCTTCTGTTGGAGCTGATCATTCACCAAAACCCACGCCAATCTGTTGTTCTCAATCTTGTCTGAACGATTCCTTCTATAGTCCTCATATGCATCCTTAACAGCTGTAACTAATAGCACGAATGCTAACGGCATAATTGAAGCTCCGCGACCAAAAACAGCCAACTGGGGAAGCTGATTGAGGATGGCAATTGCAAGAAAGTATATGTAGGCAACTCTATGGAACTGCTCAAACAAATTCCGGGGCAAGAACGTCAAGATAGAATATTTCCCAGTTCTGATGGAGTTCCTGGCAAATTCAAACTTCTCATTTGTTTTCTCAGGATCATTTATATACACCAATCTTGCATCCTGATCATTAACCTCTTTATAGGAGGAGCTAAACCTTTCGGAATCAGCACCCCTTGACCCGTGCCTCGCGGAGGGCTTTGATCCCAGCTCAAAGCTAACCTCCCTAACAGAATGCCCACCAGAGGCCTTCGAATAAATCGACGAAGTACTTCGCTGGGATGAGGAATTTCGGATAAAATCCGGAAGTGGAGAATTTTCATTTTCAAAATGGGGACTCAAATTTAAATCCATCCCAGAAAATGGTTTAGGGTTCTCGGAAATTGGTTTCAACGAAACGGGGGTATATGGTAGTTCTTCTTTACCAGGGGTTCGTGGTGAAGGAATCAATAGAGAGCGCTGTTGGGACATGATCCGGAGATTCGAGAACCTTTCAGCAGCTCGCAATCAAAAATCAAAAAATACATGTGAATTTTTCTTTTCCCAGGTACTAATCCCAGTCAAAATTCACCAGAACTCGGAAATTAAAGCAATATCCAGTAACTGATCTTAACCAAAATCACCAAAAATTGAAATAAAAAAAAAAATCAATTCACAATAAAACAACAACACGATACTAACAAGTTGTACTGAGAATCTAAACAACCAGTAAAATACAAGAGATCTCTATGTAATAATAAATTGTCTTCCGTTCTTCACTGAGTTGTTTAAACTGAAAAGCTACCCAGTAATAAATATTGATGATACAACAACACAAAGAATAAAGCAAATATTGCTAATCTAGTATTAAATGGGTTGGTATAATCAGGATTTTCTTGAAAGAAGAGAAAAAGATGTGAAAGATTATTTCCTGGCGGCTTTTAATGTTGGCAGACCGCAGACGTGATTTGAATTCTTTGCAAAAATCATCATATTTTTCATAATATAATCTGGGAAATAAGAGAGAAAAATTCAAAGGTCAAAGGCAAACTGCGTAATTGAATATAGAGATGGAGGGCGAAGATTGCAAGAAATTGGGAAGGGAAAGAATGTGAGAAGAAGTCGCAAAAGGGTGGCGACAACACTCTAAATTAATGAACATTTTCGTTAATGTGAAAACGTAAGGAAAGTCGTCTCCGAGTAGTTGTTCTTCTTTGCTTTGCTGGTTGTTCTAGAAGCACCCATACCCACCCACCCACCCCCTCCCCCCCCCCCCCCCCAATGGAATGGGATGTGAATTAATTTGCTCTTTTTTTTTCCAATTTTAATCACATTATCTATCTAGGGTATGGACACGAGTACATGGTTCAGTTAAAAAAGTATATTAAAATTTAAATTGAAATCAACGATTAATTTTAACAATACATTTCATTGGATCACAGCTTTTCAATCGCACGTTCTATTAACTTTTATCAAGATTTACTAAAAATATGATGTTTATCTAAACCAAACAGGAGCACGCTGTATTTTTATCCTTTTGAATTATTTGACAAACTAAATTCTTGATTTAAAAAGTCGATGAAAGTTCTATTCATTTTCACAATAATGGTCGTGAATGTTCTAAGAATTTGAGTTTATTGTAAGAATACTGATGTGGACTAATCTAGCTAGTATGGGGCCTTATCAATTATTGTTCGATGAATGTAATGAAATCCATTGAACAATAAAATCGTAGAGTTCGTTGTCACATGTAATAATGTTCAATATCATTTTTTTTTATTGACGTAGGAACCCGCAGCTGCTACTAGTAAATTCGCACTGGGTAAACTTCGCTCCATGTGCAGCAGCTCGCAAATCACACAGGAGAGATAAACTGCACTTGACAAGCCCGGTGCGACGGGTTCGCCCGAGGAAGTGTTAGCGGTGGATTCGAACTCGTGACATTCGATCTCCGCGTTCACCTGATAGACCAATATAAAGAATAAATTCTAACTTCTGTTCCTTTTACCATAATATTTCGTGACAAAAAAAAAAAAAAATTTATTAAAGAGATTTTTGTAAAGCTGAGTGGGGTACAGTGCTTAAAATTTTGAAATAATGGGGGGAAATTGGAAGTTCTCAAACTTAAAAGAACAAAGTCTAAAAGTCATCCATTTAAGAGGGTCCCGCAACCCACTTTCACATATATGAATAACGATGATTGAACGGTTTCAAAGACATGAAAATAATGGATAGATTGATCTAACATCGCCTATTTGTGTGTTTTTTTTATTTTTCAAATTATTCAATCGTGTGTCGAAACGTGTTTTCCTTATTTTTGAGCATGTTTTTGAGTCTGTTTGTGTAGCATGATCGCACGTTTATTGGTTAGTTGGTGACTTAATTTGGTTTACCAAAAATTATTTCATGGAGTAGTTATTCAATGTTAATGTGTTCCAAAAAGGGAAAAGCACATTTTAAAGATTAATATTTTTCTATATTATTTGTACTTTACGACACATTTACACAGTAGTAAATAGAATAAAGTCTCTTATTTTCAAAGCCGTGCGATAAACTTCTGAAAGTTAAGCGGTCCAAACTTTTTTTTATAGTCATTACGTGTTACAATTTTGATTATTTTGACTATTACTTAACTAACTCGTCCAGAGGGGTGAAAATGAAATCCAATAATTGATGTCTGGATAATATTATGGAAACCACATTTCCAACTACTTGTTTACTTTAGACCAGTTTGGTGGTTATTTTTTTAAAAAATATATATTATTTTAAAAAGTGATTTCTGTTGGCATTCCAGCCTTCCTTCTCCTTTCAGGGCCTATCCGAAAGAGAATCCAGTACTTCTTGGTCGTGAATATCATACACAGTAGATCCAATCAAAACAAAACACGATTGGGGAAGTTTTTTTCCTTGAGAAGACCGATTTCTACACAAACCCTAGCTACGCTATGTTGGGGAAGGCAATCAGGTCCTTTCCTAACCCTAACGAGGACAGGACTAGCTACTTTCTCTAAGGTGCAACCTTTTCTGTCAATGTGCAGTAGCCTGCAAACCACACATGAGAAATAAATTGCACTAGGCAAGCCTCGATGTGACGGACTCGATCAAGGAAGTGTTGACAGTGAATTCGAATTCGTGATTTTCGGCCTCCGAGTTCACCTGCTCCACCAACTCGATCACCCTCGAAGGGGTGTATATAAAATATTTTATTGTGTGAATGTATGATTGAAAATAAGTACGTATGATAAAAGAATGAAAGATAAATGGGTGCTTAAAATATTGAGATGCTTGGAATTTTGTTTGTCTTTTCATTTGTCTAATGTGGGAAAGAGAATATTTGTTATTTTTAATGAATTATTATCAAGGGAAGGGTTTTGTATACATTTAGTACAAATGAAGCCGGCACCTAGAAAAATATAAATCGTGAGCCTCGAGAGGTTGTCACTAAACGACTTAGCCATTGTTTGAAGTAGATTTTTTTTCAGGAAAATCTGATTTTTGGTGCAATTTCGTGGGCCATGAAGAACAATTTAAAGTTTGATCGGATAAGAAGTAGTTACTTTTGACTTTTTGACTTCCTTCCCATCTAAGTGGCCAAATTACCTAACATATCAACGTTAAAACGAGCATTCACCCTTTCACATCTAGGGCAAAATTTGAAGTGGCAAAATGTATATCTCGAGGCCTGTCGTGGAATTAAGACCCCATTCAGTAAGAATTAAAATCCAATTAAAATTGAAAATATGACCGTTATTGGTCCTACACGTCTAATAAAAGTCAACAATACAGATTAATTTTTCAATTTTAATCTGATTTTAATCCCTTCCGAACGGACCCTAAATGAGTTTGTCATTTGATTGACAATTTGCAATTTTAAACTATCAAATTTGGCAAAAAAAAAAATCTAATTTTAATATGCATCAAACACGCCTTTAAAAAAAGTTTACGAGAGCCAATTTATTTATGGATTTTGCTAGAATGACCGAGATACATGGGCCTCGGATGAACCGGGGGTGCCCATATAGCTCTGGCCATTTGGCAAAACCCCTTTTTCAATGCCACGAATGGAGAACATGGCTTGTCTTTTGATCCGTGTGATTTAACATCATGAATCGGAAATCAAAGAAATCTACATTTATTCTAAACAAGAAATCAAGTCAATATTGACGCAATTTTCTAGACACATATTCTTATTGATCATACAAAAGTCGCGAGAAAAATAAAATCAGCTCGACCGATTATAAAAACACGAGCCAAAGCAGGCTCGTGTATGGTCGACTCAAACTAGACTACCTCGTGCAACATAAAGAGAGTCAATTAATGAGGCAATCTTTAATAATCATTTAATCTATTCGACGGTATCAATCAATAATTAATGATTTTGGACTTGTATAATTGAATGGTACAACGGACCATTCACCCAAACCCCCCGCCCCCACACGCTAAGGCCGCCGGTCTCAGACGGTGTTCGCTCTAATAATTTTTTATTAAATCAAATTTAGACAATTATAGAAAGGATTGCGGTACATGCATATAATAATTTACATAAATGGGCGTACATCGGATGGACCAATTTGGATATTTATTGCATGAAATCATTTGAATCCACGTAATTACTAAAATCAAACCTAAACTCGAACAGTCAATCAATGTTCAGTCTCACCCACAAATTTTTTCTTTAAAAATCGTGAGTCGACCAATATCTAGGAAAAATAAATCTTGCAAACCGTTTTGTCACGTCAAATGTTTAATTTCGACAAATGAATTTAATTTATGTATGGATGGTATACAAATTTGTGAATCCACGCATGATTTCAATACAACGTTGAGTTCATTTATAGCTTCAATACTACAAGGATAAAATTCATAAATGATTTTGCACTCGATTTGTCACATAAATTATTTCGTTAATTTTGATCAATTAAAATTTTATTAATATATAAAATAAAATACAAATTTATGAATTTATGTACGATTTTAGTATATTAACATATTGTCAACGCATTTAACCCAAAATATAGATGATTTTGCCACAGGTACATAAAAATATACATAATGGATTACATAATATACTGTAGAGGGAAAAAAATTGATGAAAAAGTTGATTCGGTCATAGACTAGCAAAGAGTAAGGTCATATGTATTGTATAATTCACTACGTAAATATAGATTCGTCCCTGTTTTGTAATCTAAGTTAAATTCAATAATTAATTTTAATCACATACTTTATGGGTTTCACAATTTTTCAACCACACATTTCATCAGCTTCTATCAAAATTTACTAAAAAATTAATTTTGACTCCCATCAAACAAGGGCTGAGACAATAATGTCAAAAAATTATAAATAAAAAAATTGTTATTTTCCCCAAAGAAATCAATGACTTTAAGAACAGGGGCATATTTTTGTTCTTAATTTTTAATGAAGAAAAAAAAAATTATATAACTGGTCAAAACTTTGTTTCTTATAAAATTTAATTCTAGTATGGTGGAGATTAAAATTAAATTTTTAATAGGTTATAATAAAAAATTAATAAAAATGTAGTTGAAAAATTGTAAATTCAATGATATACTTAAGATTAATTGTTGACTTTAATTTAAATTAAAATCTAAATTATAATCACAATCAAATGGTGTTTAAATGTATGAGGTGTTTGGTCGGGATTAAAATTAGATTTTTAGTAGATTATGATTAAAAAAAATTGAAATGTGTGGTTGAAAAGCTATGGAACCCATGAAAGATGTGGTTAATATTGATTGTTTGACTCTGACTTAAATGAAAATTTGATTTTAATTCGTAACAAACAGGGTCTTATTAGGTTGGCTTTAAAAAGTATAACACCATACGGCGCATGGGCCTTAAACAATAATTACCCATTAAAGAAGGGTCCAATCAACCATTGCTGTAGGGGGCCGTCTATGGAGGATAGTGGCAACATAAACAGTGATTGCACCATTTTAGTCTTTTAGAACGTGTTTGGTAAACATTTTCAAGCTTATAAGTTGGTTAAATATTATTTTCATTCGTAAGGTTTTTATCCACTTTTATAGCCACTTTCTAATTTAACACTAGTTTTTCTTGTTACTCATCGATTTACCTTTTATTGGATATTTGTGCTCCGATTCCTTTAAGTAACCATGCTATGGTCTATTGTGATGGGACGCTCACATTCCATTTACCTTTTTGTGCTAATTAAAGTCGAAATTCGACTGCGTTGTTTGTAAATTTTAGGAGCAAAATTTATGGCTTGGTGGGGGAGATGACATGCTAGGAGAATAAGAACAACTGTCAGCAACTAAGAGTCACTTCCTTTGTCAGTTGGGATGTGCCCCGAGGGCAGTAAATTGTTGTATTTTGCTAAGATCGGTGGGGGAGATGACATGCTAGGAGAATAAGGGTATAATCGTCAATGCATTCAATATGTGGCGTACTTTTCACTTTTTTCTTTCTTTACTATTTTTCAAATGGGTCGTGGCTATGAGGGTGTTTGGTGAATTGTGATAGAAGTTTTTGAAATGTGTGGTTGAAAAGATGCGAGACTCATGAAAGATGTGGTTAATATTGATTGTTTGACTTTAACTTAGATTTAGATTAAAATCAGATTTTAGTTACTGTGTAATTATAATGTGCAAATAGACGTGATGTAATTAATAAATTTCATGGTGTAGTAGTAGTAGTAGTAAAAAAACATTAGTTACTGTGTAATTATAGCCCATGTTTGTCTACCATTTTATCAAACATTATTTTCTACAGTAAACATTCTCTACCACACATTCACCCGATAAAATATTCTACACACAAACCAATAAATTTACTTTAAATTTCAACCACATTCTCCAAAAAATACTATTTATTACATCATTCTTCTCCCAATAATGAGAGACTAGTGTGATTGATAAATTTCAAGGTTCATTTAGACACGTCAAAATAGATTATTGGTAGATATTGTAACCAATTCAAGCTTTTTAAGATTCGAACTTGTCGAATGTAAGAAGATTTGATAGGTTGAGATATTTCTAGCATGAAGGTCATCTAGACAGGTTCAAAAGTTTCCAAAATTTGGTCTCTTTGGTTCAATTATAAGAGTCAATTTCAATCGTTTTCAATTGAACAATAATTCCAACGGTTCGATGCTTTCTTAATTTTTAATTTACACGAAAAGTAGTATTGATGTAAACTAATTCTAACTAATTTTAACCAAACAACTTATTCAATGATTATTCAAAATCTTTTTTAACGATAAATTCTATGTACTGATTGTCCCAAAGGAATAGTGGGACAAGTTCTTAATCCAACATATTCTATCAATTTATGCATTATTTTAAACACTTTCTTCATGCAGAATTTGTGACCAATCCCATTACATTTTGCTGCACTGAAGGTATTAATGGGTGAGCAATGATGTGATTTATAAAATTAGGTTACAAAATGAGTGTGGTAAGATCATGGACAATGATTCCAAAAACAAGGTCAATGATTTCAAAAATAACCTAATTTTGTACAACTAGCATTGCTCTCAATGATCGTATGTTTCTCTTCTTTTTAATCACATTCTCTAATAAAATAATAGGGAAAATTGCAATTACGGTACCAAACCTTTCAGATTTTTACAGATTTTGTCAAAACATTTGTTTTGTGCCACCTGTGGTACCAAACATTTAAACAATTCGCACCCAAAGTCTAAATTGACAAAAATCGTTAGTTTGGTGGTCAGTTGACCAATAATTAAATATCCGACCAATATTTGACTAATTTTTAAAGGGTAAAACGGTAATTTTCTTCTTTTTTTTCATATAAAAAAGAACTAAAATAAAATAATTAAATCAAAAATAAAAAAAACCCTAGTATCTTCTCCAAACACACACCCCACCTCGCCTCACCCTCCAACCCAACCCAACCCAAAACCAAAACTGCAGTCACCACCACACCCACCTCCGCCACCGTCCTTCTGCCTCAATCCAACATCAATTGAAAAATTATAAAAATGGTAATCACTCCATCCAACGTCAATTTGACGATTCATTTCGCCTCCTCCACCATCTACCGCAGCCGACACCATCTTCTCTGTAACTGCTTCTCGCTCCCACGCGCCACCACATTCGGTCGCTCGCTCACCGTGAACACTTCTACTGCAAGAACCCAAGCCTTTTTTCTAGGTCATATCCCTGCGTCCTTTTCTTCCTGATTCGTTTTCAATTCTTAGTCTACCCTATTAATTCAACCTTATTTTCCGAGTAGAAGTGGTTGTGTATTCGTCTAGCCATGGCTGTGACAGCAGGGGTTAGTGATACAGCAATCAAAAATAGGGATAAGCCTAGGGGTAAAATTGGTCAGACAAAAGTGAAGAGGTACTGGCCGAGAAAAGCACCAGAGTGGGCGGATGACGGTGATGAAGATGGGGACATTAGGATGGCAAGGGTTGCTGATCTTCAAAAAGCAGCCGTGAAAAAGAGAAGAGTAGAGACAAAGCAACTGGTGGTTGAAAAAATTAGGGAGGACCAGGAGATTCAGACGAATATAGAGTTGATTTTGGTTTGATTGTGGTGGTTGAACCATCCCCGGTGTTGGCTTGATGGTGGTGGTTGATTTTGGTTTGATTGTGGTGGTGGTGTCGGCACAGGGTTGGTGGAGGTGTCGGCACTATTGTTGGCTGGAGAAGAGAAAAGTGAACCTGAGATTGGGTGGGTGGGTGGGTGGGTGGGGTGGGGTTTCTCTTTTCTTTTTCTTTTCTTTATAATTATTTCAAATGTAAAATACAAAATTACCATTTTGTCCTTAATGATTTTGGTCAATTTTGATTTTTTTGGTCAACTGGAGGAAAATCGTCCATTTGGACCTCCGGTGCATATTTTTGAAACGTTTGGTACCACATGTGGCACAAAACAAAGGTTTGTGCAAAGTCTGTAAAAATTTGAAATATTTGGTACCGTAACTGCAATTTTCCCAAAATAATATTACACAAACCGAAATTTTTTCTTTCTTTTCAATTACACATTCCCCAAAAAATCATTATCCAAAAATTATAACATGAAATAATTGGGGCAAGCATAATGATTACCTATAGATTTAGGGCTTGTTTAGCTGAGTTCTTGTTGCTTTTATTCTTACAAAATGTCAACTTTCTTTAAATGATAATGTTATTCAGTAACATTAATGTCAAGTATTAGTGCAAGTGACAACTGCATGACATTAAATGATAGATTTACTTGAATGTAATGTGACCACCTAGACTAGACTAGTACACTAGTGTTATAGCTCTACTAGATAACATTATTCTTTTTTAAAAGCTCCTTTGTTAGACAAAATACTTCTAAAATTATCCAAATATGTTCAAGAGCAGTTTCTCAATATCATAAACAACTTCTAGCCCCTATTTGACAAACATTATTTGAGCAAAATAAAGTTTTGAATAATGATTTTTTGGAGAAAGTGTGGTTAAAAAGTAAAAAAAAAAATAAAAATTGGTTTATGTGTAGAATATTTTATTGTGTGAATGTAATTGAAAATAAGTATGCAAAAAAAGTTCAATAATAATTACCAAACAAGGCTTAACTTTTCAAAAGTTCAACCAAATAAGTGTTTAGGGGTTACGTATGCTTAGAGCCATCTCTAATCCTACACTAAAATTTGAGGTAAGTTTTGCACCAAATTAAAAATGAACAGTTTTGAATCACCACCTTCATTTTTTTTATTCTTAACAATTTATTTATCTGAAAAAATATTTATTTATTTAATTTTCTAATACATAAATTACTACACAAATAATTATGTTTCGTTAACGAAAATATTAAATTCATTAATAAATTTAGGATGTGTTTGAGGCACATTATTTTGGAAAAATGTATTTTGAAATAGAAGGTTGATGGAAAATGTGTGGTTAAAAAAGAATGAAAAGTTATTGATATGATGAAAAATATTATTTTATTGAAAAATGTGTGGTTGAAAATGAGTAGAAGAATGAAAATGAAAATTTTAATGTATGTAAAACATGGGCTTAAAATATGTAGTACAATTAATAAAATATCACAACTAAGAAAATATTAAATCATGTTATTAAAATACAACTTGGTACATTTCGAATCCTGATATTATGGTAAGACAAAGTTGAACTAGAGTTGTAATTTAATTATTGAAATTCGTATATTCATCCCACAAATGTTCAATTAAAGTTTGTTACAAATAATAATAATAATAATAATAATATAAAAATTAAAATTGAAATTTACGTATAATATAAATGACACAAAAACACTTAACAACATTTGATGTTAAATGCAAAAAGCAAAATGCACTTTAATCAAATATGGTGCAAAATGGTGCATTGTTCACTTGCAATATGGTGAACACTATTCACTTACATCATTTTACACCAAAATGGTGTAAAATTTGGCGTTGGGTTGAAGTAATATCGCACCAAATAGGGAAAAATGGCGTCTTGATGTAAAGGTGCCCTAAGGTATCAAATCAATATTTACAGCGTTTTTCATTGCGATTGTATCATACATACATAATATGTTTAAATAATGATTTATATATACATGATATGATGAGATATGATTGGATCAGAATTTCAACAACAAAAAATATATTTTCCCTCTCTTTTTGATACATCATCTATACGTAAATTAATATATAATCACTTATGTACAATTAGCATTATTCTTTTCATTAATGGAACGTGCCATTTATGGAGTGTCGCATTATACCACCACGGCTAATCTGCCTTAATTAAGCTTGAATAAGGGTTTTAATTTTAAGTACCAACTTAGGCTTGATGCCACCAAGCCTCGACCAATGGGATCTCAACGACGACACCAAGTACTCTTCCCACACAAGAAAAATATTTGATATAAAAAGTTATTCGCAAGTAGACGTACACACATCACACAACACGTACGCGTATAAATTTGTACAGAGCAGTCGCCGGATAGCTTGATACATTTGGGACCTGATGTGATACAAAAAGGCCTTGTTTTGATAGGAAAAGAGGAAAACCCCGTTTGAAAGCAATATGTATGAATAGTCATGTTAAAGGTCATGTAAGAGCTCCAACTAAAATTAGATCGGATAAAGATGAGAGCTTCCAAACTCTCAACTTGATAGAGTTAGCTGCCAAATGTTGCCAAACTGAAAAGTCCACTTGAAGATCTTAAGATTGCAACTAATTTTCTCTCAATACTGTGTGCTACTTAATCATTTGAAAAATAAACTCAATCAAGAAATTGAAACGTTTAGAAGCAGCCTGCACGAAAGTTCTAAATCAAATGATGAGTAATGAAACTGAACAGATATACATAAACAGAATAATGTAGAAATTCACATTCAAAATAAATATAAACGGGTTAAGGATTTGTCCTACAGTCATACTTCAGGTTTTTCTCTTCATATTTAGCAGCACCTCATACGCAATTTTTACCTATGACATCAGCTTCATTCTTGCTGCAATCATTGGCATCTTCATTACAGTGTTCCACTATCTGAGCATATTCCTCTTCTGCAATTTTGCTTTCGTCTCCTGGTTCTTTGACAATAACTACAGGGAATTTCAGAGGCTTCTCAGGCCATTCTTGAAAGAAAGAATTCATCACCATGAACCTAAAAGCCTGCAACAGATGTCTCTTATCTCTTCTAATATCAGAACTCAAAAGTTTCTCCAAGAGAGATGGCTCCTTTTTGTTAGTTGTACATTGGTTCATGAAGCCACCATTTGCCACTCTCTGCCTCTTAGTAAAGTGATTGTTTTGACCATGCAAGTTTGCTGAATCATGGCTTACGGGCCTTTGCCTCTTAGAGAACCGGTCATTTTGGTGGAATCTTCCCTGTTTGTTGAAACCCTTTTGAAACCTTTCCCTCTTATTGAATGCCCTTTTATTTTCTCCCCTTCCATCTGCTTGTTGCTCAGAATCTGATAAATAGCAAGATGGTATTTCTGCAACTTCACAACCCAATTCAGCTTGCTTTGCCAAGACTTCCTTGAGTTGCTGCAAGGATGTTAGAATTTGTAGTCCGTTTAGAACATTGGAAAACAAGAATATTTCAGAAGTAACTAAGAGCTTGTTTGGGTTTCATTATAATCACCTTATAATTTAAATTCAAAGTTAAACATTAATTTCAACCAAACATTCACAACTGCTACCCATTTATTATCCACACATTTTGTGAGACCAATCCTCTTCATTTTAATCTCATTATAATTTTTCCCAAACAAGCACAAAGGTTTTTCAGGTTTACTGTTGAACTTATTGAGAGAGAGGTGTTTAGTAGACAATAGTGACAAATGATATCAATACATTACAAGGAAGGTGAAAATGAACAGAAGCATCAAGCATATAAACCTGTATGCACCATATATGATACCCACTCCATGTCAAGCAGGTAGCCAGTATCTATCCGACCAGTAGAAGGAAGTATATGTCATCAATACCGAGGGGGCTTGTGTGCATTTGCAAGGAACCAGTCCTCATCGTGTGGATTCATTAACAATGCAACCACAACGAAAAAGCCTAGGTCATATATGATTTCACTGATTTCACTTCTACACTTGACAGTCTACAGGCAATGCTCACCAATAAGTGCTTTCAAATTTTATAATTTTGGGGGGTGAGTTATCTAAGTCAGCCCCATAAGTTATGCCAAAAATGACCGAACACTTTTAGAAAATATTGAAACTAAAGGGCTAGGGGTGTTCTCCCAAATAACGAACAGTATTGATACTTTTGTTACTGTGATGAAAGACGAACCATAGTGTCTCATTGGCCTATTATAAACTCTTTAAGTCAGGTTCCTATATCCCTTATGTTTTCGGCAACACATTTTTTAAGGAGACGTGAAAGCTAGCCATTTAACTGTGAAGCAATAGCATTGCCAACTCACCCATCATAGGCACGTCCATTCGGATTCATGCACAAAAAAAAAATCAGACAAATACATGAGAAAATCTATGGGCATATAGTCATGATGGTACTGGGACTTTTAGATTAATGTCACACAAATATTAAATAAACTGATTCCTTCCCAATCATCTATTTTATTTTTATACACATCGGGGGAAGAAAACTCAATGCAAGAATGGTAGTTTAATTGAACGCTGTTCCTCAACACCAGTTTCTGATCAGTAAAAGCAAGTCCATATACCTGACGTCGTATCTTGGCAACCGCATCAATGGCCACGGGGTCTGTCTGATCTTCTTTCAACTTCTGTAAATGAAGTCTATTATAAGACAATTCCGTTTTCAAACCAAAAAACTAACAGTTATTGCAGATGCACATACTTTCTCAATTTTGGTTTTCGATGGGTGATTTTTCCTGCGTTCTTCGCGCCACTGTTGAATTTCTTGTTCCGTGTAGTTCAAAGAGAGAGTTCTTAATTTGAAAGACAAGAAAAAGAAAACAAATAAGAATCTTTTACAAGTGGATGCAGAAGTGAGTGGTTGCAGAAGGCAAGAAAAGGAAAAATATATTGATAACTAAAACAGATTCAACAGTCTACTAAAAAGGAATCTTAATGAAATGAGTATTCAAATTTCAAGCAATTGATGCGAACTCCAAGAGAACATAGATCCATTGTTCATCCAAGTCATTGAAAGCACTAAATCTAGAACAAAAGCTTCTGCCATTACTAAACAAATAAAATGGCTTCTCCAATAGTCACCGAATGTGATAAGTGTGTTTCACTCATCGTATTAATGCTATTTAATCTTGATATTTCGTTTGATTTTTAGAGTTTTAGAACGTTCTAAATTGTGCTTTCGTGTTATTTTATAGGTAGTGGCTTGGCATGAAAGGTGCAAAATCTGGAGAAAAGAGTGATGTTGGCATGAATCAAGGAGAAGTTGATGTCTTGACCATCTTCCGAAGTTCTAAATAATCTACTGATCAAAGACTGTAAGGCGGACTGCTCTACATTCGGCCACACCACAGTTTTGGTGAAACTTGATGACCAGAGGCTAAATTGAAATAAATAAGTGAATAACGACTAAAAATGGAGAAATATAAAGTTTAAGGACTCCATTGCAACTTTTCAATAGTTGATTCGGATCACAAAACGATAATTGAAGATTTCTAGGAGCCACTCAAATGCAATTAGAAGTCGAAAAAAGTTAAATGTGATCAAAATATCATACAAATCAATTTTCAACCGTAATAATATGTTCCAGATTTTTATCCGTAGATTGAGAACTATTTTTGGCATGGTAAACATTCGAATTAAAAAATGATATCTGAAGCAAAATTGTAGCCCTTTGAGTTAGGTTTCCAACACAATTTGAATCACCTCAATCGGATATCGGAAGAAAAAATTATGATAAAAATACTGAAGTTATGATACTGAATTTTCACAGCAACGCGACACCGCAACACCACGCTTGTGGCACCACTAGAAGGCTAGGGTATTCTATTTGCGTTGGGCTTCTTTTCAAGCCTAATTCAACTCCAATTCCTCTTGGGATTTCAAGATGTTATAAATACCACTTTACAACTCCAATTCAACCGGGCAATCATCAAGAAACCAAGGAGAAATCAAGAACATCGCAAAGGATAATGAAGATCTACCAAATCTAGTTTTTCTATTCTATTCTCTTATCTGTTTTATATGAATTTGATTACTCCTCTGGCTTCCGTCATGAACTAAATTCATAATCTAGGGTTTGATATAACCAACTTGAAATTATGTTTTAATTTTATTTAGTTATTTCTTTGAAATTTCCCATTCTGTTTATTTGTGTTGTTTATTCTCCACGCTTTCAATTAATTAGCCACTAATTTAATGATTTGATACTTTAAATTTCGGCACTTGAGAGGAAAATTTAGACGTGATTAAGAATAACACAACCTAGATTTTATAGGTTTCGAGAGAGTGAGAGTAAAATCTTTGAAACTTGTTCCACTTGAGAACTACAAAGTTAATAATTTCTAGATTTTAATTCGGAATAGAGATATCGGAATTAAAATATAGAAAGAATTTTTACTCGGCACTCGAGAGAGTGTAGAATTAAACTAGGGTTTTTGCTTATAAACTTGGGAAAATTGATTAGAAATAATTATTTAATTGAGAATCATATTTGATAGTTAGATGAAATCATAACCCAAGGCTTTTTCATCTTGATTATTCTTCTAACTTGCATTGATATCGTTGAATTTGTCACCGTATTCATCATTAGATGAGTCTAAAACCATTGATCTTGTAACTCGATTTTCTAGATAAAATAAGAGCTAAACAATTATAGTACTTAGTATAAATTGAATATCAATCCATGTGGGTTCGACACTCTAACTCAATTATTATATTACAAAACTTCATGTCTTACACTTGCGACATATTTACGTTATAGAAAACGTGTAACAGAACGCCTCTTAACAAGACAAACGTGCATCAATAGACCCATGGTTTGACTATACAATATTTGGGGTAAACTAGATTCTAACTTGCATATTGAACCTTTGGAATCTTTTAGATTAATCTCTAACAAAATTGAATAACTATTAAGGCATTTAAAATATTTCAACCCAATCATATCTTTAGTTCAAAAACAATTAAAAAGAAAAAAGCGAGGATTAAATTAAAATATTAAATATAGAAGGGGGGGGGGGGGGGGGGGGGATGAAAGTGGGTATTGGCGTTCCTTCCCATCCAAATAGAGTTATCAGAATAGAAATGAGCAATAATTCTACTTTCCCTGCATCTACATAAAAAAACATTAAATTATTCATACCTTTTTTCACTGACTTGAATTAGTTTGTTGGAGTCAGAGTGGGTAAGGTTTACATTCTCATGCCCTGTTTATTACACGAAAAAGGGTGTTACACAATACTATAAATACGAAGAATAATGGATACTGGTGATGAATGAAGAACAAACATCATTACTAGGAGATGTTAGTAGCCAAAAGCCCGAAAGTCTTTACAATTCAACAAATTTTAGAAGCAATTACTGTAATGTAAAACAAGTTTTGCCATTAAGTATGGATATAAATAACCAAATGTTGGAAATTCAAGACTTTCTGAGGCTGACCCTGTACGAGTAAGCAATATATATATGGAAAGATGGAACCACTGAAAAATTTTCTACAATTAATCATAATAACATGTAGACAAATCCAAAAGAATCAACAAACAAATTAATTCAATTGCTGAAACTAGACTCTCAGGAAATATACTACTTTTAGATGAATTCCACGAATTTTTTAGGAAAAAATTTACTCCCCAAACATGAAAAGATGGAACCACTGAAAAGTGAAGTAATGTACTGAAAGATTAATAGAAGTAGACTAAAAATTGGAAACATCCAGCCACTAAACCCTCCAAAGCGAATAGATCTGCATTTACTCTATCAAAACTCAATTCACCTTCTTTGTTTGGTGAATTTAATTTCTCTATTCAAATTCTCTCCTGTCACGAATTCGAAGCCACAGCCCAACATTTTTGGCTGTTGTCAAAGAAAGCAAAAAACTCGAAGTTGACTCGTTGCTGTTGTTGCCTACACTCACAGCGTTGGTGGGGCTGTCGTGGAGAATTGATGGTGGCTAGGGTGGGGGAATTGGAAGCGGCAGGAACCGATGGGGGCAAGGATGGTGGCTTGGGATGGGGTTGGGAGGTGTGGAGTGGCCTCTGCCCTGAGAATGTGTGCGCAAGATAATAAAAGATTTACTACTTTTCTTCTTTATTTATTTATTTTTTTTTTGCATCAGTTTTGTATTTAAACTTAGAGAAATATTGTCTCTCTACACTAATCTAACAGTAATATTGGACGGAAACTGTTATCAAGGACGATAGCCACTAATTTACCAAAGGTTTAGGATACGAATAGCATGAAATAAAGGTTAGACATAGAAGTGCAAAAAAGGTAAAGGTTGGGATGGTGGCTGCAATTTACCCTATATTTTATATATACGACCATGTGTAAGCAGCCACTTAAATATGTTACATAGGAATGCAATAGCACAAGCAGAGATGGTTTCAAATGATGCTAGATATTAGTTTGCCTAGGGTTTGGCTCATCAGCACATTTGTTTACCGACAAAAGGTATTGCAAGGGAATCACATGGAACCATGAAACCTATAATTGGTGATTCATTCGTTACAATGGCACAATAATATAAGAACATTACTCATTTATTCATAAAGAATTGCTCAAATTACTGAGACTAAACCACACTCATCATCATCATGAAAGAGAGACCGCTGAGAATTAGAGATGCCAAATAAATGCAAACCTTGTAAGTATCAGATGAAAATTCTAAGTTTCCCACATCAAAATGAACAAATAACGTATAAGTATCCCTGGATGCTATATATATAATTTTACTAGCACACAAAGATGCTTCTCTCTAGACAGACATGCATGCACGTGGGCAATATACCATTTCCCAAATTACATTAGCAAGCGGACAAATTTCCAGGCTTATCGTCCAAGGACATAGCAGCCAGTAGCAGAAATGCTGAACTATCTTCTGACTCTATCTGTTCTCTAGCATAGGCCATTAAGATTGAGCAGTTAGCACCACTCTAGATGATAAGCCACCCCATAAGGGTCTGTCTTCTAGAAGGCAGACATCCATTTCCCTTGAAAACATGAACAGTCTAATTCATTTCATTCCATATCTTGGATAAGAGGTAGCAAATAGAAAATGTTTTATGTTAAAAAATAAAAATGAAAGAAAGAAAGAAAGATGAGGGAAAATAGCGGAAGAGAGAAGTTAGCAGCCTACACCCAATATTTACAGTCTGCCAACTAGACAGTTGCAATATCTCTTGTCCGCCAATGCCATAAGGATCCCATATTACAACAATTAGACAAGATAAAGATTACTAGAAGACTAGTAAAACAAGGCGTCAGAGGAAAGAAAATTATAATTTTTTGCCGTTCTGAAAGTTGTCACTTTTTGATCAACATCAGCAATATCCAGAGAGTCATGGAGATAAGGATATGTATGCAAACTCATGCACTTTCAGCAACAAGTAATGGAGCATATTAGTAAGAAAAAAGTATACAAGGGAATGATGTATATCAAATCAGTAACAATCCTCACCTTTTCTTCGGTTTTCATTATTGAACTTGAAATTTGCTATCGTATTCTGCTTATGATGAAACTGCATATTGGGAGATCTGCAAATAATTTGACAAAAGTGAAGCAACCACATCACCTAATTTGTCAATGACAATGTAGAAAAAGCAATCATACCCTCTCTGCAATGCGTCAAATTTTGTATTTCCAGTGAAGTTCTTGTCGTGAGATTTTCTCCAGCCATTCTTCATTTTGTTAACCCCATTGACTTTTCCTAAATTACTCTAAGACAAGCAATGAAAATTCAAATGACTCCATGACCAGTACAATTAGTTTATTCATTCAGCAAAGAGTATAAATAGAAGCATACAGTTTCAGGAATATCAAAGGTGATTATATGGTAATTCTAAATACTGTTTATTAGCTTCATACGGATTTTAGTATAACAAAAACAGTACCACATAAAGTCTAAAACGCATGACAGCTCAACTCTCTTATTGATTATTTTGAGGCACCAAATTAAGATGCAACTTCTCATTACTTAGTACATAATTACTATAGTGGTGATGCAGTACACGTTGTGTGATAACGATTGGGTAGACAAACATGCTGGTCGAAAACCAAAGATTTTGGCTTGAAACAGTTATACTCACCATATTGAATATTTTAATTGTAGTTGTATAGAAGAAAGAGAGAAATAAAAACGCAGGTACATAGCGCACATTATATACTTATTTGATATTTCAAGCTTGCAAGGTCATATTTAACAAATAGTTTGATAAGTGCAGATATATAATACTTAGCACTGAGCATGAAATGTTAAGCAAGATTCAGTAAAATTGATTGGGATCTCAAGCAAAAGTCCATAAATGTGTCAATGAATACTAGAAGAATCTTACACAAATAAGCTCAGAATTCAATAGTACACCATAAACACAGAGACGCACAAGTTTTCTACTGGATATAAAATAGGTTACTGTGAAACTGATAGTGTTTTTGCAAGGTGCTTATAGATTCCAAAATATGTAAACCAAAGATTTCTCGATTATTTTCCGGTCCAGTCCAGCTATAATTTTGATTGTGCCTTCCAAACTTGCAACGTCTTTCAGTTAAGGTACAAAATACCAAAGAGAAGAAAACATCTATATTCCAAATTATTAAAAGGCAAAGAAATTCAACAGAAAAACATAGCACTCAAGTATGACATTCCATCAACAAAAATGGGATTAAACAGTAATGTGAATCTTATACTTCTCGATAGTGGTGGCAATCGAGCCGAGTAGTTCGTCGGCTCGCCCGCTCGGCTCGTACTGTAGCGACCCACGAGCCACTCGGGCTCGTCAAAAAACGAGCTCGAGCACGAGATGAGCAGGCCGGCTCGGTAGGGCTCGGCTCGTTTTAGACGAGCGGCTCGTCCAATTTTTTTTTTTTTTTTTTCATACAAGGACAGTTACCAAAAAAAAAAAAAAAAAAAATCAAATCTCACGAGTCAAGCCGCTCGGCTCGTGAGAGACGAGCTCGTGGGCCGAGCCGAGCTCGCCCACGAGCAACAAGCCGAGCAAAAGCTCGGCTCATTGCCATCTCTACTTCTTGACATGCAGGCGATGCAGATTCGAGGATAGGTGGTGCAAGTGGATTTAGTTCTGTATCTCTACAGTTTCGTTCTCAGTCTTGGTTAATGGCAACCCTGAAGGGTACTTCCGGAGTAGCAGAGGTTTGAGGCAAAGATGATCCGTTGTCCCCCTTGCTATTTGTTATTGTGATGGAGGCATTCAGTAGAATGATTGAGAAAGCTGTGACAAGGGGTTTGTTAAGAGGCTTTGCGGTTGGTCACCTACAGGTCTTCCATTTTTTTTTTGTAGATGACACGTTGATTTTTTGTGATGCAGATTAGGAACTTGCGTCGCTTGCTCATGTGTTTTGAAGCGGTCTCTAGTTTGAAAATAAACCTGGAGAAGTCTGAGGCTATTCCAGTGGGGAAGGTTGACAATGTGGAGGAACTAGCAACAATTTGCACAATTGCCCATGTCTTATCTTGGGCTTCCTTTAGGAACGAAGTTTAAAAGTAAACAAAATTAGAATGGTATTCTTGAAAAGGTAGAGATAAGGTTAGTGGGGTGGAAGCGTATCTATCTTTCTAAAGGAGGTTGTCTTACTCTCATCAAATCCACTCTCTCTAATCTTCCAACCTATTTCTATCATTGTTTCATATTCCCGTTGTAGTGGCAAATAAATTAGAAAGGATTCATAGGGATTTTCTATGAGCAAGGCGGGGAGAAGAGAGGAAATTTCACTTGGTCAAATGGGCTGACGTTTGTTCTCATGTTGGTGCGGGGGGTCTAAGACTGAGGAGCCTTGTATTATTTAACAGGCCTTGTTGGGCAAGCAGCTGTGGCGATTTGAAAATGAGAGGGAGAGCTTCTAGAGAGAAATCATATGGATGAAGTATGGTGATATGGAAGGGGGATGGTACTCGGGTGAGGGTCGTGGTTCTTATGGGATGAGTATGTGGAAATATATCAAGAAAGGATGAAACGAATTTCAGATTAAACTAGCTTTCGTGGTAGGAAACGGTACGAATGTCAAATTTTGGGATGATAGTTGGTGTGGAGATCAATCATTAAAAATGCGGTTTCCCTCTTTGCATCGCATTGCTTTGGAGCCCTCAGCTATGGTGAGTGATGTTATGGTGATCAATAATGGGAGTCATAGCTGGAACATCGTTTTCGGGAGGGGCTTACATGATTGGGAGTTGGATGACTATGCGTTGTTTTTGGCCTCTCTATATGATGTGCACATTCAGGTAGGAGATGACGACTACAACAGGTGGAGGGTGGCACAGAATGGTTTGTTCTTTGTTCGCACTTATTACAGATCGTTACTAGAACCTTTGGTGAGTTCATTCCCCTGGAAAAGGGTTTGACAGAGTAAATTACCTCCAATGGTGGCCTTTTTACTATGGACGGTTGTGAGGGGGCAGGTGTTAACGGCGGATAATCTACGAAGGAAGGGCTGTTATATTACGAAGTTGTGCTATATGTGTAAGAGGGATGAAGAGACGATCGATCACTTGTTCATTCATTGTGACTGTGTTAGTTGGTTGTGGGATGATATTATGGCTTCGCAACATATTTGTTGGCCATTGCCAAGGCGTATAGAGGAGGTGGTGCAGGCATGGAAGAGAGTTTAGAGATAAGAATAACAAGCTTGTTTGGGAGCTCATTCCAGGATGCATCATTTGGTGTGTGTGGAGAGAAAGAAACGACCGATGCTTTGAAGATCAAACACGGACGACAAAGCAATTTAGAGAATTTTTTTACTTTGACTTTGTATAGTTGATTTAAGGCTGCAACTATTAGTCCGATAGAAGGGTTGCCTAATTTTTAGTGTTTCTATCTTGTTTAAATTGATAATGAACTCCTTGTGTATTATCTTTTGATTTTGATTTATAATATAACGTGATTACCTATAAAAAAAAAAAAAAAAAAAACTTCTCGACATGCATCTTTGTTCAACAACAAGGTGCCCTTTATCATTCATATTTTCTTTTAGAAATGTTCAAGGTGAATAGTCCTAAGGATTCACTTGGTTTAATAAGCAAGTAGAACGACTCTTGAAAATCTGCCATGTCACTTCATGTAGTTTACCTAAAGTACGAACTTAACTGCATTTGTTAGTGTTTTCAAGGAGAAATAATGTAATGTTGATTCCACATCGAAAGGCAAGGGATTTCTTCCCTATCCATCGCTAAATGAAACAAAATGAAATGTCCTCAAGTCACAATCTCAAGATGAACAGACAACCTAATATTTGGACATTGCATGTTTCTTGTTGTACCATGTTGTCACCAACTCTGTATCAGTCTTCCCAAGATAGTATGGTCACATTTGCCATTTGTATAGTTTATTCAATTACTGATATAATATTAATTTCTTTTCATCAGCATGCAGCTAAATCTACATGCATCAGTACCAAAAATTACCCATTTGCTTGCTTGAACCTCGTGGTACTAGAATTTGCATATGCAAGTGTACCTCCACCTTTTACAATGTTTATGCAATCATAATACAGAAAGAAAATCATTTTATTGATGCGTGCATATATACAAACCTGACATGACAAAGGAACACAACTTTTAACAAAAAGCAAATTACCTGTGGCTTTGAAGAACCAGGAGAAAAGCTATTCTGATTCCATTCCGGTTGAGGTAAACCAGAAGTTTTCCCTATAGGCGAGTTTGAATGCAGCTGCATAGTAACATTAGGGGGCATATACTGACTCGTGTTGTTGCCATTAACCGACTGTTGCACAACTCCATTGGCATTCAGAAGACCTGCTTGCCCGTTGGCAACAAGGTTGGGATTTTGAGAGACAACAGGACCACAAACCGGCATTTGCATTTGCATTTGCATTTGCAGAAGCTGGTTAATGTTTTGCATCGAATTCAGTAAATTTAACTGCCCATTAGGCAAAAACTGAGGCTGGTTCATTGCATTCTGCGCCAAAAATGAACCCAATGCTTGAGGTGAATTATTATTACTATTCATTTGATTAAGCGCAATTAAATTCAAGTTAGGGTTCTGTAGTGGCCCTTGCGGAAAAGGGAAAAACTGGCTAGGCGCAAAACCCGTATTTAGGTTAGCAAATGGCAATGGAACCCCAGGATTGAGCATTCCCATTCCCATTTGAAGTTGATGCTGAATTTGCAGTGGATTTGGGGCAAAACTACCTGGATTTGCCATAACCTGATGATCATAACCAACAGAGCAAAATTAACAAAAATAAAACACATGCTGACATGCAAACATACACACGCATAGAAAGAGAGAGAGAAAGGCACCTGTTGATTTGCCGAAGGAGCAGTTCCGTTGGATTGGAGTTGATTATGGTAAGGATTAGAATTGAAGTGCGGACGCATGTTTACAGTTGGAGGAGCAGGCGCGTGTTTAGGGTTTTAGAAGAAACCCAACAAAAGAAGAAGAGAGACAAAAAAGGTGCACTATTAAAACCGACCCGGGAACTTCCGGGTATAACAATTTCCGGGTTATTTTATCTGACCCGGGAACTTAAAATTTAATCGGGCCGCCAATTTTACGAAAGATAGAGGTCAGTAGTGTCAAAAAATAAAGATTGAGGGTAACAATGTAAAACTGTAAATAATGGGGATGATAGCAATAATTCACTCAAACTTTATTTGACCACCGTCTGTCAATTTTTTCCCGTTCTGTATCTATTTCCACTCGGAGAGCATGGCCGGGAACTATCTTCCGGCTGCCAAACTTACGGCGAGCAGCCGCCCAGTTCTGAAATCCGGCGAAGTGGAGTGTTCTCTTCTTTCCACCGTGGACCTCCTCTCCGAAGACCTCTCAGCCTTCCCACACCTGAAATGCGGTCTTCTCATCCTCACCACCCACCGTCTACTCTGGCTCCCGTCAGATTCCAACATTCCCGCTATCACCACTGCTGTATATATTCCCTTGTCCACAATTCAGCACATTTTCTCCACCAAAAAATCGATCAAGTCCGTGTTTCACAGCCCAAGAATCCGATTCCAAGTTTCGACCACCCCGGATGGACAGGTGTCGGAAAAAGGACTGAAATCTTTGGTGATCACGTTGATATTGAGGGGAAAGATGGACACTGATTCATTTTTGGGGAAATTTTGGGACGTTTGGAGAGGGCGTGCCTGGGAGACGAGTGGATCGACTACTGAGTCCGGGTCAGGTTCGGGATTGAGGGAGGATTCGGAGTTGCTGGCTGTGAAATTGCCTGTGGTCGGAGTGTCGGGGATTTTGAGGAAGGAGCAGGAGATGTGGGAGAGTACTGACAAGAGCTTGCAGGATGCCTTTCAGGATTTGAATGCTCTTATGGTATGTAAAAATGTTACAACTTCCGATTTTCAAATTTAACATTTGAATTTAGCAGATAATTTATTTATCCGTGATTCCCTGTGTGTTTGGTGTTAGTTTTGGAACATAGGGTAAGAAAGTTGATAAATTAAGGAAGAAATTGTAAATTTTGGTTGTATGAATTGGTTTTGCACTTTTCTGATCTTTTTCTCATATAAATTATGGATTGCATGAAACGTGCTGATGCTTTATATTGATGCTCCCATTCTAAATCATCACCCTAACATTTCTGTATACCTTTTTAGTGTGAATTACTCAGATGCTTTACATTGCACGTCCGTGCTTAGTATTCTTGCTAACAACTCAGCAATCAGTGATGGATTGAATATTCTGAAACAGTCTAGGAAATGTCAAAAAAAAAAAAAAATTGAATTCTTACATGTACCTAAAACCTATTAACATGTATGGAAACTGAAAGACAGCATTTGATGGTTTAGATAAAGCTTTGTTAATCATAGAATAGAGTAGGGTTGGACAAAACTCACAAATCAACCAGTTCTTCTTAAATTAAATATCCGAAAGTTCTCGACTCTAGACCAAGAACCGATTCTCCCTAATTTTTTATCTTAAATAATTCAAATTATTTTATTTTTTCTAAATAAATTTGCTAACTAATTAATTGAGCCTAAACCCAAAATATGATTTTCCTATTTCTAATTTCCAATCCAAGCCCAATTGACTAAGTTTTACCTACATTTTTTTCTACCGTAGTGCCATTTTTTTGTTCTGAAATAATCGAATTTGAAGTTTGGTTGCACTTCTCTATATTATTGTAAGCTCGCTATATTCATCTTTCTGTGATTTTAACAGTCAAATTTATAAAAACTCAACAAAAGGGGAGCAAAGAATATCATGGAATTTGACTACGTTATTTTGTAAGAGCTAAAATTGAACATATCATTAATTGAATTAATGTAGTGTTATTGTAAATATGAAAAGAAAATTAATTATTATACGGAACCTGGGAACCGAATGTAACTGAACCAAATGGAACCGAACCCGAACGGTTCCATAATTAAATTTGGACCCGACAGTTCCACTTGCTAAATATCCGAAAATTAGAGAGAAAATCGAATCGGACCATGTCTAGCCCTAAAATAGAACATGACATGTTTTGATACTGTGGTTTCTTTTTGTTTTTCGGTCTATAAATCTTCTGCTTGTATATTTATTAACAATAGAGCAAGGCTAAGGAGATGGTGGTGCTAGCTGAGAGGATGAGGTTAAAGCTACTGTCAGGCTCTAATAATCAGACTAGTGGAACAAACGATGATGACATGGGTACGAAAGAAGAGATGCAAGATTGGTTATTAAGTGTCGGTATTGCTTCTCCAGTTACGAAGGAGTCTGCCGGTGCTTTGTATCACCAGCAGTTATCTCGACAGGTACATGTTTATTTCTGGTCTCAGTTACTTTGCCCATTGTTACATGCAAAATAAAATATACGAACCACTCTGAGCTCGGATATTGAACACTGCAAATGCGTATATTTGCACTTGAGCATTTTAAATTTTTAATATTAAAACAATTAACACTGTAAGTACTTCAAAGGACTTACATATGAATTGATTTGCCTGAAATGCTGCAAGTAAACTTAGCTGTTTCTCGCCACCTGAGCATATAAGCAAGTCTTCAAGACTACAATTTGAAAAGTCTGTTTGACCATCAATTTGAGAGTGAAAAGCCGGTGAATATTTCAAAGTAATACGAAACAATTCTAATGTGTTGTAACTAAAAAGTTTCCTGTCGAACGCAATGGTAAAAAGTAGCCCATGCAAGTAGTAAATTTTCTTCAAAAACAGTTTAACAATACTGGAAAAGAATTAATAGATTTGGAACATAGAGTGAATAGAAATATACTCACGACTACTAGAATATAATCATGCCTTTTAATAGTTTTCAGCAACTCTAGGAGAAAGTCCATGCTCAGATCGCACCAAGAGTCTGTGGGGGTAGAAAGTGGAGAATATAACTCAGTTCTTGTTCTTGTTTGGGAAAGCTTAAAAAGCTGCTAAAATGTTGAAGTTGAAGTCAACAATTATTTTTAACCATGTGTCATGGGGCCACAACTTTTCAGCTATACACTTCATCAACTTTTATCAAAAGCTTTGTCAAACAACCTTAATTAACAAGTGTGATATTGAGAGAGAATATTTTTGAAAGGTAATATTGAGAGAAGGTATGAAAAGCATCCCTTTTCAGGTAAGTGCCAGAAGACTCATCTTCCATTAGGGTTATTGTCTTATCCATTCTAAAATGTCCAGATACACTTTCAACATGCAATTCCCTTAAAACTCTCCAACCAAAGTATGAGGAATGGATAATTTAGTTCCCTTGGAAAGATAATCATTCCTAATAATAAAGTTTGCATGATTTCTATTTGGGCTATTTAAGAGGTCTTTAAAAATGACAAAATCTCTTGACAATTAAGATACTTATCCTTAATTGCCATAAACCTACCACTTTATTATTCATGGTGAGGATAACAATGGCAACCCAGCTAAGAGCACCCACAACTTTTTTCTCTAGGATAGCACCACCCTAAGAACAAATATTTACAGTTGAGGAAACTCAAGAACAAATGTTGTTGTAACTTTGTTTGTATCTGTGATTGGTTGAGATAATGATGCTCCATAATCAAGGAAAAAGTTATATTTTGCCTTATTCCTTTTGCTCGATGGCATCAGATTTCCCTTTGGTACTGAGATGAGTAAAGTAGTGTAAGCTTTAGTTTTTAGCTTCATAAATTGCTGGCACAATTGCCATGTACATTACTTGAAATGCAATCGGTCAAAAACAAATAAATTAATAGTAAAATAAGGTAGAAAGTGTATCCCTCGTATGATTTCCATCTTTGATTTACGGAGATAGTTTCTGCTGGTGATGTTATTTTTTGTTATCTGACTTGGGAAGTTCTTATGTTGGCTATCTGTGACTCAGTGTGCATTGGTTCTTAGTTGGCAGATTTTGTCAAGAAACCACTAGAGAAGGCTGGAGGAATGATTAATCTGATAGATATTTATTGCCTCTTCAATCGAGCCCGTGGCACAGGTTTTATTTTGTAATTTATCTATCTTATCTTTTCTTAATTCCTCCACATTTGTTTTGCTGGAAACTTAAACCTTTATTTTCGGTTATTACATGTTGGATACTGTAACAGCGTTGTGTTCTTGTACAGAATTGATCTCACCTGATGATTTGCGACAAGCGTGTTCTCTCTGGGAAAAGTTTGACATGTAAGTACTATGTCACGTTGAAGCATGGTTTAAAAAGCCCAATTGAAACCCGCCTTAATGGCAGCCTCAGATTGAGGTGTGCAACAAATGTCTCGAGGTGTTGATTGTGAGGAATTATTTGGAGGCGTAGTACGCCTCATTTGCTCGAGACACATGCCTCACAACGGCGCTCAAGGCTGGTGGCTCACAAAACATATAGATGCTGATAGACCCATTTTGATAAATAGCCTTCTGCACACTAAAACATTAAGAATTTATGTTTCTCATACACCCTCTTTAGGAATAGTTCCTTGCTCCCCGACCAACTAAAAGAATAGTTTCTTTATATTTTTTTTCTTTTTTGGTTTGTTTTCTTAATTTAAGTTGTTCTATTATGAATTTTGAAAATTGTTTATGATATATTATGAGCTTACTTTGCATTTTATAATTTTTTGCATTTTTTTGCCTTGCCTCATGAAGGAAAAGCGCCTTAGTGCCCTTTTAAATCTTTTTAAAAATTACATTGAAGTCAATCCACTAGTGTAATAAATATGGGAGATTTTTATAACACATAATGTAGCACTCACATTAATCATCCGTTGTTTTTGTGAACTTGTTATAAATCCTGTATCGCAGTGTTTATAGTTTTAGTTTTTTCTCTTTGAACAGCCCAGTAATGCTTCGGAAATTTGATAGCGGTGTCATGGTTATCCAGAATAAGACCCACAGTGATGATGAGGTTATTTCCTTCACCTTTAAAGGGTTTAACATGTTTGAAGACATGTTTGTTTCGTTTACATTTGTGGTTCTTTCATAAATTTTAGATCTTTTATTCTTTTTGATATTCCTGATCTGAATCATGTCGGAGAGCTACGTGTGAGCTGAGACAACCAAAAACAAATAGAATACTTATTTATGAGCTGACAGAATATACAGGCTTATAGCTTCAGAAGTTTTATCTTTGATGGCTAAAAATCTGAAGAAAAGAAATAATTTTGAAGATCTTGGCAAGTCTAACCAGCAAATAAAACAAAGATAGAAGTACACTACCCACAATATGTGCAAAACACATTTCTTTGGAGTGATGAAATATTGATTTACTTTGAACCTCTAAATTTTTGAAATGATACTGTTTTGAGCATTTGCAGTTTTATTGATTTTTGAAATGATACTGTTTTGAGCATTTGCAGTTTTATTTATATGTTCTTTATAGTAACTTCTCTTCACTGTTTTAATTCCTGAAAGCAAATTAATCAGGATCTGCTTTGGACATGTAGGTATTTTCTAGGATCAGGTCCTTGGTATCGAAGCCTGATGCTTTACAAACTGGCATCAGTGCCAGTGATGCAGCAATGACTCTAGGGGTTGCTCCAGCTATGGCTAAGGAGTATCTCCTTGCTGCTGAAGGAAAAGGTGCATACTTGAGCATCATATTGTAGAAGCTCGTAAAATAGTACAGAACTTACTCTTTAAGTTTTTGCAGGATTACTGTGCCGAGATGTAAGCCCTGATGGTCTTTGCTTTTACATCAATTTGTTTCCTGAAATCAATCCAGATGATAGATACTTGTAAGTGGAGAATCATGCCATTCACTCTGTTTTCTTGCTTACGCTACATTGCACCAGTTTTCATATTCATTTTTTGTTGAGAAACTCTCTTAACCTAGTCCATGCATTTACTTTTTGTGGGTGCCATTTCCATCCCTTCCTTTTTGGATAAAAAGGAATTCATCAGTTTCACACTTATAATGTCCCTAATTGACCTTTCACCTTTTTAAAAAGCTGACAAATATGACCCAAGGAAGTTCCCATTCACAAAAGTGGTGTGAAATAATTAAAATGTGTTAGAAGAGAAGAGGTAAGACCAAATTAATATTATTGGGCGTTCGCATAGGATTTGATCATATTGGATCTTTCAACAGATGTAGTGATTGGTATTTACAAAAGCGCGCCTAGACATGAGGCGCGAACGAAACTCCACACCTTGGCAGTGAACACAAAATTAAGCGATCAATTGCCAAGTTGACTGCTTAATTTGCCTAGTCGTATTTTATTAATTTTATATTTTTTTCCTTTTTTTAAAGCATTTTATTTACTTTAGTTTCAAGTTTTTAAATGACTTGTTTAGTTGAGAGCTGAAACTAAGAAAAATAGTCTAGTTTTTGCAATTCGAAGACTTGAAAATTATATAATTGGCTAATTGTATGAATTATTAAGTAAATATAGTATTTTATAATTTTAGATGTTTTGTATGTATTATTTTAATTATTAAATGATTTTTAGGATGATTAAAAATTTAAAATAAGAAAAATATTTTTTTACTCCTAGGCTCGTAAAGCATGAAACTTGACCTCCACATCTATTCACGCTTTACACTTTTTAAAACACTAGTAGTGATCTGTCGAATGGAGTGACGAAAAATGATTCATGTGGCTTAGTTTGGTGATCTTGAAAGATTTCCATCCACTGGACTCGTTCTCCTGTAAAAAGACAATCTTTACTAATTTGTTTTGAGTTTTTCAAAACAAACGAAGCAGCCCGACATTGTGTGTACTCGTCATTTAATGAGTGTATGGTATGAAATGAAATAAAACTGCTATGTTAGGGTGAATGTCATCATCTCGCTTGGCTTGTGTGGGCACTTAGCATGAGCCTGTTTGGTAATAGGCTTTCTCATTGGCCGCCATTCCAATTGTTTTTTGAGTCCAGTTGCTCAGCGTTTCTAATTGTAGATGATACTTATCTATCACAAATAATTTGCTTCAAATTTTTTTAATCCTTCTCCATTTGTTCAAGTCACGGTCCTCGTAATTTTGTGTTTTAACTTTGAATTTTGCTTGTACAGAGTAAAAGATCATGGTATCTACAGTATGTGGAACAGTGCCATCTCTTTCAGGCGAGTATTCTATCCATTGTTCACATTTGCACATCTCACCTGGGAAAAAAGAGATTGCGTATGAATTGAATTAGAACGTTCTGTAACAAGTATTTCTTTTTTAACTCTCACCCAATTTTTTTATTTCAGTTAAGGTCCTCTTTTTTCACGGACCAATAAGAGGGTGGCAAGAGTACTGATTGATAAATGACAGTGGATTTTATGGAAAACACAAGCTTGCTCGGGGTTATTTGCTTTGTGCTGAACAAATTAACTCGGAAGCATCGAGAAACTGGAGTCTTTTTCTTTTTATTTAAAATAGAGTTGTTATAAATTCTATGTTTATATCTTCACTTTTCAGGGGTAGAAAAATGACTCTTCAGGTAAAAACTGAAGCCTCAATATTCCAGACCAATCCACCATTGTAACATATCGTTTTTGTTGTTGTCACGTAACTGTATAATTGAAATTTTCTTTCGGTAAATGATGATGAATTTGGTAGAAGCTTCCGTCCAAAGAAGCTTTACGATTTTTCGATTTCTTCTGTATATCATTCCCTGATTAATTTCTTCCATTCCTTTCTTTTGGTAAACTAGGAAGCCAACGGGTAGAACAAACAATGGCCCCCACATCTTTGAATTTCATGCTGTTTTACTGTATATGGTATGTTGTAAAGGGCATGACATGTTTATTTTTGGTACCTGGGTTATGGGAATATCCGACTGTATAGTTATGTTTCAAGTACAAGAACATAAATGACATCCTACGTGTTTCGCCCCTGAAAACGCTGCAAATCTTGAGAGTGCGAGACAATTTTCAAGGAACATTATTGTCTCTTTGCATCCTATTATAAGGCGATGTATTTGAACAAGCAAATACGCTTCCAGCTTTTGTCGCATTTTTTCACTAGAGCCGACTTTTCTATGGTTATTTCACATCAAATAAAACGTAAGGTAATATCTTAGAAGAGAAAGAACATTACATTACTAAATTTTAATGACAAAATTACAGACATAAAATTCGAAAAATACATTTATCAGCAAAATCATACGGTTGAAGTAGGATTCGTTCTAGTTAAAAGACCATGTGAAACCATTTTTCTCTCTTATGTCTAAAATTTTAATGAAGCGAACATTAATTGAAAACTGCTTCAGATTATGTTTTTACATGGTTGACAACATGAAACCGTGCTTTTGACAAAAAAATTGCTACAAATAGTGACTTGATACAGATCACAGAGAGTCAAGGAAAAGAGAGAGGGAGGATTAAATATATATATACAGTGTCTGAAAATCGTTGTACAACAACATTTTTCTATGCTACAGCAACCTCAACTTCCTCGGAATCTGTTTCTGTTGCTGAAATCAACGATGCTGATTGAATTTTTCCAGCATGCTCAAGACGCATCAAAATCACTCCTCTGGAGAAGAAAAACAAGGTACATGACTGAATACAGAGTATTTAATCAAGAAATAACTTGTAATACCTTGCAAGCTCAAATACATATGTAAAGCAACTATTGGAACTCGTAATACCTAGCAAATCGTGACTGAATAGAGATATCCCGAACTTTTATCCTATTCACTGTTCCACTTTGGCTCACCAACACCACTTGTTCATCACTTTCTCCATCTGTTCAAAACATTTAGAATTCAATTATACTTTATTATAATGTTCCTATGTGAATAACTTAGTATAAAAATAATAGGATGTATCACCTCCAACTACGAAAACAGCTACAAGGCCATCTTCAGATGAAAACTACAGCATTTAAAGCAGATGAGTAGCATGGCCATAAAAAATAAAAAAAATAAAAAACAAAGGCGGAAGTATAAATCGTCTAAATTGAGTTCTACAATTGTTGTTTGTCCCATGACGTCATCAACATTAATCTTTCCCACAACTTAGGTCCTTTGCTCTATTCATTTTTCTTTTTTGTACTTTTGTTGATATGGTGAAAGTAACCTACCTTATAACCTTTTAAACCAACTCTATTCAATGGTGACGTGCGGAATTTGGCGAGAGGAACTCGCTTCCCAAAGCCATTCTCAGATATGAACAACAGCCATGGACCACTCAAATCCTTACCACTGCTCCAAAATAAACAAAGAACAGTTAGTGAAATCATGTACTGAAAATAAAACAATATAGATCCAAGTAGAATAAAAAAAACCTGCAAGAAATGAGGCTCTTAAATAGTAGTACAGCAACTTACACGAGTCTAACTATTAGAGAAGCAGTTGGATGAAGGACAAGGACAACGACAAGGATTAGAGATAAGACTTTAAACTCATCCATTTCACCTCAAATCAGGTGTAACATCCAGTTGCAATTCGGACTCTTTTGCCAACCATTTTTTGTCAAAAGTGAAATTGCATTTCATGTTACAGATGAATGTTTTAAATCAGATGGTTCATTCAACACAAAAATTGCCAATCCATGGAAGCATAATTAGAGATACAAAATTGTAATTAATATATATTTTCTAGGTCAAACATTTTTCAAGTGTGCTAGTTAGCATAATACTATAACACAAGCAGAAACAAGAAAGACGGTGCCTGTACTTTTTCTTCTGTTTTTAAAGATAATTGGTCTAAAATAATTTGATGCCATAGAAAAAAAAATGGAGATGAGAAAATGATCTGAAAAGGGAGATAAAACAATATCGAAATATTAGTCATTCTATCTCAGAACTAGATATCGAGAGATGAGTTTCAACTTAGGCACCTCTGTAAAACCATGAAATAATTTGACAGGTTAAAGGACTCGCCACCTGTTTGAATGAATTTCTCAAAAGAGATGGTTTTAGAAACGAAAGATGTAGGTAAAACCCAGACTAGGAGCCCAACTAATTGTTCTCCAATCATTAGGTCAGGTCCAATATTTTGAACACTGCTACAGATGCATGCGCACTCCATTATTGATATACTGACTACTCATGAGTAGCAACAATTTAAATAAATGTCCAGAACTTAGACCAAGGGAAGCTTGACTAAATTTTAAGCATAAAAACATGGTTATGTCAAACCAATACAATGGTGTTCTATTGCCAACGTAATATTCCACCATAATGATTGAGAAATTACTGGGTCTGATGAGTTCCTGAAACTTTCCCCAACTCTTTTCCAAAAGATGCTGGAATTATGTCCATGCTTGCCATTTTATCCGCTTGTCTCAGTCTCATGGCAACAGAACCTCTTGTATTCCTTCCAAGTGCTCTAATCTAAGAAAAATAAACACAAATGGTGAAAACGAACAAGATTTGGGAGTACTATAATTAGAGTTCATCGAATGACCTGAAGCATACTCCCTCTAAAATAACGTAGAAAATTATATCCACATAAAACTAAGATAAAATCAACTGACAACCAAATTGTGAAATTTCAACTGGAGAATAGGTATAAATCTCCAGTGATTAGTGACTAGAACCTTAATGTACAGATACATGTACCAAAAGAAGCACGCGAGAGGGAAAAAAATGAAGAATTAACTCACATTCCCACAAGGGCTCAAAATCACCATTCCATTCTGTGAGGCCATGGCCACAAAATCATCATTCGTGCAACGTCGCACCCATTTCAGTTCATCACCAGGAACCTGTAAGTTGGTTTGTTGTGTTTAAGCGCTATGATAATTACATAAACAAAAAATTCAAGAAACGAAGAAGAAGACAAACCAGTTGAATTGCTATGATTCCTGTTGTCCTAATTGATGAGAAATAATTCAAAGAAACTTTCTTGATATAACCATTCATAGTGAGCATCATAAGATACTGGTTTTCTTCAAACTCACTCACAGGGACAATGGAAGTTATTCTCTCACCATCGGATAAGGACAATATCTGGATCAGAAAGAAAAGTCAACCAAAGTTAACCACCATGAAGAAAAGTAATCTGGATCAGATTACTTGAGAAGATTATGAACAGCTACTTTTGTCTAGGTAGGACATACTTGGACAAGTGGTGTGCCAGCAGCAGCACGGGTACATTCGGGAATTTTATACGCCCGAGCTGAGTAAACTGTTCCCTTATCGCTGCAAATGGAAAGTAGAGAATTCTAGTGATGAACTACTTATCATAATCCAGTAAGTGAGATGCAGGAGATGAATAGCAAGTTCGCAGATGGAGAAAGACAATCAGTCAAGAATTGATGATAGTTACAACGTGGATGAGAGCAAACCACAGGTGCAGCATAAATTGCAAACCCAGCTTCTCATTTGTACGAAGGCTTGGGCTAGCCCATATCAATACCTGCTTACAAGCCCATCCTCTATCGGTGTGATTATATCAGTCTCAAAATATACATAATTTATATCGCTAGTTTCTGAACATCCAACGCCAATTTTGGCAGCTACAATATTTTATCTACCTGAGATGTTCTTAGGTGCTGTACTGGCTTCAAGTTTAAACTGTTACCAGCATATAAGTCTAATATCCAGGCCTCCTACTACCCTGTAAAAACTTCACCTCATAAGATATCAATAATTTCTTCGATTGGTAATCTTCAATCTCCATGACAGACACCTATCTACTACAGCTATAAAATTACCCTCTCCCTTTATTCATTTTTTTTTTCCACACGCTAAAAACCATTATATTACATTACTATGATTGCATTCAATCCGTACTCTCTTATTACCAAATAGCAACTAACCTCAAACTCTCTTTCAGTTAGTAACTCAGACCTTGTTTACATTAAGTCATGCGTGAGGATTGTACAGGTCAGGATTAGCATCTTTTTTTTCTAGAACAAGGTTCCCTAGGGTATGTAAACATGATGGTGCTATTATGATTTCCAAAGTAGATTGGTAAATCCAAATTAAGTTTCATTGAATTCCTAATCGACACCAATACCAACTTATTCTGAATCATACTTTTCACGACACCATTTTTAGTAGTCAAATGGAAATTAAAAGAAACAACAAGCTTTGACACCAGAACAAAAATTCATTTTGCTCAAAATAGTTAACAAACTAAAAATGCAGACAGAAAAAGTTAATATAATTGAAAGCAAAAAGTACCTAAAATACAGCATGTAGTCATGGGCTCGACAGACGAGGAAATCAGACATCGCGTCATTTACTCTCAACTTCCCAACTGATTTTCCTATAGTCCCACGGTTTTGAAGATTGAATGTGTCAGGCTTCATTCTTTTTACATAGCCTTTTTCACTAAATGCCTGAAAGTTGAATCCGGAACATCTCTGAGTAATAACTAATAACTATACAGATAGTATTAATTCTGGAAGATCAAAAATTCTCGGGAATACCAGTAGCATTTCTTCATTTGGGATAACATCTATCTCTTCAAGTAGGCCACTTTCAGTGTCCTCCAGCATCGAACACCTTGGAGTAGAAAACTTGTTCTTTATGTCTATTGCTTCTTCTTCTATCAACTAAGTATCAGAATAAAAAATTCACTATTTATAAGATAAACATGTTACATGACAAACCTTTTATTAATGCCTAGCAAAATGACAGACAACAGCATAACTCTTGGCATCCCAGGTAAAGCAAAATCATTAGACATTTAGCCCCCGTTTGAAACCCATTTTTAGAGAGATAGAAATTTTGGAATAGTGATTGATGTGAGAATGTGTGGTGGAAAAGTGATGAATTTTTTTTGATTTGTGTGTAATATTATTTTATTTGGAGAATGTGTGGTTGAAATGAAGAATGAGAATGAGAAAGAGAAATTAATGGGTGTCAAACAGGGGCTTAGTTAAAAAATAATCATAGAGTGAAGAAATAGTAGAAGAAATAAACAAATTCATCCTAGGAGATAAACGATAACCATAAATATTATATATTCCTATTTTGATAGATGAATGCAGAAGGAAGAAAAGAAAGAGCGTTAAGGGATTGTTTTATTGCTTTACATTTTGCAGTTTCAATCACTTAAATTTGAGATAAACCAATGAGTGTAACAGAATTGAATGCATCAAAATATGTATTCAAATTCTCATACTTCACAAAAAACAGATAGAATTGAGCATCCGCGGAAAATTACCTCAAGTATTTGCTTTTTGCTTGACAGAAGTTCTTGTAGCTTGGACATTTGTTCTGTCAAAGATTTTCCCTCAGCGACAAACTTATTTCTCTGGAAAACAACATAGACAAAACCCTCAATACAACAGAAATAGTTTGATATAAGTGTGATCTAGAAACAGCAGAAGTCATGAGATACTGAAGCACCTCAAGAGATGTCAGCTTTCTAAGGCTTATATCCAGTATAGCTTCTGCTTGCTTATCAGACAAATTGAACTCTGCAACAAAGAATTTGTTGTTCTGTCTTTCTAATAATAATAATAAAAAAAAAAACTATTTGTGGTACATTACACATGGTTTCTGGTAATGGCACCAGCTTATCAAATCAATCTAACCATAAAATATTACTATATATCAACCAATCAGCATAGAATAGTAGAAAGATATAGAACCTGTGAATAGAAGGCACACACCTAAGACACCCGTGAATAAAGGGTACATGCCTAAGGAATGCAATCAATTGAATAGAAGGAAAATATAGAAAGTTGTGTTCAAGCTCAGACCAACAGCATCCAGATTTTACAAGTACCAAAAGAAAATTAAAATAAGATACTTTAAATCTCTAAACAGGAGCAAATCATAGCCTTCTGCCATGATCTAACGCGTGTGCAATATGCTTTAAATAGAACCAGTGACTACATGTTTCAACACCTAATACTTATTTTATAATAAACAAACGCAACTTAGAAAAATCCAAGGAAGATAATCGGTGCCTCCTAAAACATTGCACTCTCAACAAGTATAATCGAGCTTACAATAGAAGAACAAATTAGTTGAGTCACCACATGCTTATTCGTTTTCCGGGGAGTATTGGGATTAGGCGCGCACGCACGCACACGGTCGCAAAATAACAGAAGCATTATAAAGTAATAAATTTAGAAGGTCAAAGAAGTTACCTCCTTTCAAATTAGCTGCTGCTGATGCGTGACTTGAAGCTTTCCGGATTATGTCAATAACTCTGTCCAGATTATCAAGCCCCACTATAATGCCCTTAGTTCACAAACAAGCAAAAGAGAGAAGAAGGCCAAAAAGGGAATCAGTAACAACAATTACAGATAGTATATGGCACAGATGTATTCAACTTTTTGAGAAGCACAGTTGATCCAGTTGTATTCATTAGAGAAAGAAACAGTTGTAGCGAGCATAAGCAGCAACTAAACGACGACGACTAGCAAAGCTTACTTGAATCATTTTCATTTTTTTAAGAATTTAGAAAACAAAGATCTGGTCGATTTTAAGCAATACACAAAGCTTATGACTGGACCAAGACCACTAACTTTCAAGAACTGTTGGCATACCTCAACAATATGATACCTATCTTTTGCTTGGGACAGCTTAAACTTAGCACGCCTTTCAACCACAGAGCATCTAAAATCTAGAAACGCCTGTAAACAGAAAAAGTATTAGAATAGAAACGAGAAATAATTTCTACCCAAAAATAAAAGAAAAAAGTATTTAACATATAAGCAAATCCAACACTAGGAAGAAGTTAACATTGACAATACACAAAAGAAATGTGAAAATGTAAAACATAAGCAAAACAAATTTAGGCAATAAATGGGTCCTTTGATATTCTGAATAGGACGAAAAAGGAAAATGCAAAGTTACAATGCAATGCGAACAATCATGTTTTGTGACAGACAGTGAAGAAACAATGACAGCGCACTGCTATCAGATGAAAATGATAAATGCATTATCCTTTTTAATCCGAAATAACATAATCACTTTCTACATTTGCATAAAAAAATTCACTTCTCCCAAGACAATTCAGTAAACAAACATCAATGATGCATTTGTAAATTTGACAATAATTTCACATTTTCAAATGATGTGTACAACTTAACAACAGATGTTGCGTGCTTAATAATAATGGAAGTAACCTAAATACTGGCACCATTAACTTTGCCGATGCTTTAAGTGTTAAACTTAATTCAAGATCTTGTCGACTTTTTAAGTTGCACTACTAGCTGTGCATTTCGAACAGAAGTATTAATTATGGTCCAAAAGTAAACAAGAAATGAAGAGTATACACTATACAATATCTTCCTCTATAAACCATATAAGCTGTAGCCAATTTTTTGGCTTCACCCTCTAATGATCAAAGCGTATAAAGCTTATTTATTGTTTATTGATCTTGAGGCAGTTTGTAGCGTCACCCAACAAATTTCGGGACTCAACAAAGGCAGCCATGGCACAAGCTAAAAATGTAACCCTTCCATTTACAGTTTTCTGTTCTTTATATGGTTAATGGCTTTAGGTAATAAAAGTCGCCTCCCTTTCCAGTTTATACAGGTCATTGGACATCCATTGATATACAAATTCTATTCAAACCATTCCATCTGATTGTCGACCACGAACGAAATCAAATACCTTGTTCACTGAAAAGGTGTGCAAGCCAGGAGAACGATCTTTCACGTTAGTTTCTTCACATCTATCGTAAGGTTTTAGACAATAAAAGTCACATTTTAGGAAAATAAATTTCGACATGCCACTGTAACTCTGTTCCAAAAGACAAGGTAAAAGGCCAATGTGCCATTCAAAGACTAATAGATCCCAAGAGTCAGCTAGTCCATATTGAGCTAATTGTTAAGTACAGGAGTTGTCCAAGCGTCTGAGACCTATGTAAAACATTGGGTATGCTTTAGGGTGATTAGCTAGCCTTAGTACATTGTCACACTTGTGGACCCCCAAGGCACCACATATTGCATCAACAAGCCCTATAGCTTTGGTGCATCACGTCAGACCGACCATGTTCCTGTGCAATCCATCAACTCCATAAACCATCCATTTCCTTGGTGAATTATTGTGCTAGTTGCAAGTTGATTAGTCATCCCTCGCCACTGAACATAGATATTGTTTTCTTGCCTCTTTCTGTTGACTTTGGTTTCTACGTGCAAAATGAGTCTGTTCTTGCCTTGGATCAGCCTAAGGGATAACGTTATCTTCTCTTGACAAAAAAGCTCAATTCCTGTCTCTTGCATATGTTTTAAGACAACTGGTATTCCAAATCAACTTTTCAGAGCCATCTAATCTTTTATTATGAACAATGATGAAGCAACAACGAATGGTATCAATTCATACTTTTCTAAAATTTCATATATTGATGGTTATTTTCCTGCAATACTGAGGACCCATTTGGCATGGCTTTAGCTTTTACTTTGTGTAAAAGAACTTATGGAGAAAGCTACCTTAGATTTTGTTTGGAAACTAATTTTTAAAAGCTCTTCCTATTCGGTTATTCCAGGAGTGCTTTTAGATGAAGTCGCAATGGACCAACTTCCTTTAAAAAAATTTCTAACTACCAAAAGTACTTTCATAAAATTAGCCAAATGGGTCTAAAAAAAACTTTTGGGTCCCAAAATCCCCTTTTGGCACTTCAAAAGCCATGCCAAACAGGCCATGAGTATGCCACTATGCCACACTACAAGATTGTTCAATTATATTACAAACCTTAACATAGACCTGTCGGCTGCAGCACATGATCCTCACTTCAGTACCAAATCATTTAGCCTCCGTTTGGAAAGAAGTTATAAAGGTTTAATTCCTTTATAAATTTGCCAAATGGATGCTCGATGACAACGTAATTTGATTTCTTAATGGTAAATGACATGAAACATCAAAGATGATATTTCACAGAATTTTTAGTCAAAGTAATTTACACCAATCAAGCATCCCCTTACTTTATGAGAATTACAAAATATAAATGTAAGATACCTACTGTTAAAAGTTGAAATATCGAATTGGTAAACAAATGGAGCCTAGTATAACAACTTCCAGTTATCCTCTTTTGTTCTTAAACAATTATCGTTACCCGAGTTTTTACATCAATAAAATTATTTTATTCTCGCTCATAATTCTACAGACTGGAAGGTCAGTCCTAAATAGAGATCTTATCATTTAGTTGAAAACCCTAGTGCTTAATTATCCAACAATTTAATCCGTAGGATCAGAAGGTGCATTGATAAAACTGCATAGCAGTCAAACATCTTCGATCTCAGTATTCGTATTAGAAGTTACTTTCCCAAAATCAAGAACAAAATGGATATGTCAAAAAATTGAAGATATCATATCATTTCAATGTATGCGACACATCAGCTATATGTACAAAAGTGAAGGTAAGAATTTGTAACCTGAAGCAATTCTTTTAAACCCATTTGTTTCGGTTGACCATTGAGGATACTGTAATAAAGCAAATAAACAAGGTCAACACAGAACATATATCTTCAATGCATTAGAACATAGCTGTTCACCGGAGAAGTGAAAGAGACACAGAGACCACAATAGAGGAACAAATTATGTGCACCATTCTCCATTCACCCATCACACCAATTGAGAATATCCAAATAATAAAAATATGAATCACATGACAATATAATATCGAAAAAAGAAAAATATCCAAACTACAATTGGGCCAATAATAAGGCGAACATATTTTCATTGATACAATGCAACATTTTGCAATATAGGTTTCTAAAGCATCTAGATAAACATGTGAAGTTGGAAGAGATGTCAGTAGACACAATTTATGCCCATGTTTGGTACACATTAAAATTTTCATTCTCATTCTTCTACTCATTTTCAACCACACATTTTTCAATAAAATAACATTTTCCATCACATCAATAACTTTTCCTTCTTTTTTAACCACGCATTCTCTATCAATATACTATTCCAGAATACATTATTCTAAAATAATGTGGCTCAAACACACCCTATGTTAAAGGTCCTATCTGAATGGCTAAAAGTAACATTTCAGAGATGTTCTCATTCATCACAACTGGTGTGATATTTTCAACATTTGCCTTCAACATCCTCCAGCTCAAAAATAGAACAACCAACCTGTTTATTATCTGCCACCAAAAGTGGAGAAATCACAGTAAAAGATGCCGCGTCTTTGGGCATCAGAGACAATTAGTTAGTCTAGGATTTCTCTAATCCAAATATCTATATAATTTTCAAAAATATACTAGAACTTGAAATTATCTTTCGTACATTTAAAAATGGTCCTCAAATACTCAAAAATAAATATTCGACGTGGTTAGCCAGAAACTTGAAGATTACAATAAGGGGAGATAACTAGTCCAAAAAATACTATTAATTCAACATCTGATGAACATAAATACTCATATACCACAAGTAACCATCCAGAGGTCATTACATAAATAGCAAGACAAAAGAACTTATAGAATTATTTATGGAAGGAAAAGGTTCATTGCATAGATATATCAAGTTCCGAAGTTCACATATGCCAAACTCTAGCTTAAGTCATGACCCGGTTATTGATAGGTAGGAATGCCAAGTCTCTAACTTAACCACACATTTATATAACAGAAAAGAGAGGAGCATAAATGCAGTTATTACGAAAAACAAAAATCATATCCCCATATCCTTTATTAAGTTGTCACCTAGCTTTTCATTAGGTAGAAATGTTGTCTTTCGCTCAACCATGCCGACGTATACCACAGAAAGAATCCCCTCCCCCTCCTTAAGCTAGAATAACAAAAACAACGTTATCAAAGGAATTGGTTTTCTGTCCAACAAACAATTAGATTGCTTATATATACATAATTAATGCTCCATTACTATGAGAAAGACCACATTTCTACTCCTTTTACGCAGCAAATGAAGACCTCTCAAACTAGTATTGTTCAGGAAACTGCTTACCCCACCATGTTGCAGCTAAAAGTAGACTGGAGTGCTGTTAGACGATATAGATTATTCAAGATAATGGATGGATCAGATCCTCTTTTAAGCTGGAAGATTGGAAAAAAAAATAAAGAAAATAGATGAAATTAAATATTCTCGTATTGAAGCTAGGCATTTGTAAAATTGGAACTGTAGGTCATAGAACAAAAGGAGAATAAAAATGCAAGAAAGGCGATTATAGAAGTACCTCAATGACTATGCGCATTCCAGATCGATCACTCTCATCGCGAATATCACTTATGCCTTCTAAAATCTAGTAAAACCAAAAGGTTCCAACAAAGAATACAAAGCATTAACTGACTTAATACTCTAAATGACACCAAGAAATTGAATAAATCAGAAATAGGAAAGTGAAAAAAGGATGGTCATCCTAGCAAAGTGGAAATTGCACTTGACTAAAGGTTATATAAAAGAGGAGTAAATATGCCGGGAAGTAACATTTTTAGTTATTTAAAAAACTATTCAAACAATCAGTTAATTTATATAATAAGATTAGTTAAGCACTTAGGGTCCGTTTGATATGCTCCATTTTCCAACTTTTGTAGTGTTTGATTAACAAATTTTTCCCGGGAAAATATTTTCCACCTTTTTGAGAAAAATAAATTCTTGATATTTTGGTGAGAAAATATTTTTCAACTATTCAATTTTTTTTTTCTTTTTGTTTTTGCAATTGCAAAAAAATTCTAGACACAATGGTAAAAAAAAAAAATTCACTTTTATTGACAATTTCCATGCAAAACAAAGCCAAACGAATGGTATTCGGTATGATTTTTTTTTCAATTTTTTTTTTTTTTGGCAGTTGGAACAAATTCTAGACCCAATGGTAGAAAATATTATCACTTTAATGGACAATTTTCATAAAAAAACGAAATCAAACGGATACCAAACTTTCAATATTTTCCATGGAAAATTATACCAATCAAATACAATTAAATACAATTCCCAGCAAAATAATTTATAAGAAAATCTTTTCCCTGTAAAACATTTTCTTTCCACCTATTTTCCACCTTTCTATCAAACGGACCCTTAATTTCATATAAATTTATATGATACGCACTGGAGTTTGGTCCCAAAAATTTACCAATCATCAAAAAGATAAATAATTATTGACCATCTCATCTAAAAGCTTAAATTACCAAAGGATACATTTATTTAGTTAACTTAATCTTCAGCTTGCCAACTCATGTTAGCTGAATTTATCAAAGCCTAACACATGCACAATTTTCATTCATAGGTGGTGTAAAGACTTGAGCTCTAGCTATGTTACCATGATGAAACGGCTCATCTAATAGCTTAAAAGATTAGAGAAAGGACACATTCCTTTATTTAACTTTTATCTTCAATGCTAACTTAAGTAATACATTCCGGTTAATATATACAAAACAAAAAGTTTAAATTATCATATCTAGTTAATTTAATCTTCAGCCCGTCACCTCATGTTGGCCAAATTTATCAAGGGTCTAACACATACACAATTTTCATTCATAGGTGGTGTACAGACTTGAGCTCTAGCTATAGTACCACAATGAAATGGCTCATCTGATAGCTTAAACGATTAGACAGAGGCCACATTTGTTTATTTAACTTTCATCTTCAACACTAACTTATCTTATACCAAGTATAACACTTCTGGTGAATATATAGAAGACCAACCCACGTATTTAATTCTAGAGATGGAAGGAGAAAAAAGAGATAATATAATTTAACTATTTATACAATCAGAAGAATAAGCCAAAATGAAGAAATATAAAATAAGTCATGAGACACCTTATTTTCCACAAGTTCAGCAATTTTCTCCACAAGGGATGCTTTGTTAGTCTGATACGGAATCTGTCCCAATTATAAAGCAAATTAAAATCAAATGTTACTCTACATATCCCATAATTAATGTCAAAAGACATAAGTTAATAGTAATACATAGGGAGTAGGAAAATAAGAAACCTCTTTTATGATGATTGCTGCACGACTGGTTCTGGAATCAAGTAATTCAACATCAGTTTTCCCTCTGATTATGACGCGCCCTCGTCCAGTTCTATATGCCTCTAAAATGCTATACAAGAATAAATAGGCAGTCAAAAAATTATATCACAGATCATACATAAACTAGGTCCAAAAAGAAACTTCATGCAAATAGAATCAAAAACAAACTCAATTGTACAATATGATCTCATCCCATCCAGAGTAATTTATTTGCTATGTCAGAGGTTAAACTTCATCTTCTTTCCATATAGTGTTTTTTACATATTCTACGATATGAATGTTGTGATAAAAAGCACACTTGCAAGTATACTGTTTATTTGGCAATTAAGTGACAAAATAATTGAGAAAAGGTTGTGATTTCAATAACCTACCCAATGGTACCCATTATTACTCCTCCTGTTGGGAAGTCAGGTCCAGGCATGTACTCCAGCAATTCTTGCAACTGTTACAAAACAAACATGCAAACACAGAGAGACAGAGAAAGATGTTCATAACCATTGGTTTTCTGTATAAACATTGATAATTAGCTTCAATCAGATTTTCTATTCTGGAAATAGATTAATCATACCGAAGAGAGGTGAAAAATCAAAATTCATCACAGGTATCTAGGAGAATACCCAAATGTGAGCATGTTATTCAGTTTTCTCTTCTAAGGTTGGTACACGGGAGAATATTAAGGGCCTGTTTGAGCCACATTTTTTGCTTGAGAATGCAATTTGGAATAGTAGATTGATGGAGAATGTGTGATTGAGAAATAAGGAAAGGTTTTGGGTTTGCGTGTAATATTATTTTATTGAAGAATGTGTGGTTGAAAAGAAGAGAGAGAAAAATGTATTTTGAAAATAATGGAGATCAAATCCAATGGCTAAATATTCTTCGTAAACATTTATGCCAAAGTTCAATTATGGCCATGTTCAAAGAAAATGTAAATCTGTTTTGAACTTTTTAATTTCTCAAGGGGCCTTGTTTCAACACAATGCTTCAAACAAATAGCAATTATATGAATGTTAAGTTCAACATCATGCTGCGGAGCGTAAGCAACTTCTCAAAGTTTTGTTCTCTACTGGGGAAAAACAGATGTCAAAATAACCAAGGGACGTGTTTATCACATATTTTACACTTGCTCAAATCAAGGAAAAAGGAACCGCGGAAGTGAAAGAAACGATCTCGAATTAAAAGTTTAGGACTTAGTTTTTACATTTTCAATTATTCAAAATAAAAATAAAAAACTCATATAGCCAACGTCAAGTTTACTCAGAATAAGGTTCAAGTTCAGGAGAAAAAGGGAAAGGAGCACATAAGATAATGATGTTTGACTAGTAAAATAGATACCGTTGCTTCAGGATTATGAATCAGCACGGACAGTGCATCTACCAACTCCCCAAGATTATGTGGTGGTATATTTGTAGCCATTCCAACCTGAGAACATGAAAAAATTAAAACTGATAATAAACTATAACCCACAAACAGCCATTTAGATTTTTAAGAGTAAGGGAAATCGTGTTGGAAAGATAAGAGAATCAAGTCGGTAACTGCAATCCCAGAAGAACCATTCAACAGCAAGTTCGGAACACGAGCAGGGAGCAAAGATGGCTCTTTTTGGGAGTTGTCAAAATTTGGAACAAAATCAACCTGCAATATATGTGCAGTTAAAGAAATCATAACTAACATTCTAATACCAAAAACAAGTGAACGACTTCAAGGATAGACACTGACAGTATCTTGGTCCAGGTCTGCCAACAACATTGCCTCAGTGAGTGCCTGAAGGAAGTACCTCAAACATATTAATGCCCATCAAGTTCAAAACATTACATCAGGAATATTGATATTATAAGGAACCGTGAAGAATTTCTGTCGCCATTTAAAGTAGAATATGTATGAAAAAGAAATGGCATAAATATATCGAACTTCAATGTTTTGAGACGAATAGAAGTTCAAAACCTTCTGTCCCCTTCAGCTTTTATTTTAATTAGTAGCATATTTTAACGAGAATTCATCAAGGGAATTTTCATGTTTTGTCATGTTAGGGCAGCATTAAGGTCTAGTAATTCCATCAATAGGTTATAATCATTTTGAAACATCAGCCTATTTGAACCTTTTTTTTGGAGTTAAATATGACAATTGAGCACTCTTATATCTTCATAAAACCCTGGAAGCCTATCCTCCTTATAACTACCGCACTTTGTTATCAGAAATCTTTTGAAGAGCTCTTCAATTGCTTCCTCATACCAAATCACTGGATGATAGCTGATTCTGATTTAGGAATTGGAGGAGATCAATGTGATGCCAATCACTGAACAACTTGAACAACCAAGGAAGTTAAAACGGAAAGAAGAAAGATCTTAAGAACCGTTTGTGCATCCTGCTGGCTGTGGAAAACTGGAAGTCAAGGACTAGTTTTCTTAGCACTAGGGGTGAAAAAAAATGCAGGAAAAATTAGAAGGCCTAGTAAAGCTCTTTGCAAGGCCACTGCAATCTTAGATTTAAATTTTGTTTAAGAATATGTTAATAAGGATTTTTAGGGGGAAAGGAAGAGGGGATTAGAGGTTGCCGCATGTTCCTTTTGATTTTATTTAAACTAGCAGATATTGTGGCATTGTCTTTGATCAGCACTGTTGGTGATATTTTTGTCTTTTCCTCAATGAGGGCAAAATAGATACATCATCATCTTTTTCAGTAAAATATATTTGGAGCTGCCTTGAATCTTCCTAAATCCTATAAGCCTATTTGTTTTCAAAATTATTGCTCTTTCACTTCAGTTATCTTGTTGTACACCTGTGTAATTGCTTCCCCTGCACCACTTTTCATCTTTATAAGCAATAAAGTTTTGACGGACAAGTATCAAAAGATTAGCATTAACACAGCCAATAGAAAGAATTTATATCAACCTACCCTCAGTCTGCATTCTGTGTAACGCATTGCTGCGGGAGGATCTGCATCAATTGAACCAAAATTCCCATGCCCTTGAATGAGTGGGAAGCGCAAGGAGAAATCCTGAGAAGTGTGGATTAAAATTGCAGAGACTAACAAATGAACGAAATCCATCACCCAACCACAACAGAGGAAAAAAAGAGAGAGAGAGAGAAGTAGGAGAATACATTCTTCTGGTTCTTTTGTGATAACAAATAATTCATCAATTTGACATGGAAGTGAGAAGGCATATACAGATGTTAACAAGACTGCAAAAAATCAGGCCTTCTCCCCCAAATACCATATTTATTATACTCGAGGATATTGATAGTAAACTGAATTCATAAAATCGACAAGGAACAATTTTACAAAATCTATAATTATCTGCTTTTGAACTATCAAGATCTGAAACAATTGCTTCTTATTGGGTAAAGATCCGATTCAGTCAATTATGAAATCATTCAAACTGGAATAGTACCTGAGCCATTCGAACCAGCGAATCATACACAGCATTGTCTCCATGAGGATGGAATTTACCAAGCACCTGCAATTAAAGCAAACAAAACAAAAGGGAAATTCAGAAAGCGAAAACAAACACAATGATGATAAAAATGCATCATGGCTCGTAAATATCAATATAGCAAGAGAAACGAACTCAATATAGATTAAATACAACCTCGCCAACAACTCTTGCACATTTCTTGTGAGGTTTCCTCGAGGAAAGCCCCAATTCATGCATAGCATATCTGTTCAAAATAAATAGAAGATAGTTATAACTCCAGTCAGAAGTCAGGTTTCAACAACGCGATGCATGGTTGCATACAGATCGAAGACATAAGCTGCACACAACTACATGCAGAAAAACTAGTAAAGAATGATATATGCACAAATATGATGCCAGTCAAATGATATCCTATAAGTAGGCAATCCATGAAGAATGAACAATTCTGTTGAATCAACATGGCATTTAGATGTTGTAATGATCTCAGGAGAACTAGTATCAATACTAGAAAGGCTAATTTACCCAAATTGTATTTTTAAGGTAGGGAACTAATCAGAATATATATGGGGTATGGTAACAACGGAAGCAACCAGTTCTATATGTATTTAAATTTGCTCCATAAATGCCCTTTTGATCTTTTGATCTTGGTTAACCAAAGATTGAAAATGTTTCAGTTTTCGATTTTCATTAATCAGTGAAGCTCTTACCCAAAGCTAATAAATAAGGGCTAATGGCATACAAGAGGTCCAAGTTACTCAAACTCGGCCCATGTATGCCCCATTTCTATCATGTTCCAGATGGGCTTGCCAAAAGTCCAGCCAAGCGTGAACAATCGCTTCTTCAGCTTAGGTTTATGACCTATGCTCGAGTTTGGAACTTCCGTTCAAGATAACAAATATCATCATATATTTGTCTTGTTGTGATATAAAAGATAAAAAACAGGACCATTATAAACAATACAAATTGTACAACAGACGAATGATAATAGATTACTATCATATAAAGTAAATCTGGTAGACACGGGATTGTTATTATTCTTGTTAAACATTGAGCCGGGGGGGTCACCTTAAACAAATAGATTAATCTCAAAACTGGTTAAAAAACTCCAAACATTCTCTTCTGCCCAATTTCTTCACCATTTTTTCCTTTACAGTCATTATTGCAGGCCTGCTCCAACCATTGATTCTGGAACCTCCATAATTTAGGGTACCAACATTTAGAGTGTGTTTGATGCATATTAAAATGAGAGAATGCATTTTTTTTTAAATGATGAGGAATATGTGGTTGAAAAAAATGAAAAGTCATTGATGTGATAGAAAATATTATTTTATTGAAGAATGTCCGGATGAAAATGAGTAGAAGAATCAGAATGAAATATGGGTCAAACGCTTATTAATTTTCTCACGTTGTCTCAGGAACAACAGATACTTAAAAATAAATAAATTACTCACAGTATTCTCCGGTGGACAGGCTTTAGCCCGTCTCTAACGTCTGGCAAAGCTCGGCCCAGGAGCACGGACATGGCATAAGCCATGTAAGCTTCAGTGGCCTCCTTGTGCAGCTCAGAAATTACAACCCTGCCATCACCTCCGCCCCCACTTCCACCTCTATCGCCCACAGTCATTACACTCCCATTTCCATCGTCTCCATCTATTTCCTCTTCCCTCCGCCTCGAAGCTTTTACAGAGAACCTACTCTGATGATGTGGGCCCACGACGGAGAGGACCCTGAGCTCAGATACCCGTTTATGGAGCATCCGGGTCGGAGCACCGACTCCGAGAGACATGGAGAAGCTGAGAGGATGGTGAGAGCCACAGCAGCGGAGCAAGCGAAATCCCGTACTCATGGCCATGGATCCGGGTTTTGGTTGAGAAGTGATTATCGGGGGTCCGAAACGAATGCAATATGGGCTCATGCCATGAAATTGAAAGAAGAAAAAGGAAGTGCAGAGTAGGGAAAGTGAAGGGGGATAAGCTAATTTGCAAAACCCTAAACGGGTCGGGTTATTCGAAGGGTTTTTGCGCGCCAAGTTATTTTGGTATGATATTTTCTTTTTCTATTTTTTTTTTAAATTGTTTTTTAGCCACTATTTTGTGAAGATTAAAATCATATTTTTAGCAGATTTTAATAAAATGTGTTGTTGTAATGTTATAAATTTCATGAAATGTATGATTAAAATTAATTGTTAACTTTAATTTTAATAAAAATCTAGATTATAATTTTTGTTAGGAGTTAATGTTAATTATATAGCATCCAATTTAAACAAATTGTGCAACAACATGAATTTATGGTAGGAAATAACAAAATGCTAATGACTAACGCCAATATTTTATATAATGAGGTGTTAATATTGCTCCTCACCGTCGATTCCAAAAAAAAAAAAAATTATTGATACGTGGTTTTATATTTCTTAAATATTTGTCAAGATTATGTCAATTCTTCTATCAAGATGGTTGGAAGTTGTACCAAGATCCTAATACTCGATATAACATAAATATTGGACCATGATGCAAAGGGATGGGAGGTGTTGACATTGTTTCGCTTGCATATCCTAGTCAGAGTTAAACGTGTGTTGCACGTTATTTTGAAATACTTTATAAGTGTTCGAAGTAATATTTGACATCCATTTATCCTGTTGATCTAAACATAAGAGAAATGTAAGCCTTTAAAAATAAATGTAATTATACATGCATGTCAATAGTGAAATGTATACTTAAATGTGAGTATTATAATTACAATTAAATATATAAATGAAGGTGAATGGCAATTACGACACGTGATTTTGATGGTACCTTTGGTGATTTTAGCTTCTGCCCATTATTTGTTACCAAGTTTCTGTACAGCAAAAAAAAAAAACATTTGTCAATAACACAAATTCTTGAAAAAGTAGGAAGAATATAGTGATGATCTAGAGACTGACAAGCTTTTTTCTAATAGAAACATTGGATGAAAAATGGGACATTTGCGCTGATGGTGATGGTGTGACGATTGAGGCAAGACCTTGTCGGAGAAGTCGAAGCCTGTCGGAGAATTTGTTCTCCTCCGATAACTCCACTATTGTTATTGGTATTACCTGAAACCCAATCATGAGACCTCTTTGTAGATGCTGCAATAAAATCTAGAGGCAGAAAACCCCCATAAAATCATATCTATAAAACAAGTCATCGAAAAACAAAAATCAAGAAAAAAAAGGTACAAATTTCATGAGTTCTTCATTTAATACTAGAACGAGCTTTTCTCGGGACGGAAACGCCAATCATTTCATCACCGGCCTTCCAAATAGGGGTTGGGTGGGGGTGAGGTAGGGTGGGTGGTTGAAGAAAATAATAGGGTTTTTTTGGTTTTTGATTTAATTATTTTATTTTAGTTCTTTTTTATATGAAAAATGGAAAAAATGGAAAGTTATCATTTTGCCATTTTAAAATTTGGTCAAATGTACTATTCTCGGTCAACTAGATGGAAACCATCCATTTGGTCTGTAGGTGCTAGTTTTTTTAAAGATTTAGTATTGTGGATGACACAAAACAAATGTTTGAGTAAAGTCTGCAAAAATCTGAAAGGTTTGATACTGTAACTGCAATTTTCCCTAAAATCTTTTAAAAACTTGAAATTTATGTCAAATAAAAAGTTTTTAAAAATAAAAAATAAAAAAATTAATAAGCTAAAGTTAAATAGAAGACTTTTAAAAAGAAGAAAAAAAACTAATAAAACGCGCATAGGGAAGACGAAAGAAAAGATGGAAAAAATTCAACCGTTTAGGAATTGGAAAATTAAAAAGCATCTAGGCGCGAAATGAGACATTTTGTGAGAGTTTCGAACATGTGTGAGCTTTTTAGAATACTGGTAATCGTATACTTCATTTCATTTTATATCATTTTAATTTCTATACTATTTACATTTTGGTAAGTCGCACTTTGTGCATATCTTGATTTCAATAAATCGAAAGTTGTATCCAATATTTAAAACCAATAAATCGTGAATTTTATTATATTTTCAATTACATGTTTTTTAATTAAAATGAATATAATTATGTACCAATTTTTCAACAATCTGAAGACAACTTTCATCTCTGCACTGATCATGACAAGATTAAATGGATGTCTCTTCCCCAATGTTTCTTCCCAAATAATATAGTACAATATTAATTTTGTCGAGCAAACAGAAATTTAATTATACTTTTCTAGATTGGATGATATTGGATACTAAAATATCGAACACAAATCTCGAAAACAACTTGAAAATTGTTTTGACATAATTTGGAGAGTGGGGGAATTAAAAAGTTGTGAATCCCGTGAAATTTTTAGTTAAAATTAATTATCGACTTTGACTTAAATTAAAATTAAAATTTTAATTCTTATCAAATAGGGATTCTTTATTTATCTAATAAAAAACTTATTTTCCATAAAAAATAATATGTAATTAATTTTATATGGGTCGATGAGTGTAATTAACGTATTAAACAAGTACCTTTAAAACTTAGTTTTTGGTTTGATCTTGAGCATTTTTTAGCGTTTTGATGTGTGTGTGTGTTCGTGTTGTTTTGTTGAAGCTTGGAATGGAGTTAAGGTAATGATCAAGGAAGTGACTTAGTTGATTTTGGGTAGACCATTTTTAGCAACATGAAATGCCTTAATTGATATACATGGAGGTCACTTAACATTGAGAGTGAATGAGAGGAAGCGATGTTCAATATCTACCAAGCAACGAAGTTTCCAGATGATGCCAACACTTACCACATAATTGACTTCATCGAGTCTGCAGTGACGAAAGAGAAATTATTCATTAAAGACCCTTTGGAGCATTGTATGATGTTTAGTGCAACAAAGGATGACATTAACACCTCTGGAGAGTACACACGGAGTAAAGATTTAGTAGATTGCATACTAGCTATTGAGTCTTCACAAACTAAAGATGATCCATCACAGAGTGAAGATATTCAACAGTTAACGGGGTTAAATGATAATAAGGGTAATGAAGATAGTAAAGTTGAGTTGAAGCAACTACCAGATCACCTTCGATATGCATTTTTGGAGGAAAATTCTACATCTCCAATGATAATTTGCTCCTCACTTACCACAGATGAAGAAGATAGGTTGTTAAGAGTATTGGTCATTTAGAAAGCTTAATGGATAGATGTTCGTACAAAGGGTGAATAAAAAAATACTTATATCTGAAAAAGCAGGTGCATAAAACAGCAGACACACCATATACCTGAGTAGCCCAAACACTCATTTTAGAGAATTAAGCATTTTACAAGAGGTTAGTAATTTTGTTGATTCTTGGAGGTCGAAGCGGTCAAAAATAGGAGAATCCTCATTTATTGATTTATTGAACTACATTTAATGACAACTACCCGAACTAGAGAGGGTAAGGAGTATTGTTAGTAACCCATAAATTTTACCTCGAGAAAAAATGGGGAGCGAAAAGAAAATAAGTTTGGGGGTGTGCGATTTCCACGAGCGAAGTAAGGAGATGAGAGATTTTTAAGGTCAAGAATTGAATAAGCTTATGAATAACAATGTTGTATTTGGTTCCTCTCACGCACATGTTTTGCATTGGAAAAATAAAATTTGACTTTAGTACTATGGCTTTGAAATAGTTCATGAATTCGATATTATATTCTCAACGCTGAGCCATAAAAACAATCTATCCAGCTAAATAGTTAATTTGAGTCGCGTGTTGGTATGCTCTATTTGTGCTTAGTTAACTATATTTTGTGTTGTTTTATATTTTCTCGAGAACAAGCAAAAAACTAAGTTTGGGGGTGTTTGATGAGTGTAATTAACTCATTAAACAAGTACCTTTAAATTTTAGTTTTTGATTTGATCTTGAGCACTTTTTAGTGTTTTGATGTGTGTGTTCGTATTGTTTTATAGTTAGGCAACTTGGGTCAAAATAGAGTGGTTTAGAGCTTGGAATGGAGTTAAGGTAATGATCAAGGAAGGAAAGAATGAAGTGGAATAGAAGCAAAAAGGAGATCAAACAAAGTAGAAGGAAACCAGCCAACAGAGTGCTGGCGCCGCGACGCCAACAAAAATGAAAGAAACCACAACAATATTTGCAATGCCACCACCACATTGTCCCACCACATGCATCGATAGATTCACAGGAAATTGCAGACCGCATCATTCAAGAAGTATAAATCGTCGTCTCCACCTCAAATAGACAAACCAACAATATCTCCTACCCACCATTTTTTCCTATACGACACCAACACATTCTAAATCTTGACGAAGACACAACAGGGCTAAAATCTACCACCTATTTCTACGTTCACCCACTAAACTTGGCACGTCCTTCATTGATACCCTTAGATTTAGATTTGACTCTACCAAACGAATTTGAACCCGCTTCAACTCCTTCAAGTTCAATTTGCTTCCAAATAAGCAAACTCTATACTAGTGGTATCACCGTCGTCAAGATCCGTCGTTAGAAAAATCGGAAGTACTATAAAAATCTAGTAGCCAATGGATCCGATATTGGAATCAGATTTGGGAGAGACATGGATCTAGGATGAAAATGACATCCTTTGCTACGCCATTGTTTACACTAGCAGACGATAATTGTGAGCATGACCTTCTTACAGAGATTGGACTTTCCCTTCTCAATGGTGGCCATGGCATTGTTGCCGACACAAGCTAAGGGAAAACGGTTGAGCAACACTTTGATTCCCTTAACTGATATGGTACGAAGGTTCTTTGTGCTCGTGTTGTCGGCATAGTTCACAGATACATCCTGAACTTGTTCCTCATTGATCATCCATGTCATGCAGAATAGAAAGAGTATATGGAGAGGTCGTTTTTTTTTTTTTGGTATAGACATGGGATGCATTTGATTTTTTTTTTTTAAAAAAATTGTACTTGATTATTGAAATGAGACGTTAAAAAATAGGTGTATGTTTAATTCTTCAATATTTAGCCCCTGTTTGATTTACAATATTTTTTTCATTCTCATTCTTCTACTCATTTTCAACCACACATTCTTCAATAAAATAATATTTTCCATCACATCAATAACTTTTTTTTCTTTATCAACCACATATTTCTCATCACATCAATAAAAAAATGCATTATTTTGAAAATAATGTGCACCAAACATGGGCTTAAATTGAGAGGATAATTAATTACTCTTTATTTCAAGAAAAACAAAATTAGCCCTTGTATGGTGTGGATTAAAAATCATGTTTTTTAATTTTTAATTTTTTTATAAAAGTTGATAAAATGTGTGATTTAGAAGTTGTGAATCCTATAAAATATACGATTGAAATTAATTATTAATCTTGACTAAAAATAGAATTTACATTTTAATCTCCATGGCTTAACAAAAAAGCTTAGTGACCCCTTCAATCAATAAAAAAAAAAGATTTAAGTTATTTATACATCTTGATTGACATTCCTAATATGTAAAAATCGAGACCATTGATTGTTTCAAGTATTGTTCAAATCGATGACAAAAGAATAATATTATTATTATTATTATGATAGAATATCAGTGAAGTGAAAATTTATGGGGAATAATAAGATCGATCAGTTCAATTTTTGTAAGAGAGATAGATGTAAGGGATAAACAGTTGTCAAAATATTCCACCGTCATGATGATAAATAATATTACTCATGATGGAATTGTATGTCACATCATGAAATTTAACAAATTTGTCAACCAAAGTGTAAGTGTTGTAACCATGGTGAGTGCACATGTGATTGACCGACATCATAGTGGCGGTGATAGTTTTTTTTTTTTCTATTTTCACTACTATATAAAAAAGGTATTTTTGGGTACTGCAGATGCAACAGTAACTAATGAGATGTTGTTGTTCATTTTCCTAGTTTTCACTACTCCAATCATCCAATTTTATTTCAGACCTCTGGTCATCCAATGTTATAATTTCATACGTCTTATCTCCATTTTATACAAGTCTTATATATATATATATATATCCATTTCCATATTTTTTTTCTAAGTCTGCTATAAAAAACGACGTATTAGAGTTTGAATAATTTAATTTGTCCTTTTATTTTGAAGAATTTTATTTTATCTTGGAAATTGGTTCTAGGCAAAAGCGCAAGATGTAAAACTAAGCAATTGGAGAAAAATTATGAAGTTCTTAAGAATCTGTGAAAACAACGCATAATGATATATGAATTGAGGAATATTTTCTATGTGTTGAGCTTATTCATGGCCATGAATTCTTATGTATATTCAATAACAAAAACAGTGGTAGCCATTTCAGGTCTGAGAAGGCCATTATCAAAGAAAACTTATATGAGGATATATCATTCGCTTATTGATTGCAGAGCTTATTTGTTATATATTTTGTCTTCAATCTGTTATGAAGGACATGCTGAAACTTTAGTTCATGGTAAATGTATTTTCAAACATCCAATAGAACACGAGCAACCTTTTCGAAGTATTGTTTAATTCATGGGAAAAGCTAAAGTGATGAATTGAAACATCTTAATTATTAGCACTGTTTTAAACAAAAACGAGCGTCCGTGTCTCCGCAAAGCAAGAGACACTGATGCTTTTTTTTTAAACAGTGCTAATAATTAAGATGTGTTTTGCTAAAAAAATACTTTAATATTTTCGAAACTACTTATTTATTTCTAATTTCTTTTGCCAAAAAAGAACATTTCATTATCTACTTAATTATATTTTACACAAACTAAATACAATTTCACTCATTAATAATTTAATTCAAAAACATTAATAAAAATTACAAAAGCTCACAATCGTTTACAAATCATATTAATACTAGAAAACATTCAATTTTTATGTTTGAATTCAAAATTAAAAACATAGCAAAAAACCGGTCCATCTCTACTAAAAAACACAACTTCGTTCCATACATATACGAAATCAGAATTCGATCCCCATCGGGGGGCGTAGCCCTCGAAACTCCACGAGGGGTGCTGCCTCCTCGACCCTTGTGACCTGATCGGTCAAGTCGATCCTCGTCGACCGATCGGTCGATCCCCATTTCGAAATGCAGACCATTTACATAACAACAATAACAATAAACAAATAAATAAATTATGAAAAATTTCTTAATTTTTGGTACTTCATATGCACTTGCGTTATATATACACACACACACATACAAACAGAGTACGTGTTTTCGTTGATTAACATTTTATTCGGGTTTAAATGCTTAACAAATATTGAGTTTTTGACCCACTTTAGACCTTTGTTTATTTATTTACTTTTCTTGGAAAAAAAGAAAAATTCAAAACTCGTTCAAACATAAAACAGTGTCTGCATAACTTCAATTAATGAATGTATACAAGTATTACATCTTGCCATTCTGTTTTGAAACCAATTTCCAATTTGTCTTCCATTACAGAAAAGAAAAAATCAAATTTTTCAAAATAGAAACAGGGGTTGCAAACCCCCTTTTACAACTTCTTGCTATGCATTTTTATTTTTCGATGCATGCTTTATTATTTAATGAATCAAATATTTTTTTACTCATATAAACCTATAATCTTTATGTATGTCGAACGTTTGATATTTTCAATTATATTTTTGGTGAGTTTCCTTGTGCAATAATATCATCTTTTGAAATAATCGCCTTGTTAAATGGAGCAATAAATCTTAAACTGTTGTAAAATAATAAGATAATTATTAATGATTATTTAGTATTATCATGATATATAGATAAGTCTTATCTAGTTCAAAAGGTGTATTTCATTCCAACTGTAACTTTCCTTTTAGACCATATAAATACTGGTCTTGATTCTCAATAAAATACACACAAGTCTATTGACTTTTCTTCTCTCTTTTATAACACGTTATCTTCACGAACAAATATGATGAGCACGAGCAACTCTTTCAAAATGATCAAACATTTGCCGCATAGCATATGCAATGTTATATTTGATGCAAGCATGTATAATGAAGTGCATGTTGAGAGATTATGTGCATGCACATACATGTAGACTGAAGCCTATGCCGTCTACTATAACAGCGAAGTTAAGCACCTTTTCTGGACCTCTTTTTTCCTTGTTAATATCCAAGACTTCAAGTTTCACGGACCTTTGAGTTCAAATCATCATACTCTTTCTGGAGCAAGCTATGAGCCTTGGAGATTTCTTTCCTCAAATCCTTTTCAGGAGTGAGCCTTCCTTTAATTCAACTCTATCACGGGAATCGGCAAGAATTGAGTCTCTTTCATGGCTAAGAGCTTTAGTTTTTTTGTTCTAAGGTATAAATCTCATTCTGCTTTTGGTTTATATTTGAATAGAAATTTCTTTATGCAAGTTGATCAGTCTCTTTCTCCAAGTCAATTTGCATTTGTTTGCCCCTCTTGTCAATGGATTCCAAATTAACATTAAAAATGTGAAGTCCAAATGCATCACACTCTTTCTCATTCTCTTCAATAAGTTTTAAAGTGCCAGTCTTGATTTCGGCTTAATTACTTATGAAATCACGTGATAATTGCATTCTTTCACTGCTTCACATTATTTATTGCATATGTCGGTATAAAACTAAATGCATGACTATAATTATTTCGTTTCAACAATTGTTTTAATTTATGACTTATACCTTATGGATGTATTCTTGTTTATATTAGCGTTCTTTATATTCGTTAAATTTATCTATTGTTGTTGTTGATTTTTTTTAAAATTGATAATATATCTTGTTGTTGCTACCGTTGCTCCCGAAGAAGCACAACTCTGTAAATAATACATGGCTCCTGAAGAGCTAGTGTTTCTAAATAATAATTTGTTGTTGCTCATGAAGATTATAAATTATAATTTTCAATATTCCAGAAGAATATTAACATATTGCTCTTGAAAAAACATAACACTGTAAATATTTAAATTGTATTAAAGTATTATTTGCTCTCAAATAGCATAAATTTATAAGATCTAATGTATTATATTTTTGCTCCTAATGAGTAAATAAATTGTTGTTGCTCCTGAAGAAAAACGACATTATAATTAATATCTCAGAAGAATATTATTTGCTCTTGATGAGCATGAATCATAATTTTTAATATTCCAGAAGAATATTGACATATTGCTCTTGAAGAAGCAATATTAAAATCCTACGTGCTCTCGAAATGTCACATGTTTCGAAAAATGAATCATTTTGAACTCATGTTTATCCCTGAAGGACAATATGTAATTAACATCATGAGGATATTGATTAGTTTGATTACTTGAATGATATATGATTATATAATGTTTAATCATATTCTTCAAAATTAAATAATTGAATTATATCTTATATTGAACTAAAAATTCAAATTGACTTTATTGTTTGACATGACTAGTTGTACCATCACTGGATCAATAATTATGCGAAATTAAATATCCAAATGGATATTCAATGATGAACTGGAAGATTCTTCAATCCAATGAAATCATATTTGATGCTTATTCTCTTTATTGAAAATTGGTTATTGGTCGTTACTAGTTAAATAAGGATTGAATTTTCTATATTTCTGAAAATTAATTAGGGTGATATATGAGGCTCCGTCACCCTCCACGTTGATCATCCAAATATTATTTGTATCTAATAGATTTGATACAAATATTAGATGATTGCATGGTGTTCGCAACCTGAAGTTTGCAAAAGTGATACTCAAATTAAGAACATAATTTTCAGATTATACAATTAAGACAACGTGTCTTTTTAATACCAATGATCCTAAATCTCAACTTTTTAATAAGTGGTTAGTTGAAATGTCGATAAATGGTTTAACATTATTGTTTGTTAAACGTCTCCAATTAATTTAATTAAGAACAAAATACTTCCCATTTCAGTTTATGGAAAGCCATTACACATCATGTCAACATCATAGTTTTCCTAGTTATAACTTGACTTATGGTTAGAGCCTAATTTTTCCATCAAATTATTTTGATAGTGCTGTATATGTAAAATTAATCAACCACAATGCACTGAGATGGAAAGTAAAAGAAAATGCTGAGAATAAATGGGTAGCATGAACCCTTATCCCAAATAGATGATATTTGTAAAAATAATTGTTAATTTGATTTGACAATTTTCTCAGCATTATGGGGGAAGAATTAAGAAGCTGAAAATAATATAAAAATGTATTAATATCTAAATCCTTGCAAAAGACAATTCGAATCAGAAGTTCGAAGGATAATTTATTTAGATGCATTTACTGACCAAAGATATTAGCAATTTTACACATCAGCTTTAAATGCTCCAACTCAAATTGACTCTTGGAAGGACAATTTGTTAATATTATATTTGATAAATTTATGGCACGCCTGAAATGTGATGATATTTGATTTTATTACAAAGTCCTCTAAACGAAAATGGAGCAATTGGTAAAGATTGTCTTATTAATGAGGTATACACTTTTAATGAACATTTAGACATATCATATTATAAAATCCCAGAAGAGGTTTAGGTACTTGAAATAATGAAAAATTGAGATATCTCAATAAGTTATGTTATCATGGAAAAAGAAATAGAATCGAAAAAGATAAGAAAAAGTTGTCGACAACACTTTTGCACATGATGTATTGCATCATATTATGAATAGCGAGGAATCAAAATAAATTCGTTGAAATATATCGATCGAAAAAATAATTGGTCAAATAAAACGACCTGATCAGACTAAAACTTACTAGAGAAACCCGAAGTTTCTAGAATCGATTATGGTAAAATTGAATTTACTAGAGAAACCTAAAATTTATGGATGTACAGTCTGAACACTTAAATGTATATACTTACGCGAAATGAATATAGAAAAAGTAAAGTCGTAATATGAAATGTACGACTTTTTATAATAAATTATGCGAAAACTTGTGTATAAATAAATTATCATGTGGTGGATTTAATCACAAGTGTCCGAAAATAATGAGATTTCAATAAATTATATGTTATCTCATAAATTATGAAAGCGAAATAATGTTGTTATAAACAATATTTTCACCTTTAATGTGGTTCTTGATATTATGCAAGATGAGGATCCTGAACCACTGTATGTTAAAGACTGTCAAAATAGAAGTGATTGGCCAAAGTGGAAAGAAGTCATACAGGTGGAAATGAATTCCTTAGAGAAACGGAAAGTGTTTGGACCTATAGTTCGAACACCTGAAAATGTAATCCCTGTTGGATACAAAGGAATTTTGTACGAAAGAGAAATGAAAACAATGAAATTACAAGATACAAGACCCGACTCGTAGCTCAAGATTTCTCACAAAGACCAAGAATTGATTATGACGATACATATTCTCTCGTAACGTACACCATCATTTTTAGATTCTTAATTACTTTCACCGTGTTTGAGCTATGTTATTTTAGAAGAATGTATTCTAAAATAATAGATTGATAAAAAATGTGTGATTGAAAAGGAAGAAAAAATTATTGATGTGATAGAAAATATTATTTTATTAAAGAATGTGTGAGTATAAGAATGAAAATACAAATTTTAATGTGTACCAAACATGAGCTAAATAAATAAAAGTAAAAACATCAGATTCTTCGTAGGGTAATTATATTACCACGACAAAATTTATTTGCTACACCACAATTAAAATATATTTTCAATAAATACACCACAATAAAATTACAATTATACTCCTAATTTAATAAAAACTAAAAATAAAAAAATATATTGTGGTGTACTCATAGGTCATTACTATGTGTCTGATGATGAGAAAAAAATTAGGAGCTTTGTAGACCGATGAGCATGTATTGTTTTTTTTTATTTTCATATCGTTCTGAAAATATGCAAACAATCTGCCTTTCTAGGTAAATACCATGCATGTTCATTATTCTTGGGATGTGGAGCTCTCAAGTTTAACGGTCGCCCTTTGTCCACTGGATGGGCGTTCTTGGTCTAAAGTGAAGGAATTGGCTCCTTTTATGAGTGAATTTGGTTTGATTCAATATTGAGTTTTAGTGGAGGTATTATTCTCATCACCATATTTGCCAAGTCACTTTCAAACGTTATCATACTTAGTTTACGCATGGAATGCCAAGGGAACTTTGTCGTATGACGTGAGAGTTCCGACCAGAAACCTCGTCATTACTGTGCTTATTTTAGCTTGCTTCCCTTTTTCCCCTCTTCCGCCTAATGGAGAAACATGCTCACACATAATTGCTTTAGTTTATCCTGGATCCTAATGTGTGCCAAGGTAGCTTCTGAATGTTAAAGCTTTTGAATTCCATTGGAAAATCGGGCAGCGTATCAAAGTGATGCCCACATATATGCAGAAATTTTCGATGTAGCGTTCCTGATCCTCATCTAGTCACATAAAGGAAGAAAATAGAGTATAAACACAAAGTAAAAGTAATCGAGATATAATAGTCAAATAGAGTATAAATTCATTTACCGTGAAGAAAAAAAAAAGTATCTTGCCTCCGTGGAAGAAAGCAAAAGTCTTCGGAATAACAATGAGCAATTAGATATTAAGGAAAACGAAAGAAAGAAATTAGGTTTTATATTTGTGGTGAATTAAAAAATATATTAAAACCCTAATTATGTAATTTTACTTAAGGATATTTAAGTAAATAAGAAATTTGTGGTGTACTCAATAAAATTTGTAGTGGTAATATAATTACCCTTCTTCGTATCCTCCAATTCAATGTTCGGAGCAACCCAAACAACCCACCACTACATTTTGTTGCACGATGATCCAACCAAGTTATCAAATTCCTTTTCCGACAGTCCGCATGCTCTCTTTCTCAACCCATGCTTCTTCCTCCCGCAGCCCATCTTAATCCCAAAAGAAAATAATTATTAATTAAAGTTGGGTATGAAAAAATGGAAAATGATCGGTTGGTTAGGAGTGGAGTTCTCAGTAGTGGAGTACTAGTTTCACGAAGGAGCTAGTTATGGTTTCTTTTGATTTACATTTTTTAATTAAGAATAAAAGTAAAACGATATTGTTAATAAAAAAAGTCGACACTTCAATTGATCAATGGATGATTTTACTCAATGAGGACTTAGGTGCAATGATGACAATGTAAAAACATCTCCAATGATTTTACCTAAAGGGTACTATTGATTTGAAATTATTTTATTCTCAAAAGTTAGGATATGCTTTAGTGGGATATGCAGGTGCAGATTATCTCTCTAATCCACATAAAGCTAGATCACAAACAGGATACGTGTTTATACATGGAAAAACAGCTATATCATGGAGATCTGTGAAGCAATCATTAACAACAATATCCTCAAATCATTCTGAAATTATTGCAATCCACGAAGCATGCCGAGAATGTGTGTGGTTAAGGAACATGACCCATCATATCCAAGTATCATGCAGATTAGTTTCAACAAAAAATAGTCCAATAATTTTGTATGAAGATAATACTGCTTGTATTGTACAACTCAAAGAGGGTATATCAAAGGTGACAGGACGAAGCATATTTCTCCAAAATTCTTTCATACACACGAGCTTAAAAAAAATGACAACATCAATATTCAACAAATTCGTTCAAGTGACAATGTGACTGATTTATTTACAAAAGCACTGTCAACATCTACATTCAAGAAATTGGTTCACGAGATTGGAATGCGTCAACTCAAAGATTTTCAGTGATTAACAATAGGGGGAGTAACTGTACTTTTTTTCTTTCACTCAGGTTTTATCCGACTGGATTTTCCTAACAAGATTTTAATGACGCGGCATTTTTATACTCCAAAATAACTGTACTTTTTTTCCTTCGTTTGATTTTTTTTGTCCCATTAGATTTTTATCAAACAAGGTTTTAACGAGGTAGTTATTGTACAAATAATTATCAAATGGGGAGTGTTATAAAATAATGAGATAATTATTGATGATTATTTAGTATTATCGCGATACTTTGATAAATTTTAACTAGTTCAAAATGTGCATTTCATTCCAATTGTAACTCACATTTTAGATCCTATAAATACTGGTCTTGATTCTCAATAAAATATACACGACGAGTCTATTGACTTTTCTTCTCTCTTTTTTTCCTCTTTTATAACAAACTACTTTTTTTAATATCTACAATTTATACACTAGTAAATACAAAAATCGTGCAACGTACGTGTCAACGACTAGTTTATTTAAATAAACAAACTGAAAACATGATTATCTTTTCAATCAAAATCCTTAATCACGCGTTAGACACATAATATTTATGAAAATTTCACGGCATATAAACGGGGAAATTGGAGCAATGGTCTCCAATTTATTGTGTCAGCGCAAATGAGTTCCCATTCTATTCTTTTGGCTTACACCCCCAACATGTCATTTTTGTTGCACCTCACTCCTCAACTGACAGAATCCATCCAAATGATTCTTAAAGTGTGCGCTTTTCAAAAAGACTACCATACCCTTACTCTCAATTATATGGTAGTGTTTGAGCCATATTATTTTAGAAGAATGTATTCTAAAATAGTAAATTGATAAAGAATGTGTAGTTGAAAAAAAGGAAAAATTATTGATGTGATGGAAATTATTATTTTATTAAAGAATGTGTGGTTGAAAATAAGTAGAAAAATGAAAATGAAAATTTTAATGTGTATCAAACATGGGCTAAATAAATAAAAGTAAAAACATCAGATTCTTCGTAGGATAATTACCACTACAAAATTTGAGTATATTACTACTACGAAATTTATTTGCTACACCACAATTAAAATATATTTTCAATAAATACACCACAATAAAATTACAATTATACTCCTAATTTAATAAAAACTAAAAATAAAAAAATATATTGTGGTGTACTCATAGGTCATTACTATGTGTCTGATGATGAGAAAAAAATTAGGAGCTTTGTAGACCGATGAGCATGTATTGTTTTTTTTTATTTTCATATCGTTCTGAAAATATGCAAACAATCTGCCTTTCTAGGTAAATACCATGCATGTTCATTATTCTTGGGATGTGGAGCTCTCAAGTTTAACGGTCGCCCTTTGTCCACTGGATGGGCGTTATTGGTCTAAAGTGAAGGAATTGGCTCCTTTTATGAGTGAATTTGGTTTGATTCAATATTGAGTTTTAGTGGAGGTATTATTCTCATCACCATATTTGCCAAGTCACTTTCAAACGTTATCATACTTAGTTTACACATGGAATGCCAAGGGAACTTTGTCGTATGACGTGAGAGTTCCGACCAGAAACCTCATCATTACTGTGCTTATTTTAGCTTGCTTCCCTTTTCCCCTCTTCCGCCTAATGGAGAAACATGCTCACACATAATTGCTTTAGTTTATCCTGGATCCTAATGTATGCCAATGTAGCTTCTGAATGTTAAAGCTTTTGAATTCCATTGGAAAATCGGGCAGCGTATCAAAGTGATGACCATATATATGTAGAAATTTTTGATGTAGCGTTCCTGATCTTCATCCAGTCATATAAAGGAAGAAAATAGAGTATAAACACAAAGTAAAAGTAATTGAGATACAATAGTCAAATAGAGTATAAATTCATTTACCGTGAAGAAAAAAAAAGTATCTTGCCTCCGTGGAAGAAAGCAAAAGTCTTCGGAATAACAATGAGCAATTAGATATTAAGGAAAACGAAAGAAAGAAATTAGGTTTTATATTTGTGGTGAATTAAAAAATATATTAAAACCCTAATTATGTAATTTTACTTAAGGATATTTAAGTAAATACAAAATTTGTGGTGTACTTAATAAAATTTGTAGTGGTAATATAATAACCCTTCTTCGTATCCACCAATTCAATATTCAGAGCACCCCATACAACCCGCCACTACATTTTGTTGCACGATGATCCAACCAAGTTATCAAATTCCTTTTCCGACAGTCCGCATGCTCTCTTTCTCAACCCATGCTTCTTCCTCCCGCAGCCCATCTTAATCCCAAAAGAAAATAATTATTAATTAAAGTTGGGTATGAAAAAATGGAAAATGATCGGTTGGTTAGGAGTGGAGTTCTCAGTAGTGGAGTACTAGTTTCACGAAGGAGCTAGTTATGGTTTCTTTTGATTTACATTTTTTAATTAAGAATAAAAGTAAAACGATATTGTTAATAAAAAAAGTCGACACTTCAATTGATCAATGGATGATTTTACTCAATGAGGACTTAGGTGCAATGATGACAATGTAAAAACATCTCCAATGATGCTATAAATTAGATTTAAATTGTGATTTACATTTTCAAAGTGGTCGAAAACTTCTCCAATGAAGAAATGCAAAGGCAATGCAATTTGCATTTTTCGGCAAAAAAATGAAAAAAAAACATAAATTTATGCATTTTTTTAGATGAACTAGATGCAAAAATTACCATCCCATTTGCGCCTAATTTTGTTAGATCATTTTACTGAAGCAGAATTTAGATTTAAATCTATCAAGACGTTAGTTACGATGTAAAAGTGATTTCGAATATGTCAATTTACACACAATTTTACATCACCATTGAAAATGCTCTAAAGATTTTTTTTTTTTTTTTTTTTTTAAAAAAAAAAAGGAAGAAGGAGAAGAAGAAGAAGAAGAATGCGGACTCGCTTGCTAATAAGACAATAGGTCGGAGACTAATGCATCAATTTTCCGAATAAAATGGGACAAATTACCAACGTTAAACCCGTCGATTAAAACAAAGAACAGATTCAACAGCAAATCAAGTGGGGCCCATCTTCCCAACGTCTTAATCAAAGACCAAAAAAATTTCCCCTGCATTTGCCTTTCCCAAATTCCATTCTCAAGATTACCGTGAAATGTAATTCCAGTAAAAAAGCTTTTAATATTAATCGAAAATGGCGACCTCTGCCTTCAAATCCACCACCAGGAGAGGCGGAGCTGAATCCAAAGCCCCACAATCCACCGCAACCAAACGACGATCCCATAGCGTCAGCGCCGTTTCCCGAGCATCCCACGGCCGTCAACTCGATAGAAGCAGTTCGATTTCTGATTTCTCCTACAAAAGAGATAACCCTCTCTTCTCTCCGGATAATGAAATAGAAAACGACAAGGGAAAAATTGGAAATAGTGATGAAATTGCTTCTGTTAATAGTAAATTTTCAGTGCATTCTTCGAATGCGATTAATGGGAGTAGTATCGTTAATGAACAGAGAGGGCGTTCGGTGACGAGAAATTCTCATGATGGCGGTGGTGTTAAGAATGGGATCGGTCGCAGCCTATCGGGAGTACGATGTCGTTCTGTCTCCAGAGGTCACTATGGAGGAGGAGTTTCCGAGGTTGTCTTTAATCTCTTTCTTGTGATGCTCTGATAATCACTTAACAGAATAAAACAATAGCTTAATGATAACGTGATGCTGTATGATACTTTTATGGTTGGATTTTACAAACTGATTTGTTAATAACAAATCAACTGGTCTTTTTAAATGCTGTTAAGATTTGTCATTTAACTAATTGTCTTGTCTGGTTAATTCAATGTCTAACACAGTTGATTGAATATATTATGGCCAAAATAAAGATGAAATCGTGGTTCTTCCTCGACCAATGGGCTGGTTTAGGATTTAATTAATTATGGTAGAACCGTAGAAGTGAGGTTGATGCACGGCGTCATAATCTACAAAAAGCTTTACCAAACATAAACTAAATGAATCATCTAGCCGTGTAATCTATTCTCCAAGGAAGAAGATAAATGAGATGCCTCTCCGAGTCCATGGAGTGTAGCTGCAATCAAAACAGAGTGTTCTTGTATGGATCACTTTTTTAACTTGGTATTTTATTTCTATGATAGAGTGAAAAGGCACAGGATATGGATACATGGATGGATGCTCGAAACAGAAATGTGAAAAAACAGACTAGTAACAATGTGAAGAAAACTAATTCAGTCAGAAGCGAGGGTGATACATGGGGTCATGTCAAGAATGCACGACTAACTATGATCCAGAATCAAGCTATTGATTGGTCGGAAGATGATTCTGCTGTGAGCACGGTTTATGTTCTTATTTTTTAATAAAGTCGATACCTTATTGGTCAATTGTTATAATGACTTAGTAATTTGGGCATTTTTACATTTTTTCAGTGTAGTTTTCGATTTCCAAATGTGGATGATGGAATTTCAACAGGTTCTTTGTCAGAAGCAGAAGAGAAAATGGTAATGACTGTACCCTAACAAATGAAAGCGAGCCCGGAGTATGTGCTTTAAACTTCCACGACATTTTAGATTCTGTGCGTTGAGTTAGTAGCCTTGCTTCGTTATTACTAGTTTGGGGACTAACTTTCTTCAGTAGCTGAATCATTTTTACCGGCGCTTCCATATTTTTAAAGGATCCATATTATATGATCATGTATCATACTTTAGTAATTTGAGGTTGATCCTTGAAGTGATACATGAGGTTGTCTATCTAGAACCCTAATCCCATTTAGGAGAGTCACTTTCCACGGTTACTACCCTTACAATACCATACTGTATCGAAGGGGCTCCGCCCCCTCACCCCAACTTATCTGTTTCTAATCTAATGGACTAGTTGATCCTGGTATGGGTCCTCATGGCCCGTCCCCTTTGCTTCATCAACTAGCCCCCATATTCAAAAATACGAGCCACCTAATCAACACATATAAAGATTATTTGTCCGTTTATCATCTTTGTTCTTTTTAACGTCTTGTCTTCCAAATTTAAGTTTCTGTAATGGATTATATTATTTCTATTGATATTCTTTACTTTGGTATCAACATTCAGGCTTTCCAAGGGAATAATACCAGCACTATCACAGCTATAAATGTTGCCGATGTGCCTCCAGACTTAGTAAACCCCGGTGATATTGAATTGATCTTGGACATCAGAAAAGAATATGCCTCAAAACTTGAAGAGGTGATATTCAATCTCCCACCTTTTGTCTTTCTTCCTCTTTGAGAATATATTTCTTTCAGGATTGCTGAAATTTATCAAAATTCAATGGTGCAGTCTGAAGAGCGGGCAAGAAAACTTCGAGCAGATCTTGCTAATGAAGAGCACCATGGGCAAGAGCTGGGTAGGATTCTTAAAGAGATAATTCTGGATCCAAAAACTTCTAGTGCTCAGAGATCTTGTCGAGGAAGAAGAGTAGGCTATATTTGCTCATTGTTTGTTCTTCTTTTCGATATAGCTAATTTGAAAATAAGCTATGCTATTGAAAGATAAATCTAAGAGCTTGTCTGGGAGAAAGTTGAAAAATCATTTTCAACTACACATTCTTTGGGAACTTTCCCCTAGTTTTTAACCACACACTCTCCAAAAAAAAAATCATTTTCCACTTGGAAAAATCTCTCCCAAACAAGCACTAAGTCCTCCTTTGGAATGTCAAAGATAAAATGCCCTTCTTAGATTTGAGTTTATTTTAGAAACTAAGCACGGGGCAGCTAATATCTAGTTGTGTTTTGTAACATACTCCTCTTGACAATTTAGAAATGCAAATGATTATGTTTTGTACAGGATTTAAGTCTACATATACATCTAAAAGAATATTTTTTCCATTTTGTGTTAGGGAGTTTAAAAAATGAGGTTTAAATATGGTGGTTGGTGAGCACCAAGGTCAATTAGGTGCATTAAGTGTCATCCCTCTTTCACTCCTGTCTCTTTTTATGTCTCTCTTTATGGGTGCTGCCTCTCCTCCACTTCCTCCTTTTTCTTCTATGTTATTGTTCTGGATTTTTGGACTAGAATGTTGAAATGAAATCACACGTGACCGATCACGCTGTAGATATGCCTGCATAATTTCCATTTGCAAAAATAAGCTTTATTCAATTGACAAACCAAGCTACTTGGCTTTCAATCTTGAAAGCCACTCTACCCTTTTTTCTGAATTCTACGCCTAGGATATTTCAATATTTTTTACGGTTTTTTCTTAAAAGAAAGGGAGTTTATATAGAAGGAAAGAAGAACTTACAAGCACTATACCATTAAAAGATAATGGATTCACATGTTGCAAACTCGCAATGATGAAGAACTTTTGCTTCACTTCTACGTGAGACATATTTCACACGAGTTATTGTGTATGTGCTTAGCATAGATTTGCGGTGTGAAAATCCTTTTCAATAGTGATTTTTTGATAAAGGCGTTACTGAATATATATATATATATATATATATTTTGATAATCATGGATGTCCGGACCAACTTGCGCACACCTCGACTAATCTCACAGGGCCTTGAGATTTACGGCCGGGTACTCACCTCAGTGGCCCTGAGGAGAGGCGTACTGAAAATATTTTAGTGTTCATTACTTGCAAATGTGACTAGTTCTTCCATGAGAAACTATGGAAATTTAAGGAAATAGTTTTCTAAACTTGGTTTTGTGAAAAGTTGTTCCAAAAAGGTACTCCTACTTGGAAAGTCATCTTTAGAATCGGAGATTCTGCAAAAGTCCTCATGGGAATCATAATTAAATTGCTCAAGTATAAAATCTTTTTCACCACCAGTTCTCGAGCTCTCCAAAATTCCTCCATACGTTGCCAGATTTTTCTTTCTGAGAGGTTAACCATCTTGTATCATTTAATCTGTTAGCATTGTGAAAGAACTTTCTTCGCGAGAGTTTTTTACTGAAGGTACACTCCAATGTTTTCTCGTTCTCTCTCTACTTAACATGACACTTCCAAACAGTGCCAAATTTTTCTTATCCTTCGATTGGGAGAATAACCATAGTGCATCTTTTGAAGTGTTAGCATAGCAAAAGAACTTGTGTCGTAAGCCATTGCATTTCTCTTTTGAGTTTCTGACTTGGTTTATTTCCTCCTCTCTATCTAGCCCCTCCTAACATGTTGATGACTCTATTAATTGCAGACAAGCAGTGAACGAAAACGGATGTCAAAACGTCTTACTGAAGAAGCCTTAGCATATTTTGATGAATGTGTTTCCATATCAACTTTTGATAGCTCTGACTTCTCAGCATCAGAAGACCCATCTTACACCTCATTTGGAGTTGTTACCCCCATTGGTGATGCTTTATCTTTACAAAAAAGTAATCTAAGCCCCTTGTCCTCGAATGACCATGGCAGTAGCCTCCACCAAAAACAGGTTCCTCTCTCAACTGAATGGTGGTTAATTTTTCATAGTTCACATCAATATGACATGCTTATTGACTTGTGTATTTGTTTTTGTCTGGAATTGTGATAGATTTCACACATGAACTAATATTAAAGAACATTATTGATCCTTGGACTTGTCTTCATATTTATGCCGAATATCACAGAGATTATGGATCTTCTATGCTTCTTAATATGTTAATTTTGCATGTAAAAAGGAAAGCAATTTGAAAAGTTATACTGCATTCATTTTCTTCTCTCCTTTTCTGCCTTCTCAATCTTCCCTCCCCCAATGGCAGCAAGTGCATTTCTATATTTTATTCAGCTATATAGAATATATCAATTCCTCTGCATCTGAACGACATTTTTGTCATTGAGCTTACTTACATATTGGTATTTTCCATTGCTGGTGGTCATGGTCTGATTTGTCAGTTAAGGGAACTTGATTTTGAGGGCGGTTGCATGCCATAGCAGTTAGATAGCAGAAACTTACGTAGTGTTTTGCTAAATTGTAACTTTGAGTCATCATGGTAGTGGAGGTAGCAGTATATATTTTTAGTATCCTAACCTTTGTGAATATGATGTTGTTGGGCTGTTGGCACTGGTATTCAACTGCAGATCAATCACTACAAGCTTATTCTTGATAGTGAGTCCTGAGGGCTGCACCTGTTGATACTGGCATGCCATCAAAGATCAACCCATTTACAAGCTGACTCGTTCAGAAATTAAAAGATAATCAACTCAGAATTCAGATCACTCACCCAAATTCATCATTTTGGGGATGACCCAGGTTTCTCTGTGGTTCACATTCACTTTGCCGCCTATAATTTGGGAACATAAAAAAGGAGCAAAAACCACTTGTTTTACTGAGGGTGTAGGACCAATATAGTCTTGAACTTAATAATTTGAAACTATTTGTCCTTAAAATTGAAAGGTCAGGGTGTTTTAGCTGAATTTGGTTGAAAAGTCAAATTGTATTGGCCAATTTAACTCTCATGATATTGAATGAAGTAATACCCAAATTTAGGATCCCACTGAACTCAAGGACTACAAGGAGGAAAAAGATTATATATTCACGAGATAAAAGTATGCTAAGTGAATAAATAGATTTTAGATGCTGAACGAGAGGACCAGTGGAGCCATTTGTGCTGAATCCCCAAATACCTGCTAGAAGCACGTGCGGTTCAGGTCTGAGCTGATCTGAAAAAATTGAAGGTGCCAATCAGAGCTGAGAGGTGTAACTTGTAAGCAGCAGTCATGCATAATTTTGTGATTTGATAGTATATTGGTATTTTGGCTAGGCCAGCCGTATTTATTTAATCTTTTTGTAATCTAGGTCTTAACTGGTTTATGTAGTCTGAAATCTAAATTTATTTTTCTTTAATCCTCTCTTATTTTGCTTTTCCCTCGTGGTCTCTAGTTTGCAAGAAGTTTTGCTTACTGGGTAACAGAAAATATTTGAATCTGGCTTTCACCTCTCCTTTTACTCAGTGGCAGATTTCATGCATTACATATCCCTCACCTTTTTGATGAAATCCAGATGTTTGTTAACTTGTCCTGAAATTATGATAAATACAAAAATACGCTAATGGTTCAAAAATGTATATTATGAGATTATAGGCAACTTATTGTCCCTCTTGCATTCATTTCGTTTGTTTTGTGCTAATAGTTTCTGGTTTTGTAAAATTATCACAAACTGTATGCGACGCTTCTCCATGGGCAGTTAGATCAATAACTTGTGATGGGAACAATAATGGCACAAGTAGAGCGTAACTATTGTATCGCATGCGAGAGTTCTCTTTGACATTTGTTCTTTGGAGTGAACATTGCCTCAAATTTTTCTGTTGAGCTTCCAAAATGTTTGCTAAAACTTTTTCCTTATTAATATTCCCAATTTAGAAATCAGAAAGGCATGCTATCCTATGAACAATACCATCATTTTACACGCTGCATCATATTTCATTCAGTCAGTGTCTGATCCAAATTTATTGTACCCAAGAAGCATTTTCAAGAAATTCAAGGAACTGTCTTTCACAGTTTTCATTATGAAAACAAAATCAAATGAGCAATCATGATCCATTTTATTTTATTTTAATTATGATCCTCATTTATCATCATTGTAAATCATCAATCACAACATTATTTCCTTTTCAAATTGTTTCTTACATAGTAATAATGTGCAGCCCCTGCAAAGCTTCGAGAACTCTGCTTTAACAGCCCACAGTAGTAGTGATGAGCCAAGAAACAGTCAAGAATATCGGTTCTCTTTTGCTCATAAACAATTAGAAAATGATGGAACTCATCAAGATATCAAAAGTTACATTGAACATTTTGGGGGAGAGATTTATAAGGTTATCGACTTAGAGGTTACAGAATCATACTATGATGCTGGTGAGTACAATTTACAAGGCCACATTGAGAGTGTGTTATGTGATAGGGTCTTCTTTAATAGCAGAATAGAGTCTGGGAGTTTGCTTTTATGTGGTGGTGCACTCTCGTCTTCCTCATTTTCTCCGGTAATCTAATGAAAGATTTACATGGCTGCACCGGAAGTTTGTTATTGGATAGGGTGTTTGCTTTTATGTGGCAGAGCAATTCAGTTTCCTCCTCTGCTCTGCTCAACTAATCTTCTGGGAAAGAGGTAAAAGATTTATTCAAGCGAACTTGTGTATGTATGCATTACCTTGCACAAGTGGTTTGCTCGTGCAAATCAAGGTTACGAATGATTGTACAAAAGTGAGGAAGTTTTATAGTTGTACCTGCTGGATGCCTTCTTCTAGCTTTCCACATCTCTAGTGTCTTGGTCAGACGAGTCCCACCCCAACTATTTTCAACTGCTACTGATAATTTTATGCGAAAGTAATTCAAGTTCTGACCTGCATTAATAGGAGTTGCGAAATTCTCTGTCATGACCTATATTGTCCTGCCCCTAATAGCAAACGAGGCAAGGACAAGAAATATAGTCCCGCTCGAATTCCCAGAACTCGCCTCGAATATTTTTATTTTCGTGTTTTTCAATTGAAACCGTATTTAAAAAATAATATATATACACGTCCTTGTTTGGTACCGTTAAGAAATCTGATTAAAATCTAAATCAAAAGTCAACAATTGATTTTAACCACAGATTTAACAGGACTCGTAACTTTTCTACCATATGACCATTACTTCGTATGTGGGTCGAGCGTAAAAGATCAAAGAACTTTTTTCTTGTTTAATTTGAAGTGTTCCAAATATAAAAGAATTTTATTTACTATACTAGTAACTAACATTCCATTCCATATTTTGGGCATTTAAGATTAAACCTTCATTTATTTTAAGATATTCCCTATTACTAAATTTTGCACAAATTGTCAATCGAGCATGTGATCAGTTTTAAATTAAATAAATTTCTTTCGGACTCCTATTCGCTACCTCCCCTCTTCTCGTCGTTCATTTTTCATCTCCACTATCAATCAACGATTTACGATATATCTCTAGAAAAGGAAATGGTATTGTGTTTTTTTCTTCTCTGAATTACCCACGAAACTAACACGAGTTACATGTCGACTTGAAATAAAATCGACAAGAGTAAGAAAACAGTATAAACATTAAAAATTGTCATATGACATTATGTCAACAAAGTTGTCAACAAATTCGGTACAAGTAGATTAATTCTTAAAAATTCTCCAAAATTCGCCCTTTATTCACTGGAGTTCATCTCTTGATGTGGAACAAGATTGTTACGTACGCATTACATGCATGACAAGAAAGGGACTTGTCCTATATATTTATTGCTCAGGTCTTGGTGGTTTCACCTGTAAATTACTACAAAAATGAGGTTGTTTTATTATAATAAAGCTCCAAATGCATCCTTCAGTTCTCATCTCACAGGCAGAATATACTGACAATTTAACCACCTCTTCGCCTACAAGGCTACAATTTAATTAATTCATTTTGGATTTTTTTTTCTCAATTTTTTTTTTTATTTTTTAATTTCGAGAGAGAGAGAGAGAATCACAATGAATGAGTTGAACAAAGGCAATTGGTGGCATGGCTATGATTTGAGCCGTTTGGCCAAGTGTTCACTTCTTGATTAACTATGGTTCAATTACCCCAGCTTTAATACTACCTCAGGGTTAAACATAAACCCTTTATAATAAACTCCACAATTTTAATTAATAAACTCCCAAAAACAAGTATTCCGACATTATTACACGCTTGGCACGTTCGACGGGACACGAATAATACAAAGAGGAGCATATGGGATATTTGTCCGTAAGCTCGATCGGACAAAAACAATAAACAGAGACGTGTACGGACATTTGTCGGTTGCGTTGTCCGTTAATTAGTATCCAGTTCGACGAACCGACTATTCTCTTTAAATACCCTCATGATTTGTTTAATTGCATTGTTTATTCTGTCCAATGTCACAAATCAAACACGGCCGAAATATCTCCACTTCCTTTTCCTGTATAAATACCAAACCAAAGCTATTCATTTTGCCTCACACACACACACACACACACACTTCATTTGGTAAACAACTTTAGTTTACCAGAAAAGCCTTTTTCTGCTGATTCTACACCAACCGACCCATCTCTCTCTCTCTCTTTCACACACAGCGCACACATTTTCTACAGTGTCATTACTCTCTAGAGAGAGAAAGCTTAAAAGATGAAGAGGCCCCCACCACCACCTCCTCGTCCACCACCTTCTTATTCATCTCATTCTTCTTCATCATCTTCTTCTTGCATCAATTCACCAAAAACCCAAAAAAAATCCCAGCCGAAACGTGTTCGACCCAAGAAAATTCAGAATGCTGCTGCGGATTCTACTAAATCAAAAAGCTCCACTTTCAGAGGTGTCACCAGGTAATTAAATTTATACACATATACACTTTTACAGATGAAATAAACGGAATCTTTCACTTGCATGCATGTAATTATTTCTATATATTAATCTTTGGTTTTTGAAAAAAAATAATTCATTTTCTCTCCTTTTTTTTACAGGCACAGATGGACAGGAAGGTTTGAAGCACACCTGTGGGATAAGAGTACATGGAACCGCACTCAGAACAAGAAAGGAAAACAAAGTTAGGATCTTTAATATCTTTTCTTTTCTTTTTAATTAATAAACAGTTCAAGTGAAATCAAGAGATCTGTGATCTTTGTTTAATAATTAAAAATCTTAGTTTAATTATTAATTATATCTTATACCGTAATTAATTATGCCGTTACATCTGAATTCATGTTTTCTGACTGTATGTGTTGTGTTCTTGATGATGATGATCTCTGTCCACGCATTTGTCGCTGCACAGTCTATTTGGGTGAGTTCATAAGCTGCTTATAATTAATTTTCGGTTCTACTCTTGATTTTGGGCAATTTTTGATTACTTTAATCAAGAAAATTTAATCAAGTATATTAATTACTGTTTAATTGTTGACGTTATTTTAATGTAGGTGCATACGACAATGAGGAATCTGCGGCTCGAACCTATGATCTAGCTGCCCTCAAGTATTGGGGACCCGGTACTCCGCTAAATTTTCCGGTAATCGACTTGATTTATTTTTTGTTGTCGACGGTTTTGTTTGAACTGACATTTGGCATTCGTTCATTCGTGCTGAATGCACGAATGCGAATTTAGTATGTTCTTAGCGTTACACGTGCCTATAAAAGATCATTACACGAGCATTAATGCTGCATTTAATGTTTTTTATTAACATTCGACGACAATGTAGCTTGAGATGTATTCGACCGAGATTGAGGAAATGCAAAAAATGACAAAGGAAGAATACTTAGCATCGATTCGACGACAAAGTAGTGGATTTTCGAGAGGTGTCTCTAAGTACCGTGGCGTGGCAAGGTAACAAAATGTTTCATTTGAATTTTGTATTCAAGTACGATTAGAGTTTGTGAATCTTTTTCATGCTTTGCACACAAAACGTGTTGAGTGGGACCCAAATTTATGTTCATTCTTCTCGTGGGTTTGTGGATTATTTATTTATTTTTATTTTTTTGGCTTGCCAAGGTGGAATAAATGTGACACTTTTCTTAAATCAACTAAGGGTCCGTTTGATAGAAAGGTGGAAAATTGGTGGAAAGAAAATATTTTACAGGGAAAAGATTTTCTTAGAAATTATTTTGTTGGGAATTGTAATTAATTGTATTTGATTGGTATAGTTTTCCATGGAAAATATTGAAAGTTTGATATTCGTTTGATTTCGTTTTTTTATAGAAATTGTTCATTAAAGTGATAATGTTTTCTACCATTGGGTCTAGAATTTGTTCCAATTACCAAAAAAAAAAAAAAAATTTGAAAAAAAAATATACCGAATATCATTCGTTTGACTTTGTTTTGCATGGAAATTGTCAATAAAAGTGATTTTTTTTTATCATTGTGTCTAGAATTTTTTCCAATTGCAAAAACAAAAAAAAATAATTGAAAAGTTGGAAAATATTTTCTCACCAAAACATCAAGAATTTATTTTCCTCAAAAAGGTGGAAAATTTGAAAAGTAGGAAAATATTTTCCCGAGAAAATTTTGTCAATCAAACACTACAAAAATTGAAAAATGGAATATTTTTCATGGAATTCCACCATTATCAAACGGACCCTAAGTCTACTAAAAAACAAAAAAGTGCAGACCATTTTTCATTTTTTTTTTTTTTTTAACTTTTGTAAAAGAATAGTTAGACCATTTTTTTGTTGGAACTTAACAGGCACCACCATAATGGTCGATGGGAGGCTCGAATTGGACATGTTTCTGGAAATAAATATCTCTACTTGGGAACCTTCAGTAAGTTCTATTACCAATATACTTACATTTCTGTGTGGATATGTGATTGGTGTGTTCTTAAGATGGCATTCATTTATTATCGTAACTGAAGTAGACAATTAAACTCTCACCGCTCTAGAATTTTAATTAGCTTTTTTAATTTATTCAAAAACAAATATTTAATTATTTGTGTGGATATGTTAAATATTTGCAAATGTATTTGTAAAGCAAGGGACTTTTTTTTTAGAGAACAAAAAATAAAAAAAAATCATATTTTATATCAATAATATATATTTATTTATTGTTGACACATGAAAATCTGTTACGAAAAATAAATTTGAGGGGAGGTTTACGTAATTTTTGAAAATGCAATAGGTCTTTTTGTAATTTTCAATTGGAATGGGATGAAACTGAGCTCTTGACTTGGACAATCTCTGAGGCCCGTACAAAAAAGGATGGTTTTTCTTTATAAAAAGATTGAAACATTCCGCTTTGAGGGTCTGCACTTTCTTATTCTGTATTTCACTTTGTTATTTGGGTGTCAAGTGACCAAATCCAATCCCCTAAAGAGCTAAGTAAAAATCATGGACCCCGTCTAGCTCGGCCCGGCTGGAAAACAAGGGACATAGGGTCCTCAGGGCTCGGGCTCGTAGACTTCTTCTATTTTTCCTAAGGTCTCGGGACTTGTTTCGACTCAACTCACTTTACACTTTTGTGATCAGAAATCGGTAACAAGAGTAGGAGAAAGGACTCAAGTCTTATATAGCTTAAGATATGCTTTAAACTTGATTAGATTAAAATATTATGCAGATTTCATCTTAATTAATTTATATTTCCTTCAATGTCTAGGATTGTGATGTTGTCAGATACTTAGTTCTCTCTACAAAATTTTTATCAGATTTTTCAGTTTAGTATAGATAGCAAGTACAGATCTAGCCATTATGCTACCATCGCTACAAAGGGTAAGTCCATCATTTTATAAATTCCTAGATCTTTGTTATCAACTTTTCCCCCTTGGGTCCTCCTTAGTAAGGCTCGAGGAGGTTCGTGTGCTGCTAGGATTTTTTGGTAAGATAAATTGTATGATGTCAAATAGTATATGATTAGCTTATTCTAAGCATCGGTGTTTGGGAGATCAACTCCGCGCGCGTGTGTGTTGTCTAAATCCACGTGCGAGGTACTAAAAGACCTAAAGATGCTTATTGACTTCAAAGTTTCTGTGATCGAGTGATCAACTGAATCCCGACCACCTTCCCGTTCACCTATTCATAACCTGCACGTTGGAACACACTGTTCCGGTGCAAAGGTCACATTCCCAGAAAAAATTATAACGATCATTTACAGTTCGATAATCAAGTCAACTGTCGAAACAAGATAAAATAAATGCAATAGAGATGGGTGAAAGAGATTAAGAGGGGGAAATAGGTCAAGATGGGCCATTGAACCAGGCCAAAATACAAGAATAGGTTGTTTAATTTGAACCGACACAATCCAATTGACGACTAACGTGGAATCCTTTCTCCGAATGCATGTCACGTAATTTATAGATATAAAACCTTTTGAACCACATCTAGATTGCTTTACAATAGAGGTAAATAGAGTTCTTAGTGCAATTTATATTCTCGAATTCTGTATATTGTGAATTATTAATTACATGTTTTGTAATTGTTTTGGTTCTTTCTCAAAGGCACACAAGAGGAAGCTGCGGCAGCATATGATATGGCAGCAATAGAATTCAGGGGGCCTAATGCAGTAACCAACTTCGACATTAGCAAATATGCAGACAAGTTGAAAAAAATCACACCGGAGGTTGAAGTAAATCAGGAAGATGTCGAAGTGACAAATCAAGAAACTTTGGAGCTTGAGTTCCAAGTAACGGATCAAGAAACTTTGGAGCTTGAGTTCCAAGTAACGGATCATGAAACTTCGGAGCTCGTCCCCCAAACGCAAGGAGACGAAACAACTGATCATCAATACCATCAACAAGAGGAATGCAATCAAAGGGTTCAACCAAGTGTCTCAAACTTAGAGTTGATTGATTCCATTGACTCTGATGTAATGCTGATTATGGACCCCACCAAGGATATCGAGTACCCTTGGGACAACATGTGCTTAGACCTCAATTCGCTTCAAATTCCCAACATTCCTCTTGAAAAACCCAACGAGTTGTTGGGATTGTTTGATGACGAAGGCTTCGAGGATGACATTGGTTCCATTTTTGACTATTCTTTCAATGAAAACGATTTTCTCCAGGATACAATGTCTGGAACTATTGCTGGAAGTAAGGGCGTTGAGGCAGATATTTTGGTAGGTCGAGGAGAGAAGGGGCGTGATGCATCAATAACTTCTTCCTCTTCTCCACCACCATCAACAACATCAGTTGGTAGCAACATAGATTAGTACTGTAAGAATTTTCTAAAATTCAGCTCCGGAAACTATCTAGCAGGAAACATGGATTAATCATGTGGCTGCACAACCTTTAAGGTTTTATCCTTGTGAGTTGGACATGTTTTTGGTTTTACCAATATATGATTGGCTCATAGTTATTATGTGAAAATTTTAGTTTCATGTTTTTAGTATTCTGGTTTTATTCTTCTTTTTTATATTTTTATTTATATTATTGCTTAGTCTTTTGTCTTTTGATAAAAATAAAAATTTTAAATTTTTCGTAATTGATTATGATAATTGATACGGGAAAATATCGATAGACCCGAGCTCGACCTACCTGACCCAAACTCTAGGCCCGATCTTGGCCCACTCCAACTGGGCTGATTCTGGGGTCGGGTCCATTATGAGGTCGGGTCTAGGAATACTAGTCATACTTAAGTACAAACCCCTAGTTCATTACAAATTTTACTCTAATACAAATTGTGCACTTCTAACACAGTACAAGCACCTAAAATAATTAGAATTACAGGAAGTTCAATCCTTCTGGGACTCCCTCGACACCTTTGTTTCAGGTACCGGAAGGTTTCGTTCGTACTCTTTCTCAGTCATCGGGCTCGAGATCAACATGTACGATTTTTTGTATCATCATTGGCGCCGTCTGTGGAAAACGCTACAGAAAGCCTCGATTAACACACGACCATCACATGATATATATTTCAAAGTTTTGTGTCCTCTCTCTCGTGCATATTTTTGTCACCAAATTAATTATATGAAATTCTTCCTCTCCCATCTGTGCAATCTGCCCTTCAATTAATTGTATACCCACAAACATTATACATACAGAGAGATGGAGAGTTTTGTGCTTTTGGTTTTTCACTGTAATTAGGGGCGGAGCCAGCCTCTTGAAATAGGGGGGTCCTAGAGTTGAAGGAGTGAGGCCCACGGGGGTTCGGGGGCAGCGCCCCCGAAAATTTTTCGAGTTTCTTCCTTGTTACCTTGCACTTCTAATACATTTTCTATGTTTCATAACATTTATTTAAGTAAATAATTGGTTTTACAAGTGCTCATTTTTTAAAGAGGTGTTTTTCATTGTATAACTGTAGCTGAGTGTGAAAGATCATGATGTGGAAACTTAGAGGAAATAAATTTTGTCCTTATACTTGGTTGGTTTTTTGTTCTTTGGACTTTGGAGATCTATTACCCTAAATAGAAAGTGAAACTGAGAGAAAAATTAATGATCTTTAGAAGTGTCATTCATTTATTGTAAATATTAACTCATAATGGAACTGTTAGACATGAGAACTAGCTAATATTTTCGACTATTAGGATTCATAAATAAATATTTTTTTTCTCTATAATTTCTTAAATTAAAACACATTGGTTGAAGTTTTTAATTTCAAATGTCATCTTTCTCATTCAATGTTATTATCCATTTTCAGAACCATATTTGAGAACATATCCGATAATTACTTTTAACACCAATACCAATACAAAATGGTAAAAAAAAAAAAAAAAAAAATTGTCAAAATTTTTTTTGGGGGGGGGGGGGGGGGGGGGTCCGGGTCCCCCCAGGACCCCCCCTGCCTCCGCCCCTGACTGTAATACACCCTCATCAACAAAGCTGCCCTTTGCCCCTGCCCTCGTTCTTCGTTTTCTTCTTCTCGTTGTATTATTATTATTATTATTATTATTGTGACCATGTAACAGCCGTGTATTGTCGCCACAAACCGTAGCCTTCCCATCTGTGTGTATGTATAATTTCTCTCCAGCAGCGCCCGGAGCACCGTGTGAGCAATTAGCAGGCTCACCGGTGCTCGTTTTAGGGGGTTGAGCCCGGCGCAGCGTCGGGTGCGATCTGTGAATATAAAACAAAAAAAACAAATTTGGTTTCAGCCGTGTGTGTTTGTAGAAAGGCATAGGTTTGCCTTGTTTTGTGGATGAACGGGAGAGGAGCAGCGGCGGGAAAGCAGCTGCAGCGTCGACTGCCGGTTTTTCCCGCCGGTCATGGTTGCGTTGAGATGGGAATGGTCCAGCGGCAGTGCCGCTGTATTTTTAGGTATGAGTTTTGGTGCTTAGATTGAGTTTAATTGATTTGAGGATGGGGGCTTATATGCAATTTTCGAATCCTTGGGGGTCTGCTTGCAATTTTGACAAAGGGTGACTTTGGAAATTTTAAAGAAAAGGGACCTATTCTATTAAGTTCTATATTTTGAGGCATTTTCATAATTTTAATTTTAGGGTCAATTTTACAATTTTGAAATATTAAATTTTGAGTTTTTAAATTTGATCTACTAATGTTTTAATTATGACCTAAAATTAAAATCATATTTAAATTGACGACTTTATATTTTCGTTGACATAATTAAATGTCATCATTGGTCGTCCATTTAAATTTCATTTTCATGTGTTGAAATTTAAGCTGCCAATTTCGTTCTGTAATCGCGCATGAATTTTGCTTTTCGTCAATTAATGATTGTGATTATGTTGCAGGATTATTATTATTATTGAATTTTTCATGGACTTCAAGTCCGTCTTAGTGCTCTCATTAAAAGAAATATTTTAAAATAAAAGTGGCACACTCATTTTTATTTTTATTTTATTTTCTTCCAAAAAAAAATGGACGTTAACATCGTAATTTTGAATTATTACATTTAATACCTTGTCCAAATGTGTTATTATATGTGATATTTTTGGAAATTGGCATAAAACAGTTAAGGAGTTTATTTGATCTAGAAATCTCCTTCTATCCAAATGTGTTGGCGTTTCCGAAACCAATATGTTTTGTTAACTAACTCGATTATGTGATTTAATAGTACCTTACATCGTATTATATTGTTAGCCCAAATGTGACTTTATAATAATGCATTTAGGCTCTTACCGTAATAATGTTCTTTTATACATGTAAATTTTATTACATTAACTTGATTAAGTACTAACAGTCCTCTACAAAAAATCCTAGATTCGTCCCTACTATGCTCGGGGAACGACATGGTTTTTAAAAATAAAAATAAAATAAAAAAACTCTGTTGGGCCACAAGCCACGTCGGGCCCTTACGAGCAAGCGATCACTTCAAAACATGCCATGAGCAGACATGCTATGGGCATGATCTCACCAAAGCCCTGTCACGCACAAGCAACTTCGAGACATGCTATGGGCATGATCTCATCAAAGCCCTGTCACGCGCAGGCAATTTCGAGACATGATATGGGCATTATCTCAACAAAGCCTTGCTATGCGCAAGCACCACAAAGCCTTGCTATTCGCAAGCACCACAAAGCCTTGCCACTCACAAGCACTACAAAACATTGTCCCGTACAAACATCATCGCGAACACTTCGTAGGGAAAAAATAGTTCTAAAATCATTGACCAAAACGATCGATCTTAAAAGCCCCAAACTTTCTTTCCTAGATCTAGGTACTCGAGGGCCTATCAACACATCAACCTAGCAACTCGAGCTACTTGGCCAAAACATGGTCTTGTAACACGTCTCGAGCTCTTTCAACATGACTCGAGCTACCTAGCCAAAACATGGACTTGTAACACGTTTCGAGCTCATAAACAAACAAGACTCGAGCTACTTGGCCAAAACATGGCCTTGTAACACGTTTCGAGCTTTTTCAACATGATTCGAGCCACTTGGCCAAAACATGACCTTGTAACACGTCTCGAGCTTATAAACAAACATGACTCGAGCTACTTGGCCAAAACATGGCCTTGTAACACGTCTCAAGCTCGTAAATAAACAGGACTCGAGCTACTTGGCCAAAATATGTCCTTATAACACGTCTCGAGCTCCTTCCACATAACTTGAGCTACTCCGCCAAAACATGGCCTTGTAACACGTCTCGAGCTCCTACATCACTCGAGCTACATGGTCAAAACTGGCCTAGTAACACGTCTCGAAGTGATTAAACAAACAACACTCGAGCTACTTGGCCTAAAAATGGCAAAGTAAAATGCTTGAGCTATCTCTTACAAGTATTCGAGCTACTAGGCCAAAAATCGGCCAAGTAAAACGCTTGAATTGATTTCAAAACCGAACTCAAACTACTTGGTCAAAAAGGGCCAAGTAACATGCTAGAACTCATTATCAAGCTTATTGGCCAACAATTGGCCAAGTAACAAGCTCGAGTTACTTATTTAATACAAAACTCGAGCTTATTAGCCAAACATTTGCTAAGTAACGAGCTCGAGCTATATACAAATTACAAATCGCATAAAGACTTAATCTTGTTGCACCTCTTTGCATCTCACCTCACAGCTTAAGAATGTATCTGCGACTTGGATGCACGGGGGCCTGTGACATGAGAAAATATCGATAGACCCGAGCTCGACCTACCCGACTCGAACGCTAGGCCTGATCTTGGCCCACTCCAACTGGGCTGATTCTGGGGTCGGGTCCATTATGAGGTCGGGTCTAGGAATACTAGTCATACTTAAGTACAAACCCCTAGTTCATTACAAATTTTACTCTAATACAAATTGTGCACTTCTAACACAATACAAGCACCTAAAATAACTAGAATTACAAGAAGTCCAGTCCTTCCGAGACTCCCCCCACAACATCTATAAATACATAACATAGCCTCATGATTAAGGTATATTTTTACATAATATCCCAATTTACAATTTTCCACAAAATTCTCTCTCTGACTTAAGCATCGGAGGGGCGACGAGGACACATCTCGACGCCTTTGTTTCAGGTACCAGAAGGTTTCGTTCGTGCTCTTTCTCAGTCGTCATGCTCGGGATCACATGTACGATTTTTTATATCATCAATAATGAATTGAATTTTCCAATCTTTTACCTTGTTAGTCACAATACCCAACTCTAGGGATGAACAAACTTACTAAGCCAAACCAGACCAAACAAAAATCAAAGTTAACTGAGCGGTTTGATTCAATTTTACAAAAAAAAAATGATTTTGGTTCTTAAAACCGAGAACCAAAATCAAGAACTGAACTCAAATTTTATTATTTTTTTATATATATTTGTTGTTACAAATCAATGAATTATACTAAAAAAATCCACTTTTAGTTTGGACTTTTGGGAATGGAATTTATTACACGATATTTCATTAGAGGATTGATAATCTGAGTTTGCAGAATGTTTGATGTTTATTTTTTTTTATTTAGGTATATATTACTAACTTATGGATATATTCATATATTTTAATTTATATTTATCATTTAAAAATTAAAGTAATGAAATCAGAAAGAAATGATTTGATTCTTTTGAATTCAAATGGAACCATGTCCACCCATACCCAACTTCCGTCTTTGACAACTAAAGGAATTAGGCAGACTAAACTTGGTTTTAAGGATTTTATATCTCAAAATCTTGTCGTAATTTGACAAAGGTGTTTGTCATGTAATGTTAGTTTACAAAGACAAAGTTGAATATAGTGACAAATAAGATAAGAAAATTAGATTTTTTTTAAAAAAAAATAGATTTTGTGAAAATTATTTTTTTAAAAGAAAAAAATGTATGATTAAATAGGAGAAAAAAAAGTTGTGAGCTTACGTATAAAAATATTTTATTGAAAAATATGTAATTGAAAATGAATTTGAAAAAAAATGAGAATGTGTAGCCAAGTCCTGTGACATTCATAAATTCAATTCAAACCCTCTATCAATCTAATGTAATTCTAGGCTCGAGAATCAAGATTAGAAAGTTCATATTTTATAATCAAAACAAACCGAAAATGGATTCTAATTTTCTTCAATTGTTTTTTGTTTTGTTTTGTTTGACTTTGAGTCTCGACTTTGTTGGTCAGTTTCTCGCTAAAGGGGTCGCGCTCGTACAACCCTTCACCAACGACCAATGATCTTGCTAAGTGTAATGTGTTCACGAGAAATAATGTCCAAAGTCTCGATACATAACTTATACTAAGCACTCATTACATGACACATCAATTGTTATGAACCAACCCCGATATCAAGAACGTTTTGATAATACTTGTTGAGAAATCGACCAAATAATTAAAGAAGAAAAATATGGACAATATGAAATTTAATGTATCACACAACAATAAGAAAATTGTCGAAGAGGAGAATTTATTATACTAAGAAACAATCAATTGTCTTACAAGATTTTGATCCTCTCAATCTAATCTAAACAATTATCTCTTGTTTCTAATATATACATAAAGATCTAATTGTTATAATCTATCGAGTCTTGCATTTTCCTCTCTTCTTTGTGCATATACCTTGTGGAGTATTTACCGAATCCAATCTCGAAGTTGTGGAGTCCAAAATGAAGAAGAAGTCCCAAAATCCGGATAAAAAGAGAAAATCGTGAAAAAATATGCTATCGGGCGCCGCAGCGCTCGGTGTTGCAACGCCGAGTTTGTTGTCCCGTTCAAGGGCTGCGGCACCGGGCATGCTGAAACCCCTTTTTTTCTTTCCTTTTCATCTCCAAAATATTTTACTTCATCTCCAAGTCCTTAATTCAATCAAACTCCCAAAACACCATGATATTTGATTCATAATCAAACCGTACTTCTAAACCAAGATTAAATAAGCTTCCTTCATACAACAAACTTCTAAATCACATAATTTTTTTTGTCACAAAACCCAACAAACTCCACATTGACACAAATTTCATAACAAAGAATTAAATCTTCACTCTTCAAATCATTTTCCAACTCTTACACCATGTCGTAATCGGACACTCCATGCCCCTACTGGGCATACGCATCAACCGTGAACTACATCCAAGCCCTGCATACCAACAAAACTACCTTGCGCGCCATCTGTGCTTGAATTATCTCGTTCACTTCCAATTCTAGCCAAGTCAATAAACCTACTTGAACCACCACAAATAACCCCAACTCCACATGAGTTGTCAAACCTGATTAAATCACCATGAGCAACATGATCAATAAGATCACAACCAGCTCCACCTGAGCTACTAGAAAGTTTCCCAATATTATTGTCCAAATCACCACAAACAACCCGATCACAACCAACTCTACCCGAGTTACCGCTTACTAAACCATAAGCTACAGTTGCTTCCTCCGTGATCGCCGAACCTTCCAACACATATAACAGGGACTTTCTTAGCCCCCTTAACGCAACCCGGGCGCCATTGCTAAATTTTAGAACTCCACCTCCACCGGTATACATGTACCTTTTTTAATCAAGAACACTCAAAGAGATCAGATTTCTGTTTATACCTGAAACATGTCGAACCTGAACAAGTGTTCTAATCGTCCCATTCAGTATCTTGATTTTGATGTTACCAATCCCAACTATTCTACAAGGCTCATTGCTTCCCGTCATCACGGAACCCCCTGTAACTGTTTCATATGAAGAAAACCAACCCCGATTTGAACACATATGAAAAGTGCAAGTTGAATCAAGAATCCAATCCTCGCCAGATTTGGAGTCACCTTCAGTAATCACCAACAAATCTCCATCATCGTTCTCTTCTGCAAGATTAACAATATCAGAATTTTCGCAAACCTCTTCCGCCACTTATAGCAATCCGTCTTCATGTGCCTCTTATTGTTGCAATACCAATAGACTATACCGTTGTTGCTATCATTAACTCTGCCCTTCCATGACTACCCGTCTTCCTCTCACGAACAACAGACCTTCTCCATGAGCCTCAAAATTGACGACCAAATACTTCATTTTTTTCTTAAAATAAAGCGCATCATATACCTCATTAATTGTAAAAGTATCCCGACTATAGAAAATGGTATCTCTAAAAGTCACATATAAAGGCGACAACGAGCATTACAAAATCAGCCCTAAATCCTCTTCGTCATACTCGATCTCCATCGTTTCCAAATCAACGACGATTTCCTTGAACACTGATAGATGACCTTCCAAATATCCACCTTCCGTCAAGCAATGAGAATACAAACGTTGTTTCGAGAATAACTTGCTTGTCAAGCTCTTTGTCATACAAAATTACTCCAATTTCAACCACAATGTAGCGGCACTTTTCTCCTTTACCACGTCCCGAAGAATTTCATTTGAAAGATGAAGATGCATCTGAGATAAGGCTTTTCGATACATCCGTCGTTTCTCCTCCGCAATCATTGTTGTGGAGTTCTATCAATCCCCAACAAAGCATCATCAAGATCCAATTGAGCAAGAACTGCTCGCATCTTGATTTGCCACAATGAAAATCTAATGTTGCATTTCAAAAACGGAATTTCAAATTTCAAAGTTGTCATCTTTGAACAATCGACCTTGTTTCGACCTTGCTTTAATAATTAATTTGGACCTCCCAAGAAACCGTCAAAAAAGTCTTGGCTCAGATACCACTTGTTATGAACCAACCCCGATATCAAGACGTTTTAATATCACTTGTTGAGAAATCGGCCAAATAATTAGACGAAAAATATGGACAATATGAAATTTAATGGATCACATAACAATCAAGAAAATTATGGAAGATGAGAATTTATTATACTAAGAAATAACCAATTGTCTTACAAGATTTTGATCATTTCAATCTAATCTAAACAATTTTCTCTTATTTCTAATGCATACACAAAGATCTAATTGTTATAATCTCTCTTGAGTCTTGCATTTTCCTCTCTTCTTTGTGCCTATACTTTATGGAGTATTTATAAAAGTCAATCTTGAAGTTATGAAGTCCAAGATGAAGAAGAGTCCCAAAATTCAGATAAAACGAGAAAATCGCGGAAAAACACGCTACCGGGTTTGCTGTCCCGTTCAAGAGCGCCGGGCATGCTAAAACCCCTTTTTTTTTCCTTTTCGTCTCCAAAATATTTTACTTTATTTCCAAGTCTTAATTCAATCAAACTCCCAAAACACCATGATATTTGATTCCTAATCAAACCGTACTTCTAAACCAAGATTAAACAAGCTTCCTTCATGCAACAAACTTCTAAATCACGTAGAATTTTTGTCACAAACCCTACATCAATTATCACTACTAAGCAACAACGCTTAAGAGATCATTTCTCTTGAATTCCACACACACACACACATATAGTTTACTTGTCTCGCCAATGCTTGAGAGATCATTTCTCTTGTAATCCCCCCCCCCCCCCCCCCCCACTCACACACACACACAGTTTACTCGTCTCGTTCCCCTATATTGTTTGGCCTATCAGTAATTTCGCTTTCCATTTACCTCAAAATTTTCACTTATCACTTAAGTTATACAACTTCACAAGAAATTATTTTGCATAAATTGTCTGTATAAAAATGATTGGTGAATGCAGGGTGGTATGTTAAACATGGCTACAATGAAACTTATGAGACTAATTCGGGCGAAGAGAGGAGAGTACTACATCTTGAAGGGAGCTATCCCTTTTCATTGCAGCCTTAAACTCTTCAAAGGTAACTTTTCCATCGCTGTTGGCATCCATTAGGTCGAATATTTCATCTAATTTTCCGGGTTCTGTGATGTCCACTGGAAGGTAATCATCAGGCAATGCCTGCACATTTTTGTTTAAAAATGATCATAAATAATGTGCAGTTGAGAAATGTAAAGATAAGCAAGAAGCATTTACCCTTAGCATAGATGCTACTTCTTCCTTGCTGATGCATCCAGACCGGTCAGTATCATACATCTGAATATTCAAGAACGCATTCTGGTTAAGTTTTATATGCTCGTGGTTATGGTTGAGAAAGGAAAATCTCGATTGTGATAAACGAACAAGAAGCTATCTTGCTGTATTAATAAGTATAGCCCGCTTTAATTAAATTCAGTATTGTGCGTGTCAATGCGCGTGCTAATAAGTCTAACCTTCTTTGACTAATTTCAGTATTGTGAGCGTGTACTAATGTGTGTAACCACCTTTGATTCACTTCCGTGTTCAGTGAGTGTAACCATCTTTGATTAACTTCGTTAATGTTTTTTTTTTTTTTTTTTCCGAGGTTGATTGTAACTGTAGAGAGAGCACCTGGAAACATAGACGGAGCGCATCATCTCTGTTGTTGTTGGTAAAAGAATGAGAAGGCTTGACTATTGTGTTAGCCTCTCTTACTATTTATAATAAGCATTAGGAAAACCTTAGGAAACCCTAGGTATTACATAAATGACCTAAATACCCTTTAACACTCCCCCTCAAGATGGAGCATATATATTGTGTGCTCCAAGCTTGTTACAAATATACTTTATCCTTGAGCCCCCCAACGGTTTAGTAAATATATCAGCTAACTGATCAGCTGAGTTTACATATTTAGTCTCAATCTGCTTCTGCAACAATTTTTCTCGAATAAAGTGACAGTCAACTTCAATGTGCTTCGTTCTCTCATGGAAGACTGGGTTGGAAGCAATGTGAAGTGCTGCTTGATTATCACATATCAGGTCCATCGGTGAAGTGTGTTCAAATCCAAGTTCTTCCAACAAATGTTTCAACCATGTTAACTCACAAGTGGTATGCGCCATTGCCCTGTATTCCGACTCTGCACTCGATCGTGCCACTACCGTCTGCTTTTTTACTCTTCCAAGAGACGAGGTTACCACCAACAAACACACAGTACCCAGTAGTAGATTTCCTATCTAAGGGTGATCCGGCCCAGTCTGCATCTGTGTACCCTTTTATTTGAGTATGTCCAAAATCTTGATATAGCAATCCACAACCCGGAGCACCTTTCAGATATCGGAGGATACAAATCACCGCATCCCAATGACAAATCATTGGACGATCCAAGAACTGACTGATACACTAACAGCAAAGGAGATATCTGGTCTGGTAACTGTCAAGTAGTTCAACTTCCCAACTAACCGTCTATATTGAGCTGAATCTGTAAGTGGTATACCCTGATCTGGCAACAATTTGGTGTTTGGGTCCATAGGTGAGTCAATAGGTTTTGCTCCTATCATTCCTGTTTCGCTCAATAGATCGAGGACATATTTTCTCTGGGACAGATAAATGCCTTGACTTGATCGAGCAACTTCAATCCCCAAGAAATACTTTAGGTGCCCCAAATCTTTGGTTTGGAACTTACTATGCAAACACTGTTTGAGTTCTTGAATACCACTGTGATCATCCCCGGTAATCACGATGTCATCCACATACACAATTAATAGGATTCTGCCAACCTCACTGTGCTTGTAGAAGACAGAATGATCGACCCCACAACGCTGAAGACCAAATTCAGTAACCACTTCACTAAATCTTCCAAACCATGCTCTAGGAGACTGCTTGAGGCCATAAATAGACTTCTTCAACCGACATACCAAATCAGACTCCCCCTGAGCAACAAACCCAGGAGGTTGCTCCATATAAACTTCCTCAGTTAGATCACCATTTAAGAAAGCATTCTTGATATCGAGCTGATGTAATGGCCAATGAAAAGTGGCAGCCAGAGAGATGAACAAACGAACAGAAGCGAGCTTGGCAACGGGAGAAAATGTCTCATAGTAATCAAGACCATAGATCTGAGTATAACCTTTAGCAACCAAGCGGGCCTTGAGTCGATCAACGGTGCCATCCGGATGAACTTTAACAGTGTACACCCATTTACATCCAACTGGAGCTTTGTCAGGCGGAAGCAAGACAAGATCCCAAGTACCATTTTGATGTAAAGCAGTCATTTCTTCCTTCATTGCTTTAGCCCAACCAGGGTTAGTAAGTGCCTCTGAAACAAACTTAGGAATAGAAACAGAGGACAGAGAAGCAACAAAAGAGGAGTATGAAGGAGAAAGGTGCGCATACGAGACAAAGTTAGAAATAGGATGATTAGTACAAGTGCGCTTACCTTTCCGGACGGCAATGGGTATGTCCATGTCAGACATGGGCAGGTCTGCTGGAGAAGAATCTGAGGGCACAGAGTCGATAGGTACAACAGCGGAGGCAGCCTTCTGGCGACGAGAGTATACCTGCAAAGGGACCGAAGAACGATTGGGGGGGATAGGATCTGGAGCGGAGGAAGATAGCGTGGGGGTAGGGTCAATTGGCAAAGGAAGTGTAACATCCAGATCAAGTCGAGAGGACGGGTCAGAAAAGTAAGGAGTTGACTCAAAGAATGTAACATCTGCACAAATAAGTGAGCGACGTAAGGATGGACTATAACATCGATAACCTTTTTGCGTGCGAGAATAACCTAGGAAAACACACTTCAAAGCACGGGGATCTAACTTGTCCCTGCCGGGAGTCAACTGATGAACAAAACAGACACACCCAAATATGCGAGGAGGTAAACTAAACAAGGGTGAACGGGGAAAGATAGTGGAATGGGGAACTGTGCCTCGTAGGGTAGAAGATGGCATCCGGTTGATTAGGAAGCAAGCTGTAAGAACCGCATCGCCCCAGAAATGTTTGGGAACGTTCATCTCAAAAAGAAGAGTACGGGCCACTTCTAGAAGATGTCGATTCTTACGCTCAGCAACCCCATTTTGCTGTGGTGTGTGAGGGCAAGAAGATTGATGCAGGATACCAGAGTGTGACATAAAGGAAGTAAAAGGCTGAGAAAAATATTCACGAGCATTATCACTACGAAGAATACGAACGGGTACATTAAATTGAGTTTTAACTTCAGCACAAAATGCACGAAAAATAGAGAATAATTCCGAACGATCTTTCATTAAATAAAGCCAAGTAACCCTTGAAAAATCATCCACAAAAGTGACAAAATAACGAAAACCAAATGTAGAAGTAACACGAGAAGGACCCCAAACATCTGAATGAACTAAACTAAAAGGACTCGATGCTCGAACATGAGCAGGGGAAGCAAATGAAACACGACGATGCTTACCCATTTGACAAGACTCACACTCTAAAGAAGACAAATGACTGAAACTAGGAAAAAGTAACTTGAGGTTGCCAAGGCAGGGATGACCCAGGCGACAATGGATCTGATGAGCAGACGCAACAGCAGGACATGCAGTAGGTGGATGTGCAGGGCTCCCATCATGATTAAGATAATAAAGGCCATTGTTCTCACGCCCTGTACCAATCGTCTTCTGTGTCCTCAAATCCTGGAGAATGACAGAATCAGGAAAAAAGGAGACAGAACAGTTAAGATGTTTTGTGAGTTTGCTAACTGACATCAAATTAAAGGAAAACGATGGAATGTACAAGACAGATGAGAGAGATAAGGAGGGTGAGGGGTCCACTGTACCAATGCCACGGATAGGGACAGTGGAACCATCAGCAACCGTAACAGGAGATAACGAAGGAGATGACTGAATATGCGTAAATAAAGAGGATGTACCTGACATGTGATCGGTGGCAGCAGAGTCGATGACCCACGGTGTGGGAGGGGATGGACTAATGGAAAGACAAGCAGAAGAAGTACCTCGTTGAGCTAAAGAAGCAATAGGAAGAGATGCCTGTTGAGATGCCCTATACTGAAGGATCTGAGCATATTCCTCATCAGAAATGTCTTTAACCGCCTGAGATACTGGAAGTGTAGGAATATCTGGATCAGAAGTCACTGCATTGGCAAATTTGGGTGGACGGCCAACCAAATCCCAACATGTGTCTCTACTATGATTCTCCAATCCACAAAAGGAGCACTGACGAAAGGAGCCACGACCACGGCCACCCCGAGGGCCACTACCACGGCGACCACGGGAGAAACCACCACGAGCACCACTAAGTTGATCACCTCGATTTCGTGTAGAAATCTGTGTAACAAGGGCCGAATGCTCAGATGATGTAGACGAACTCGAGCCAGAAATATTGTCCTTGGTAGTGCTACGTGAGACACGAGAATACATTTCAGTGATGGTGGGGAGAGTAGCACTGGAAAGAATCTGAGATCGAACTGGTTCAAATTCTGGACGTAATCCAGCCAAGAACTTCATGACACCCATCTGCTCACGTTGCTTTTGCATTTCTTTCAGATCGATAGTCATTGGTAGGATAGTATTCATCTCCTCATAGAGGCGATTGAATGTGGCAAAATAATCTGTAACGGATTGCATGCCTTGCTGAAGTTGGAAGTACTCTACTGATAAATCATACATCCTGGTGAGATTACTCGAATATAATACACGAAGATACTCCCATATATCTTTGCATGTATCTAGATGAGTACAGAGATCAGCCACCTGAGGCTCCATCGAATTCCACAACAATGTTACAATCTGCGCATCAGCCTGAATCCAGTCGTCATACTTTTTATCATCTGTTGCCGGGGCGGGTTCCGTAAGGTGACGATGTTTTCCTTGTCCAGTTAGGGCTATTTTCACAGCTTTAGACCAATTTAAATAATTAGTTCCGTTCAACCTACGCGTTGTTAATGGTTGAGGTGTAGTCATCGACATTAGTACCCTCCAATTCAACAAGTAATAAACAGCTCGCACAAGGGAAACAAACCAACAATACAAACAACTGTAGGGCTTAAACGAAGAACATGAGAGTCATAACCAGACTTACGAACATTTGTAGTACTTTCATAGAACAATAACCTATAACCAGAAGCAGATCTGAAATCAACAGATTGAACATTGACCAAAAAACCAGCGGTGAACAGTAACCTCGATGAACAGTAACCGCGATGAACAGTACCGGCGGTGAACAGTACCGCGATGAACAGTGCGCGCGATGAACAGTAACCGCGGATGAACAGTAACCGTTTTTTTTTGTTTTTTGAAGACAGAAAGAAAAAGAATGTTTGAACAAAGCTTACGGAATTAATCTCCCATAACCTTGCTCTGATACCATGTTGTTGTTGGTAAAAGAATGAGAAGGCTTGACTATTGTGTTAGCCTCTCTTACTATTTATAATAAGCATTAGGAAAACCTTAGGAAACCCTAGGTATTACATAAATGACCTAAATACCCTTTAACAATCTCCCTGTGAGTATTTGAGACTCGAAAAGCCCCCAATAATTTCCCTCATGTCAACAGTGCCGTCCCGGTTATTGTCAAACAGGTCGAAGATACGTGGGGCTAGAGGAACTAGTGATGACATTCCCATTGCTTTCAGCACCTCTTCGAATTCAGATAATGTGGCATTATCACCATTTTTACATCTGCACTTTGCCAAACGAAAATCAGAGAACATACTATGAATAAAAAGTAACTCTTTAAGAACAACTAAACATGTTCATATTTAACCTATATGATATCAAAAGATTAGGAGAGTATGCATTGATTGCTTACATTTTCTTGAAATTTATGCTGAGATTCTCAAGTTCCTCTGGCTTAAGATCATAGGATCCTACCAAATTCTTTAGTTTTTTTGTTCTCAAAGAAAAGCTGCTGCTCAACACACTGGCCATTGCAGCAGCACGAAACTTACGCCTTGCATTAAAACTCTGCAATCTCGAAACTATCTCTGCGTCCATCTGATCTTGCTTTGCTAAATCCCCGGTCACCCATGGATGCTGAAGAATCTATAAGAATTCAAAAAAGAACAGTGATCATCCCAGTTCTCAACGGTAAAACAGCTTATAATTGAAAAACTCGAACTAGAAAGTGATTGTTTTTAATTTCCAGTTCAGGATCATTTTAGGTTAACTTAGGTGAATATAATGACTGAACTTGATTGAGTGCAGTTATGACACCTCTTCAGCGCTCGGTCGCATGTCTGGATCGACTTTTAGAAGACTACTAATGAGATGTTGTACAGAGGATGAAATGTTTTTCCATGTTTTCTCATAAAAGCTGAATTGTCCCTGCATTAAAGAATTTTCCAGGGGCATTAGATCTACACATATAAAGCTTAAGTGGGATGAAGACAGGATTGTATTTAAGGGCATGTTTGGTACCCTCGACTGGACAAAACTGTACAGAACAACTTCTGTTCCATAGTAAACATGTCTTATATGGAGGTTTTCAGTTGTAAGAACATACGTTTAGTATCATTTGCTGCTTTTGCTGGGTGGACTGTGCAATGAAAGGTGGATATCTGAAAGATAAGACGTGCAATGTAAAATCCCAATTTTTAAAAAATTAAATTGTCGAATCGGCAAAATTATTCGCGCGGGGCGCCCCGAGAGAGAGAGAGAGAGAGAGAGAGAGGGGGGGGGGGGGGGGGGGGGGGGGGTGTGTCAAATACACATGCTTACCCGGAGAGGAGAATATATAGAATTACACCAAGTGACCAGATATCAGTTTTGTGAGTGATTTTGGCGCGAGAAAGCGCCTCAGGTGAAACATAATCAATCGAACCAAACAATCCCACTACCGGATCAGTAAAATCCTCCACAGAACTCAATCCAAAATCCATGATTTTCAGTGGAGAATTCTCATCTTTGTTCAAAAACAAACAATTCTCAGGCTTTAAATCTCGATGAACAATATTCGCCCGGTGAAGAGCCGCCAGTCCCTTTGCGATTTGCCTAACCACCGCCGCTGCACCAGCTTCATTGTACCTTGCCTGAGCCACAATCCTGTCAAATAGTTCACCCCCAGAACATAGCTCCAGAATCAAATGAACCCCACCACTGTCTTCACAAACATCATGAAGATGAATTACATTCGGATGTGGAGAAACATCTTCAACAATTTTTCTCATCACCAAAAGTTCATTTGTCAACAGAGCATCAGAAATCAAAGCCCGGTTTGAATTTTTCGAATTTCTGGATCCGGAGGAAGGCATAAATGGGCTAAATCTTCTCAAAGTTTTAATCGCAACACTTGTATTTCCTTCACTGCGTTTTTTAACCCCTTTTCGTACAACTGAAAATCCTCCCCTTCCCAGAACTTCACTCACTTCATATTCATCGCTAAATGATTTTCTCGTATCCTGTCCCATGAAAATCAAGATGAAAATTGTTAGTTTTTCAACAATGAGAAAGAAGATGGTTTCAATTATAAGAAAGAGAAAGTAATTAAGGGTTTATATTATTGTGAAATTAGGTGGTAATACATCACCTCATCAAACCGTTTTTGATTAGTTTATTGCTATATGACGTGCAAATGGCAAGAGATATACATAAATACTCACAAAAAGAAAGAGCTAAGGAAGAAGAGACAAAATAACAAAGTCAATCATAGCCTTTGTTTGATCCCATTTTTTTCCAAGACAAAACGAGCTGTTGAATAAAGTAGAAGAAGGGACACAGAGTAGGAAGGGAAGAAGTTGGATATGGTGAGAAAGGAGAAAATTATTTTTGAACGAATATAATTATTCTTTTTTCTCATTTAAAAAATAATAATAATAACATATATAGGCCCGTTCGGTATGGATTAAAATTGAAAATATGGTCGTTATTGGGTCTCACTCGTTTAATAAAAGTCAACAATAATAACTAATTTTTCAATTTTAAACTGATTTTAATCCCTACCGAACGGGCCCACAATGAGCTCTAGCGATAAACCATTTTAGTTACCAAAACTATTTTTACATGAGATTTTTTCGAGCATTCTTATTTTTTACGTCAAATTTAAATATAAATGAAACGTATTTAGGTAAAATCAGAAGTAATAGTCATGGACGTGTTTGAGCTCCGTTTTTGGCGTAGAATACATTTTGGAATAGTAAATTGATGAAAAATGTGTGATTAAAATAAGGAAACATTTTGAATTTGCGTATAATATTATTTTATTGAAAAATATATGATTGAAAAGACGAGAGAGAAAAATAAATATGATATAAATGTAGGGTTTTTTCATAGAATTTGCGAGAAAAAAAAAAACAACTGTTTTCCTATACAAAATTTGCGAAAAAAAATCATCTACTTGAAGAATTATTCGAGAAAAATATTTGGAAAGGTGAAAGAAGCAATGGAGGAAAATGAGAGATGCGATGGGAGAATGAAGAAGATAAAAATAAAAGTACACTTGTTATAGTTTATAATATCAATATCACGTCTTGATTATTTATAATAAATGTATTAGAAAAAATTATACACTTAATTTATGATTGTACATCAAAATATCCATATATTTCTCATTTCTTTATCCATTTTTGCTTGATTTTTTTTTTAAAAAAATCATATAATATCAAAGCCTACTAATTTATTTCTTTTTTAAAAAAAAAAAAAAAAAAAAAGGTAATGAGATGCATTTTATATAACAAGGCCGAATGGTTAAAGTTAAGAAAGAAGAAGACACGAGAAAATAGGTAAATAAATATATTACACCACAATTTTGATAACAACATCACATTTCAATTACAAACAAAAGTTCCTAATCTTTTCTCATTTTTGCACTTACATTTCCAATTTTTTTTTTTGTTGAATTCTTATCATCAACCTTCTATAATTTGCACGTTTTGTTCAGGATGATGATTTTTTATCCGAAAGTTTGCTATAATGGCTTTAAAAGACTTATTTGTCCTTCATATTTTTACTTACCGAAATAAATAACTAATAAAATGTTTGACAAAATATTTTTCCCCCGTTTCAATGTGCCTTAACAGAATATTTGGAAAAAGGTTGATAGCAGAGGCGACATATGTTAATTAATTTAAGGATAAGAACAAAAATGCGATAAAAAAGTTGATGACATAAAAATAGAGGTGAGCGAAATTTGGGGACTTTTCTTGCAATAAAAATATGATGAAGATCATACAAACATGTTAATTTCACCATGGCCACCAAACTTAGTTTTTTTCATCACAACCACCAAATTTTCACTTAATACCCATGGCCACCGAACTTAACTTTTGTTCCACCGTGGGATCGAACTTTATAAGGTAAATAGCACTAGGGTCCTAACCTTTATATATTTTGATGATGGGGTCCCAAACCTTTGATTTTTAGCATTCGGAGACAAAATCTTTCAAATGTTTGCACTTGAGTTCTTTAGTATAAAAAAAGGTGAATTTGACCATTGGTAGGTCAAATTTTGAGTAAAATGAGAGTGGTACCTTTAATTTGATTTAATAAAAACACAACCAAAGAAACACAAACACACAAAAAGAAGTTTTCTAATAAGTAAACTTCGTAATGTTATCTATTTTCTATCATTTAAGATATGAATGTGTGTTTGAACAAATGATGGTGGTGGATGTGGATAGTGATGATAAAATGTCTAGTGGATGGAGGCAGGGGTGGGCAAAACCCTATCTAACCAGCCAAATACCAAAATCGAATCAACTCGACCGATTTGGGTCGATTTTTTTTTATTGTTTTTAAACGGGTTGGGTCGGGTCGGATTATGAGTTAACTTATGAAAATCGAATAAACCAGTCAGCCCGACCCGCCTCCTTTAAAAAATAAAAAGAAATAAAAGAAATAAAATGCCTAAAAAAGTAAAAAGAACCTAAAAAGTATGAGTGAATAGTGTAACTGTAATTACTTAGTGCATTTTAGATGATGATCTTACTGTTCTTCTTACAATAAATGTAGTATAAGTTTTCCATATTATGTTAAATGCACTTTGTTCTTTGTAAGTTCGGCTAATGGAGATTGAATAAGATAATACATAATTTTATTTATTTATTTACTTACTATTTAATCTTATCTATCCTAATTTAGTATAATATAAAATTAGATGACTTTAATTTTTGTTGAAAGTCGTCCGACCTGACCGATACTTGATTGAGTTTCAACATTTACACGGGTTGAGTTAGGTTAAATTTTGATCAAATCGATCATATTAGGTTGAGTTTGGGTTGAAGCAAAAATCGACCCAATCAAACCCATACCCCGCCCTAGATGGAGGTACGTGGATTTGGTTTGGGGAGGAATGTGGATTGGCCTTAGTTTTTATTTTGTATTTTTTTTACACTTTATTTTTATTCAAATTTTTTATTTTCTTCTGTTTTTATATCAAACTAATGATGCATCGACATTTAATTTAAAATTTGACAATTTAACGATCAAACCGACATTTTAATTACAAAAGGATCTTAAGCACTATTTGAAAGTTTCGAGACTCTAAGTGATAGAAATCAAAGGTTGGGGACCTAATAGTTAGAAGGTTCAAGGATTAGGGGACCCTAGTAGTATTTATCCAAATTATATAAGGAGTAAATTACAGTTTGGTTGCCATGATGATACCAAGTGAAAAGTTCGATGGCTATATGAAGTAATTTAAAGTTCAATTGTGAAACTAATTAAAGATAGATAACCGTGGTCACACTAAGGATGCATTTAATCGCGAGCATGAAATTTGCATATAAAGAAAATAAATCATATTGAATTCAATTGTCCATAATTTATTTATATGAAAATTATTAATTAAATGTCTTTAATTGATTTAGTTTTTAACTTATACTTGTCCATTTTTTATTACTAGATAGACGAGAGGGGGGATTAGATGGGGGGGAGAGAGAGAGAGAGAATTACCTGAAAAATAAAAATCACTCATCTCTAAAGAAATATTTTCATTGTCACGTAACCAAAAGTTAGAAAATATTTTTCAAAGAAAAAATGTCAGTCAAACACCTAAAAAATAGGAATTTGGGTGGAAAATAACATTTTTTTTTTATCGAAAATAAAGTCAATCAAACAACTCTTAAGTGAAAAGTTCGATAGTCATGATGAAACAAATTAAAATTCACTAGTTATAGACTTATAGTGACATTAAGTGGAAAGTGTGATTAGTGATAGCAAAAAACTCCGCCACGAGGATTGTTGCCCCGCCTTGGGTCACGGGGCGGGGTGCCCTGCCCCGAATAAAAAATAATAATTAACAACAAATTTTAAAAAATATTAGTTAATTGGATTTTTTTTTAAAAAAAGTGCAAGCTCGTGCCCCGTACCCGCCCCATCGAAGGCGGGGTAGGGCGAGGCGCGGGATGGGACGGGATGAGCTCCCACCCCATTGCCATCCTTAAGTATGATGGCCATGGATAAAAATTGTCGCGTGCACCCCGTCCCCATTGCCATCTATAAGTATGATGGCCATTAGGGCTAGGCCCAAAAACCTGAAACCGTGGATCTGACCCGACCCGACTTGAGTTGGGTCAAATTTAATTAAAAATGAGTTGGGTCGGGTCACAGTTTAAACTAGGGGTAGGCATGGGTTGGGTTGTGTCGGTTTTTACCCCAACCCAAACCTAACCCAACATTGTCGGTTTGTTCGAAATCCAATTCAACCCAACCCATGTAAATGTTGAAATCCAACCCAACCCAATTATGTGTCGATCGGGTTGGGTTGGGTTGGTCGGTTTATATCGATAATTTTTATTCCATTATTGGGTTGGGTTGGGATACAACCTGCATAATTTAAGACCCAAATAGATGTTAGGATACTGATGGATTGGGGACATTCTGGACTATTAATTAGCATTACTAAGTCATCTGCTTTTGTTCTGGACAGAGAAAATAAAAAATTTTGCATATCAAACCAGTCGTGTATTGATAGCCCCATATAAATATGAAAGATTCAGGTTTTGGAGACCCAAAAGTAAAAGCTATTAACACGGTGTTAGCTAAATTAGAACTAACCTGACATTCTCTATTGATGTAGAGATTGTTTTGATTCGTCTGGCAATATGCTGTCCATGTCCACGATAATCCTGTTGGAACAGACATATTGTCAACAATGGTTTATCTATAAGCAAGAAAATTGTCGTAAGATTCCAGTAGAACCACATCCATACCTCAAATCAATAATTCTGAACAACAAACTCAGATTACATAACGTAAAGGCTAAAAGCTACTAACTTCTTACATGGTAACTAATTTCCACCCGTCACAACCTTATGTGCTCTAAATTTATCTGATGAATAGTTGCATGTTGAGAAGTTTTAGCACATAAAACATAAAAATGAGGAGAATGTAGCAAAAATATATTCACAATTATCATTACAGAGGTAAAACAATCTAATGCTAAGGCTTCATAACTCAATCGGCCATCCTCTCTCTAATGATTTACCTTATTAGTGTTCAATCGTATAGCCTCATTTTTCATAGATAATTCTTTTTAAGTCAGCAATCTCCGTTCCTCCAATTCTAGAGCATTTCATGTAGCTTTTGTAGCGACCAAGAATTTTAAATTTATATTAAATTATTTTTTTCGAAAAACGTGTCGCTAAATTTTAAACCCTAACATTAAAGTGCAAACGCGTTCATCTAGCCGTTATAATCGAACCTAAATTATTCCAAATCGAATTCGTTTCCAAATAAGTTTAAAGTATTAATTTCTTGCTATTTTATTTTTAAATCCAAGGTTTAGTAGAATTAAGTAAAATATATATGTTCTATAATTATATTAAGTCCAACTTCTCAATCCAATTACATAGGCCCAATTAAATATGTCCAAATCGAAATTTTAATTCTTTTTAGCCCTAATTCATTTAGGTCCATTGTTTTTAAGTCCAACTGTTTGGCCCAATTACCCACCTAGAAGTCCGTGCCCTAATTTTCTACTATTCATATGCACTCTTTCCTTCCATCATCATCGTACTAGCATTCTAGCAGCCATTCTTTTTTTGGTAAGCTCTCTCTTTTCCTCAATTTTTGGAGATTAATGTGGATGCTAGAACATCAATTTCTAGCATCAACACCATCTCCCCCTCACATTCTATTTTCACCATGGGTTACCATTGATGTTAGAACGACCATTTCAAGCATCAACAGTGAACTCCCAAGCTGCAACACTATGCAACCCATTCACCATCAACACTGCATTCCTCAAGTTTAACCATTAGTCACTGCAACCATCTCCTCACCACCACCAACACTCCACTCACGAGACCAACCTCCACTGTCCAAAACCGTAGCCCAAACCACCATCAACCAACAACCTCAAAAACGAGCCTGCAAAAACTGCCACCAACACCACCCACAACAACCACCTCAAACCACCATCACCATCCATTTCAAACCACCAACATCACCTCAAGGCCACCAAAATCGAGCTCAAAAACTGACTGCCAAAAACCCGCCACCAATGCCCCACCTCAAGCCGCCGAGACAACCCACAAACCACCAAGCTCACCACCTCAAACCACCATTTTCAAACCCAAAAACAAGAAATGAAAACCCCCAAATCGATGCAATCAGTCACCTCAACTCACTGCTTCATCCAAGTCACAACACCTATCTACAAAGCCACCGTTCGAGCCCTAAATCCACCTCAAACCACCACAAAAACCAAGAACAACGAAGACCCATGAACTTACCTCATTTCTCCAACCCATTTCCAGATTCATCACCACTAAGAAACTCAAGAAAATCGAACCTCAACAGCCCCGATTTTGAACCATTTTGCCCAAGGAAAACCCCTCACTTACCTGACCGTCGGCGCCACCTCAGGTGGTGGCACTGCCACCGACCCGCCGGTCGGTGGTGGTGGAATCGGGGGGAAGGGGCTTGCCCCTTCCCTCCCCGTCGTTCTCTCTCTCTCTCTCTCTGTAAGTCTGTCAGACTTACAGAGAGAGAGAGAGAAACCAAGTTTAAGTTTATTTTAAATTTTGAAAATTATTTTTAAGCCCCTAGTTTTAAAGGTTACTCATTTTAGTCATGCAGTTTAGAAATTTTCATTTTTGAGTTTTTAAATTTTATTTATTTAAATTACAGTTTCATAAAACTTTCAATTTAGTCCCAAAATCTTTAAAAGTCACTGTTTCAGTACTTAAACTCCTATTTTCAGTTTTAATTAATTTCAATTTAGTCCCCAAGTTTAGAAATTATTATTTCAGCCCTTAATATTTTATTTTTAGTTTTAGAAAATTTCCAATTAAGTCCCTAATTTATAAAAGGTTTAATTTCAACCCTTTTAGTTTTATTTTCAGCTTTAATAAGATTTACAATTTAGTCCCTAACTTTTAAAAGTTACTATTCCAGCCCTTAAAGTTTTATTTTCAGATTTAATAAATTTTCGATTGAGCCCCTAAACTTTATTTTATCATTTTAAGCTATTTATTTTAGTTTCAATAATTCTCAATTAAGTCTCAAAACTTTATTTTATCACTTTAAAACTTTAAAGTTTGAAATACTAATTCAAAACTTATTTTCTATTTTGGTTAGACGAAACGTACGGATGATTAAGAGTTAGAGATCACTTTTCGCTTCATTTTTGCACGTAACTCGAGATTATTGAGATAGACTCGCCTCCATTAATTAGTTTAAATTATAATTGCATGTTTTATTTGAATTTACGTGATTTATATGCTTTAATGCATGAGATGAGAATATGTCATATGAGATATATGATGTTGTTATGCTTGTCATAACTTATATGCTTTAATGTATGAGAAAGACGAGAATCTTTATGAGATAAGATGAGAATGTTATGTATAACTTACGTGCTTAAATGCACGAGACGAGACTACACACACCCTATGATTTTCAAGGAAATGAGCCAAAGATGATGATGATGTTACGTTATATATTACATAAGCATATGTTCAATTATTCTGTAAATTAATTATCGGTGATGAGTCTACTGAGTATTTTTTTGAAACACTCATTCCGTTATTTTAACAATATTTGCAGATTTCGGAGATGATCGGATGTGATGGGCAATGATGGTATGAATTGAAAGTTGTAGTTATTTACTTTCAAAATTTTCGCATTTTGAAAACTATTAACGTACTTTGTAATTTCGTTTATTCAAAAAATTTGAGATTTAAATTTTAAAACAATTATTCCAAGTTATTTAAATGAGTTTGATGTCGATGATAATTACCGTTATGAATGTGATGTGATTTTAAAATTATTTTTTTTTCGCAAATTTTGATTACTAAAATTAGGGCAAAAGATGATGACGTGGCAATTCGAGTTAACGGAACTCAGGGCGCTACAACTTTGGTTATATTTCCTGCCACCATATTTGATAATTGAAACCTGAGAACAAACACCAAGGGTCGAATTTCTCTCTCTCTCAATGAAACACAAGCACACATATGAAGAAAGGAAAGACGAAGAGAGAAGTTGGCAAGTGGGCGGAAATGAAAAGGGGGGAAATAAAATGAGAGTCCACTGTCCAAATTTAGGGTTTGACCAAAAATCTTTTTTTTTGTGGGGTCGGGTTGGGTCGGGGTTATTGCGGGTTGGGTGGGTGAACCGGCAACCCGACCCACTTAACCTTCCCAACTGACCGAACCGAATAAAAAATGGCATAAAAATCGGTTGGGCGGGTTTTTGCCCACCCCTAGTTTAAACCTTTTCAAACCAACCTCCCATGAGACCTCTCTGGCGATTCTTCATGAGAAATCAACCTACAATGTTGTGAATGAACTCCTTTGGATTATGAGGTACACATGCTTTAACAACCTTTTGTTTACTCATTTTTTTTTTATCATATTTGGTAGATGATTTGGATGGTTCTCAAGCCAAATCAAGAGTACTGGTGGTGAACTGAATGGGCACTTGATTGGGGCCCAGGTGGAGGACCTGATCTGATTGTTGATGATGGAGGAGATGCCATGCTTTTGATACGCGAAGGGGTAAAGCCGAGGAGGAGTATGAGAAAACTAGGAAGGTGCCCGACCCGAACTCGACCGACAATAGAAAACTAGGAAGGTGCCCGACCCGAACTCGACCGACAATACGGAATTCCAGATCGTGCTTACGATTATCCGAGACGGGCTGAAGTCGGATCTGAAGAAATACACAAGAATGAAGTAGAGACTCGTCGATGTCTCCGAGGAAACTACTACTGTTTTGAAGAGGCTTTACCAGATGCAGGCTAATGTGACTCTGCTTTATACTATTACATATCTTTTATAGTGAATTAAATCTGAAGTTTTTATTAATCTTATATGATTATATACTTCTTTGAGTTCAGATATGAAGCTTGATCTACTGTATAGTGTTTGTATTCAAGAAAATTCATTATATCCTAGCTTAATTTAGCTGTTGAATTTTTTTATCCGATCTGATATTTTTATGCTAGATCTAAAATATTAAATAAATTTAGTGCTCTAAATTTTTTTTGACTCAGTTGGACCCGACCCGATTCGGGTTGGGTCGGTTTAGGGGTAGGAGTCGGGTCGAGTTGGGTCGTGAAAAGCCCAAAACCAAGTATGTCGGTTCGGGTCGGTTTTGGTCCACCCCCAACTCGACCCGACCCATTGCTCACCCCTAATGGCCACGGATAAATTTACCATAATAAAAATTGTTGTGTGAATGCAATTACCCAATTTGTTACTTAAAAGTTATCTTATGCTTAGTAATATTAAAAAATAAATAAATTTTTATTTTTATTAACAAACTCCTTCCGTTAGAAGTAGCCTCTTGAGAGTTGAAAGTCGGAACACGAGACAAAAACGGGAGCCTGCTTCTATTACTCTTGTGCAGTAGATTTTACTGGATCGATTTCTTGGAGTAATAATATCTAATTCAAAGACCTTTACATTCTAATTTATATTTGTCATGTAGTAAAAAATGGTACATAATGTATAATGCTGAAAAAAAAAAACCTAAATATTGAATATATATATATATATATATATACACCAAAATAGAGAGTATCTAGAGAGGATGCTCGATGCCTGGTGTTACGCATTGAGAATACTTAGCTCTCCATTCGACACGGCAAGCACGCTAGCAGCTAGGCGCGAGGCCTATCTTACCAACAGTTCACTAATGATATATGATCATATGTATGTATCTTCTCTTACATCCTACTCATAGCATGCGTGTATGCCAGTTGTTCAGGCTTGCCGGCCAAAGAATGAGGGGAGGGCGACTTTGAGGCGTTGAATCTCGGGAGCCAAACTTGCGATCTGTGAAAGTGGTATCAGAGTGGGACCGCTCGAGCATGCGGTGTTGTTATTGGACAATGTCGTGTGTTCTTGCGGAAAAAAGATTTTGGACCACGGATCGTGTCGGCAAGCTGACGGGACACGACGAAGGAGCTGTGGGAAAGGAGGATGAAGAGGGGCAACTTTCTGCAATTGCCTGGGTACCTTTCAAAGGAGGTTTCGAAGAGCGCACCGTGCAGACACAATTCGACATGCGTTGAGGCATTGCATTTGGAGACCGTCCACTCGAGGAACCAATGCTCAGAGGGGTGAAGGGTGAAGGTTGGTGTCGGAGGCGGCAAGTATGAGTTACTGCAGGTTTGGAGGTATGTTCATATGGAATGATGCTGTTGTTAACCTTGCAACGAGAAGGATGTGTGTTGATGCGAAACTCTCTTCTCGCTACGAGGACGTAAGATAATTCGAATGGAGGAGAATGTTACGCAGTGAGAATGCATAGCTCCCCATCCGACACGGCAAATATGCTAACAGCTAGACGCAAGACCTATCTTACCAACAGTACACTAATGATATATGACCATATGCAGGTATTTTCCCTTACATCCTACTCATAGCATGCATGTATGCTAGTTGTTCGGGCTTGCTGGCCAAAGAATGAGGGGAGGACGGCTTTGAGGCATTAAACCTCGGGAGCCAAACCTGCGATCCGTGAAACCTGGTCTAGTCCTCAACCTGCTACATTTTTTTGGTGTAGTTTCTTAAAAAAAAAAAAAAAAAAAAAATTCATGTGTAATTTTTATTTTTATTTTTATTTTTTAATATTTTAGCCTGACTTATAGTCAGGTCTTGGACGTGTTCCTAAACTTATATCTAAACTTGTTAAACTTGCATATGCAAGATCGACCTGCACGCGTTTTTTTAAACATTTTAGGTTTTTCTTTCAATAAACTGTTCATCTAAATGGCTAGTCCAAAGCTACTATAAGCAAATGCAAAATAGATTTAACATATTCTCGTTTGTAGACTCAAAGTTAACTGTATTGAACATTCCCTTTTTTTTTTTTGACAAGTTGTATATCAAAACCCTGAACATACCTTTTTCAAAGCATATCTTTTTTTTTTCAACCTAAACATAAAGAAAAAATATTATTGCGTTTTTTAAAAGTTGGTCAACCTTCAAATTTTTTGTATGTCGCTACTATCTTAAAAAATGCAATCCACCATTTACTGTTCATTTGTGAAGTATTTTTTATCCTCATCTTATACCTAACCATCCACTGTCCATCCATGCATCTTCAAAACAAAATGATATTATGGACTTCATCTTACCTACAATTGTTGACTGTGGAAAGGAAGCAACCACACAATTGTTGACTATGAAAACACAAAAAAAATGCAGCAACCACAATTGCACTTGTTGACTATTCTCAAAAATAAAAGGAGAAAAACAAATTCTCGAAAATAAGAGAAAACCCAAAATGAAATCACCGTATAAAAAAAATTGAAGATACGCTACAGTATACCTTTAATACATATGACACTAATCCGTAAATATCACTTTTTTCACCTCTTCTACAAGATTATCCTCAATGACGAGGTAAAGTAGCATATGTGATGCTTCGTCCTTGGCCAAATATTTTCTAGCTCCATGCACGCTGAAGGGATTGTGTCTATGTTTCTTTATCTATGTTTTTGTATTGAAATGTAGTAAAAGTTAATTGTTGGAAAACATGAGAAGAGTTAACTTGTAATTATTAGAATGTACAAATTGGCTTGAAGATTCAAAAAAATGTGCCGATGAAAACTGTTGTCCAGTCGTATTTAGTCGAAGTGGTGAACAAAACCTTTAAAAACATTTTAGGAAAAAGCTCGATTTGTCAAAACATTTTGTTACGGTAATTAGTCAATAATGTAACAGTCAAATCAAATTTCTATGTTTTGAATAAGTAATGGTAAGTAGCTCTTTCCCAACATGAAATAGCAAATTTCATAGCAAACAAACATCATGAAACTATTTTTATCCACTAACATCAAGACAGACAATTGTTTAACATGTCTTATTTATCCTGTTAACAAGCATCAATATACTTGAGAAGGTTTTGAGCAAATCATTGTCTCAAGCTTTCAACAATGTAGGAGGCATACATATATCAACAATGTTAAGCATGCAATAAAAAAAATAGCTATAGAAAATGCTTATAAGTCGTAAAAAGACTTAAGACTCATAAATAAAAGGAGAAAAATAATTTCTCGGAAATAAAAGGAGAAAAACAAAAAATGGAATCATTGTATAAAAAAAATTACGAGCTAAAATAGAAGGAAACAAAATTGTCTGCAAAGCTTTGCACTGTGCGGAGTGAATACTCTGCATAGCGCGAAGTGCACAATACGCACGCTACGCAGAGTGTTCACTTCGCGTTGTGCAGAGTGTTCACTTCGCACTGTGCAGAGTGTTCACTATTCTAGCTAATTTATTATTATTATTTTTTGCCAAAATATGAGCATTGCATTATTCTACTTAATTAAATTTAGGTGATAACATTTGCTTTCGTTTTACATAAATTAAATACAATTTCACTTATTAATAATTTAATTCAAAAACATTAATAAAAATTACAAAAACTCACAATCGTTTACAAATCATAATAATGATAGAAAACATTCAATTCTATTAAATATTAATCTTTACAAATCGGTCAATCCCCACTAAAAAACATAACTTCATTCCATATATACACGAAAATCAAAATTTCTTTCAGGAAGCCCCATGAGTGGCACTGCCCCTTCGACCCTCGCGACCTAACTGGACAGGTCGATCTCCATTTCGAAGCGGTAAATCATTTGCATAACAACAATGAACTTGACAAAAGTTTTATTTCAGGGTTAGTGATTATATAGACACTTGAATTATTTTTTTCTCCATTTTTTTAGCTTTAAGATTCTGTCAACATATCATTATGATGGAAAAACTTGTGCATACATTGTAATACTAAGGTTTGATTAAGATTTGTATTCCATGGATTTCAAACAAGTATATTTAACAATGAGAAAAATGTTATTTGTATTGTCATTGTTTTGAAAAACTATGGCAAAACTTATTCTTCTATTTCTTAACGTTATACTTTGTCAATGATTTTCCTAACACCAAGTCAATAAAATTTTGTAATACAAAATTCCATTAATTTTTATCATTCAAAACGCTAGCATGGCCTTTAAAATAATACAATCCGTGCATTGCACGGGTCAAAAACTAGTAATGCTAAATGAGAGGATACGATTTATATATTTCAACAAATTTATGTTACATAGTTTAGTACGATACAATATTGACAATGACACGATTTTACTTATTTTCATGAAAATACAAATTATCATAAGTTTTGGTAGGTTATATTTTGCGAGTATTTTCCATATTGTGGCATGAAAAATGTGATCAATACAACATTTTGGCACACTGAAACTATTAATCATATATAATTATAAATTTTTATACGATGATGAGCTCTTGAGCGAAAAATACATTCCCTGTGGGGAGCAAATGGGGTATATGTCCTGTTAGGTGGTTGTATTCAAATTCATATTCTAAGGCTCCACTTGCTTACTCTTTCGATGAAGGGTGCACTTTAAAACAATCAATACTCCATTCATTGCTCTAAAAACGAAGAAAGACTTGTCGAAAATGAAAATTTGGATTGAAATAAACTGTTCGCTTTTTGTCACACGCCCTTAATCATAATTTTTCTCAACAATCTCTTTGGAAATGACTGGTTATGCGCTCATTTATTTTGAACACGTCTTCCACAAGTCTAAGTCTATCCACTTGCTACCAAACCTGGAAGGACAAAATCAACCGCGATATCAAGATTCTTATTACTAGAAGGTCAACAATTGCTCGAGAAAAAAATAGATTCTACTTGAATACCAAAATAGCTACATCAGAACAGATTCTACTTCTAGGCAATAGAAAGTAATGGGTGCCATTTCTCAAACCAAAGATAAAAAAAAGCCAACCTTAATTTAAGGGGATAAATGAAAGCACCTCTATGAGTATGAGCTCAATCACTTGCAGAATAAAAAGAATAAACCAATTAATACCCATGCATTAAACTCAAATATGTAAAATATCATTTCCCGAATTGTGGTACATGAAGTGGACAGAAAAAGACAACAAAGAGTTGGAACAAAGGCAAGGTTTGCAATATCTTTACTATTACAAAGCATTACAAGACTAGAGTAGAGACAAGTTCAGAAATATAGTAAGCATTCAGATACAGTACAATACAATATCTACAGGGCAGTTCAAGGATAAAGCTTCACCTAATTATTAGTGGTGCAAACATTCAGGTGAAAATTATCCCGGATTCAGCGGTACCACAACAATACATCCTGCCTAGGTAGTGGATCCATGGAGTAGTCGATTGGTGTCAAGTTGAAAGGTGAATCAAACCTGACGTCAGATATATTCTCGTTTGTGTTGCCAGTGGATGTGGAATTGTACAAGGGCTTGCACTGATTGAACTGGAATTCTGTTGACGGGAGCACAGAATTACTAGAGGCCATACTTTTTTCTTGAAACATGTCACCCTCTGATACAACTCCCCGTCTGATGAAATAGTCGTCTTGTTGAAGTTTTGTCGTTTGCTGCTGCGAGCTTTGAGTTTCTAGAATGTTGAGATTCCCAGAGTTGAAGCTACTGTTTTGCTGAAGATTGTTATCATAGAATGACAGAAGCTCGGAAATCATCATTTGGCCATCTTCGGGAATTCCAAGGTCAGAAACATCCACACTTGCTGGAGCATCGTTCAAGGGCAGATAATATGACTCGTTTTGGGCAGAAGGGACGGAGAAAACTGCTGGCTTGTCATTGTCAATTTGATATCTTGGTTTGTCAAGCCTTTCAGAAGAACTGAAACGGTATGGGCAATTCATTTGGTGATTGTTTCTCCATGTCCGGTCATTAAATCCCATATGATAATCACTGTGGGGGCATTGAGGAAACTCACAGGTGAACATCTTCTGATCCATGTGCACCTCATTAGTTATCTGTTTCCTCTTTGGAATAAAATCTGAATCGACGTCAATAATCTCTCCCTTTATTGGAGCTAAGAGAGGCATCATGTGCCTTTCACTAGTTGCAGCTGTCCCCAAGTTGAAAAGCTTCGTATCACGGGGCTTACATTCCACTTCAATGTTACCATCATCTTCCGCTCCTTCAACATCGTAGTCACTGGTATCACTGACTGAATGTGATCCACTCTCACCGGCCGAGGATGCTGGTGGAATGCTATTGGGATATAGCTTTCGGTATAAAGCCTCCTCTTGGTTTATAATAGCAAGCCAAGTTGCACTTTCCTTAGCTGTCATCTTATCCTGTAGGCATTTCGACTGCCGGACGAGTTTGCGGATCTTGGCAATGTTAGGGGACATGTGTTTGATCACGGATGTGAGAACACTAACTTTCCAGGCCTTTTTCAAATCATGAGGCTTCTTATATGGAGGTGGCCCTTGATCAGTTGGCAAACCCAATTGAGAGCACCATTCCTCCTTTCCGGTAGGCCACCAAGGCGGGGGAACACCCTTCTCCAGAGGGAACCGCCTCTGCGGTGGATCGCAGTGTTGCATCAGAGCAGACAAAAGTGAGCCAAGCGTTGTATCCTGGAGCTCTTGAAGCGTATGAGTAGAGGCTGCAATACTTGCTTCCTCAACTTTTCCCGGGATCGAATTCTCAGCCTGGTATTTGTCAATCGCAGCTGGACCATTTCGATCAAACCTAACTTTTTCCTTCCACCATACGCGAAGATTATCTGATGCTCCTGTCACAGGTTTGCCTTTCTCGGGGATGATCCCATACACAAAACCCTGAGCTTTACAAACCTCCATCATCTTCAGCATGTATTTCAAGATTCCATCTTGTGCGCGAGACATTTTCTTCCGTCGCGCTTGTTCCTGAGACTGACGCTGCTTTGCACTAATATGGATGGACTCCTTGTTCTTCTTCTGCTCCTTAAGCTGTCTCAAGAGCATTCGGTCCCTCCACATCTTTCGCTCTAGTTCGTCGACATCCATCTCCTCATCACTACAATCTTCCTCCACTGGCACCACCGGTTCAACTTCCAAAGCTACATCCACTTCTCCCGGAAGAGTAGAGAGGAAATCAAGATTACCGCAAAACCCTATTTCTTCAAAAATGCTCATTTAGCAGACCAACAGATTTCCAGAAAACGAATCAATCACAAGCTGACTTATCTTCTCCCTCTCCTTAAAAGGGAAAGATCTATTTGTCCACAGATATTACTATCCCAACTTTAGGATTTCTCAATCACAAACAAATCAGGACAATGCCTTCAAAATCTGATTTTTTTCGAGACAGGGAAAAGAAAAGGATAAATTTAATCAAAAAGATTTCATAGATCAGAAAATGCAAAAAATCTAAATTTCCATCTCCACAATTGTAATCTGTAAAAGTTACTTACCCTACACCCTGAATTCTTGTGATCTTGATTTACTGTTTTAACAAAAAAATATATATATTAAATTAAATTAAAAAATCTAAATCTAAAATCCAACTATGATCTCTAAGATCTAGATTACAATCTTCCCACGTCACCGATCTACAAAACTCTACAGCTTCATTAAACATATACATACAGAGATAAACTCTCACACACATAAGTACTGAGAATCAAACTAAAACCCAAAAAAGCTCCTCTTTCTTCATCAAAACAATCGAGATTTGAACAATATAATTCAAACAAAAAAATCAAAATTAAAACTTTCAATTACAAGAAAAAGAATCAAGAAATCAACTTACCGGCCCTTTACTTTCCTCTCCCTGTTTGTAGCTCAGCTTTGTTGAACGAGTAAAGTCAGATAGGAAGAGAGGATAAGAAGAATGGAAGAAAGAGAGAGAGCGAATGTCGATGTGTACAATGGGACTTTCTTGGTTAATGCTTTTTTGTGAAAGAAGAGGAGAAGCTGCCAAGAAATGGGTAACCAGACTGCCGCTAGCTCAAATTTACAATATGCAAAGGCCGGAACTTTTAGAATATATCATAATCATCCATATAGTTTTATTATTTTCAAGCAAAAAAAAAAAAATGGTAATCTGTTGCATTTCTTCCTGAGATGATTGTCAGGGTAAAGGAGAAGACAAAATTAGGGAGTGTTTGATGGATATTGATGTGATGGAAAATATTATTTTATTGAAAAATGTGTGGTTGAAAATGAGTATTAAAAAAATGTATTTTGAAAGAATTTTACCAAACATGGGCTAATTCTATAAATAAAAGTTTATTAAAAAAATACTAATGTTATCATTTTACGAGTGACATGACTCGATACTTTTAAAAGAGATCACATGCTTAATTAATATGATTGAGAGTGTGTTTGGTAGAGATCAAAATTAGATTAAAATTGAAAAACTAACCGTTATTGTTAAGTTTTATTAGACGAGTGGAGCTCAATAACGACTAGTTTTTCAATTTTAATTAGATTTTGAGTTATATCAAACACGCTCTGAGCGAATCAAATTAGGCTGGACGAAATTTAAAAATAACTAAAGAAAATCTAATTGAGTTATTGATTCTTATAAAAATTGAACATGTTACATAAATCTAATATCGATTGACTCAATTCATAAAACACAATCCATTATTCCCATGTATGTAATTTTCCATATACTTTCCTTTTTGTTTTTCCCCTCAACAAATGAAAAAGAAACTAGGAAATTTCTTATCCGGCATAGTTCATACGTGATTGAGCGAATATAATAGAGACGTCGATTCCAATAAAAATCGATAGTGTCGATCAAATTTAACTTCAATTGATTCAATTCGAAGACAACCATTAACAAAACAATTCAATAAAATATTCAACACCAAAAGAACTTTTTACATAATAACACAATATCAAAAAGAAAGAAAAAAAAAAAAAACTCATGGTTCCATATTGTCTTGGGTGTTATTTCGAAAAGTTTAGTAATCAGAACTATGCTACTTGTACAAAATAATTGTACAACTCTCTTTACAAAATACCAAATGACGGCCCCTATTAGGGGCGCCTTGGGCGGGGGACCCGCCACAAACCCGTCCGCCATTTGACATTTTATAAAGAAAGTTGTGAACCTATTTTGTACCATTAGAATAATTCTTAAAAATACCTTCCATACTTGAAGTGTCCTCTTTCGTGATTGGACATCTAACTGCGACAGGACGTCAATCATTAAATCCGTCTCAGATGATTTGTTAGAAACGAGGTATAAAAGTGATTTCAACGAGGAACGTTCGAGTTTAGTTATCAAAACTGGCATATTAAAGTATAATAATGAATAATTAACTAAGTTTAGTGATTATGGGATAGTTAACTTCTTTTGAAAAGCTTTTCAGTTTCATGCTAACGTGTTTCCATTTTTCAAAACTTGCATTTTATAATCATTCACTCCGACGCGTCAGAGGTAAAACTTTACTATCTTCGTTTATTCTTTGATTCTGGGTAATCTCTCGTCCCTTTCAGCAGTCATATTCCTTGCACACTTTCTTGAGAGGTATAATGTGTTTACCGCAGCATATATCTTTTTTTTTTTTTTTATCGAAAAAATGTATGAAAATGAAGATTTTGATCATAGCCCATTGTTTTTTTAATGTAATCTGTGTTGATTTATTTTATTTTTTTAGTGTTTAAGAAATTTTGGCATGAGATTTTGTTTATTAGTATTTTGAACAGAAATTTGCCCAGGGGTTTTGAAGAAATTAATTTTAATTCTTTTGAGAGAAATAAGGACTAGATTTCATTAATATCAGCCTCAACAGCCTCGGAAAAGTGCAATACAGAATGTTTAGCTCGCGATCACATTTACTTCGCGACGAATAAAAGTGCAAAATATTGAAGGAAATTTTATTTTGTTTTAGTCAATGCATCCTTGGATTTCGTATTAAGTGCTTGTGTAGCGAATGGTGAGGCATTTCTTGGACTTGCTAACACAAAAGAAATGTTGATGAGTCAGGGGCCAAGGTTATGAAATAGGGCTGGGCATGGTCCGGTTCTCAGAGAATTGGACCCGACCATTTCACATTCGGATTTCTAAAATAGAACCAATGGTTCCATTTCTAGTGTAGATAACTGATCAGTTCGGTCCGATCGGTTCTCTCTTTTTCCCAACTTGGTTCATGTTTCATGTTTGTTTATTTAGTTTAAATGGCAATTCTTGGAGAAAGAAACAATAGTGCCAAATTACAATGATCACATGGCCCATGGGTCTACAAAAATAAAATGAAAATGTCAATTCATAATAGCGGTACCTTAGGCTCAAACTGCTACAGTGTTAAACATCTAGTCTCAATATTCATACTGGACTAACACTTCAATTTGCTGGAAAAAGAAAAAAGAAAAAAAGTTCACCTATTGAGTTGAAGAAAAAAGAATGGCAGAAGAGAGAAGAACCAAAAAAGCTTTTGGTTCTTTAGTGAATAAAGAGAACCAGACTGGAACCAACCAGTTCTTTATTTCATCGAACGACAGGTTCTGGTCCGGTTAGACCAGTTCTGAGAATTTTTGCCCACCCCTAGCTATAAACTTGTTGAAAACATCCATGTAGCATGTATGTGGCCCACAACATCCAACGGAATCGTAGACCTACTTCAACATAAGGGTGCTTGTGTGTATGTATGGTAATGGTATGTAATCAAGATGATGTGAGACTGTTGTTGTTAATACCATTTTTCCTTGTCTGAAGGTGAGAGGTGTGTCACAAGTGTAGTGCTCCAGCTATTTACTAGAATGTCACCATCGAAACCTATTAAGGTGAACCAACCATTATGAGCAATAAGCCATGTGACACGAGTTAATTTCGTGGTAAATCGAACGATGTATACTAAAATGTTTTTGATCATGGAAAATAAAACGTTACTAAATGTTTACAGAACCCTGTATCTAGTTCTAAATAACCTAGAAGCCCGATAGTTGGTTTAGCATGGAATTAATTGCAAGCTTTGATCGTTGTGTGTTAAGTTTTTTGAACCTGAACTTCTTATTTGTTCAATTGTTAGGAGAAGTTAAAATTTTGCCTAGTATGGTATCCCTAATGTGTTTGAATTTCCATTTATGTTAATGAACAAAGATGTTGTACTTGTTAGTTTCCATAATTTCAGTTCCCTTTTGTTCCTGTTTCTTCACTCTAAAATTGGAAACACCATGAAAAGCCCGGATTCTATGAACTACATGGCTGATGTTCATACCTGTGGAAAAGCAATGGTGAAATATCTTGGAGAAGCTTCTTACCCCGATGAACTCCCGGAGTTCTTCAAAGTTTATATGGCTGCTCTTTGGTCCGAAAGATTGGTATTCCCTTTCTCTTTGTTTAACTCACCATGGCCAATTTATATTTTTCAAAGTATCTGTCCTGACAAAAAATCAATATGTTCTTCTATTTTAGAGAATTCCTCCAGCGTTCATCGAGAATTTTGGTGGAAAAATACCTCGAAAGGTCATGCTTGGAACGCCATCAAACCTCTTTTGGAAGGTTCGCATAAACAAAATCAACGATGATCTCTTTTTTGAGGAAGGTTGGCCAGAATTTGTGCAAGATAATTCATTGGCACATGGAGAATTTCTAACCTTTTCTTATGCTGGTGACTCAAAGTTCTATGTTAAAATATTCGCAACAAATGGCTGTAGAAAGAGAGTTGCCCCTCATTGCATTAGCAAGAAGGAAACTTTTAATTTATGCCCGGAGAACGAGGCATCAAGACCTGGTAAATTCTTGCATAACTACTGGTTCGTTTTTTGTTGAATATATTTACCTTGGATTCGTTAAAATGTACAAAATTTTGCAGGCAAGTCTTACTATATTGAAGCTCCCCAAGGAAATCTACACGGAAAGGCTCTGGCTGTAAGAAAATCTGGAGGCAAATGCCCTTCTTTTGAAAAGGTCATGACGAAGAGTTATATCCATAAAGGGGCTCTGGTAAGTTCATCATCCCATGATTTCTTATTGAGCACGTTGAAAAACTAAGACCCGGCATATTTTGAATCTGGTAACATGATTCACTATCTTATTCTCCCGTTTCTTGTTTACCAATGCAGAATATACCGTCACACTTTGATATCTATTTGAAAAAAGGTTATTTTGGTGAACGAACTGCTACTCTTCAGAGTAAAGGTAAGTCGTGGCGTGTGGTGGTTGCTACTTCAAGCAATAGAAACCGATTTGCTCGAGGCTGGACCCAATTTGTGAACGACAATTTTCTGGAAAATGGAAACATATGCAATTTCAAATTGATCGACAGGAATGATTTGGTCTTCAAAGTCACTATTTCTAGATGATTATATATCAGATAATTTATTTTGTAGCATGTGTACCTCAGTAATAGACTGGATTGAAATGTGCGATAAACAGGATTGTAATATCGTTTCCTTTTTTAATATTGTCGTGTGTTATGTAATCCTTTGTACATTGTGTTTTCTATCACAAGAGTTCTTGTTATGAATCTTTTTAGTATGTTTTGAAATGGAGTTTATTCGTTGTTTTGAGAATGGTAAAAATATTATACTATGGCAAATTTGTACAAAAGATGAACATGGTGCCTCAAGGATACACAATAGAGCATCAAGAGTTGATTTTAAGAAACTTGGTTAATTTTACTAATTGCTGCTGAACTTTGTTTTTAGAGCCGTTTGAGCAACATTATAATGAAAATGAAAATGAAAAATATAGTCGTTATGAGCCCCACACAAGAGATAGAAAGTTTGAATTTAAATGTTGATGTGATGGATCACGGTCATATTTTTCATTTTAATGAAAAAAAAATGTGGCTCAAAGAGGACCTTAGTGTCACTTTGGTCACTGAACTTAAATTTTTTTCAAACTCACTATCGAACTTTGTTATTCAAATTATTGATTTCATTTGACGTCTACTTTTTAACTGAACATTCTCTATGTCCTTGTGTGCAAAAGCGTGAGGGAAAATATATATTTTTTATTTTAAAGTAAGTCCAACACTCAAAGTGGGACAAAACATTTGTGAATTGAATATAGAGCTCGTGATTGGACAACCTAGAGAACCCATCCCCATTCTTTTTTTTTTTTTTTTGGAAAAAAACAATTCATAAATCATCGAAATAGCAAGTTCCGAATACAAGGAGGAGTTTCCTCCGACACTATTCTCTCCTTAGACAGTTTGAGTGTTTTCTTTGCTAATGTATGAGCGACCACGTTAACATTTCTAATGCTGAATTATAACAAGATTACTACTTGGCCCTTGTTTGATGGCCACAAAGAGTAGAGGAAAATTATGTTTTAAATAGTGATTTTTTTAGACAATATATGGTTAAGAAAGTATGGAAAATTTTTGAGTTTACGTGCAAAATATTTTATTGTATGAATATGCGATTGAAAATAATTATGAGAAATAAAGAGTTAATTTAAAGAGAGTCAAATAAGAGATTAGTGTGATAAGATCCCGTCAGTCAAAAAAACTCACGAAAATTATTTAGAAAATGAAATGTATACAATTGAATGATGCTAGAGAAAAACATAAGCTAACATTTTGTAAACTGCATTATACTATTATCTAATCATATATGGTAGTAGATCAAACATCAGGGGTGCCGTTGCGCGGCTTGCGCCCCTACTCTCCAAGTTCCTCCCCTCCCCCTCCTACGGGAATTTTCGTAAGGTGGAATTGTGATAGGACAAGTATTCCCTTTACTTATTTTTTTTAGAAATACGATCTAAGTTTAAGAAATAAGATTCGAGATGGGGACCCGTCTCAACTAGCGGAGGGACAGGACGGGCATTTTGCCATTTGTAGTCCCAAGCGCAAGTTGAAACAATCACACATTCTTATTTTTATTTTATATCATGTTTTAAAATTTAAATCATATTTCCCCAAAAAAAAAAAATTGTGATTGAACTCGGTTTTCGATAAAAAAAAAAAAAAAAACCATTGCTTATATAAATCTATGGCGTAAAATACCAGTCCGCGATATTCACAGTCTTGAAGCGTTCGTGCATGTCGTGTTAGATTGGATAGGACGACCAACTAACTATTCAAGGGAAAATTACATAAATGGTGCAAGGGATTTTACCATATCGAAAATGCTTTCAATATGGAACATTTCAAAGACTCAAAAACACAGTCCAAAAAACCTTACAAACCTTCCCTCACTATGAAGAGTGAAGACCATCCAACAACTTAATATGCAGACCATACGAAGATCATCTCTTGAAAACAAGTTTCTACATCTGGCTCTTGCGTACAGAACAAATTGAAAAGAAGAAATATCATCTTGAACACCGAAATATACCAGATCAACTTTTAAATAGATCGCAAGATACAGTCCTTCGCAATACACACACACACAAAAAAAAACATGCAAAAACATCTACACTAGAACCGAGAAAAATTTAGAGATGATGTAAAGACAGGTTAAAACAGCTAGTATCAAGATTGAATTGCCATCGTGGAGACGGAGCTGGGTTCGTGACCATGAACCCTCAATCGGTAGATGCATGTATGAAAACTCCCATGGTTGGATGTGAAGTCGAGCCGGATTGTGTCAACAACAGGAGAAGCTTCTAACACATTAAAAGTTTGAGCACTGCTCTTGTCAAGGTCGTAGGTAAATTCTGTCAGGAGAAACATTTTCTCAATATCAATCCCCGGATTTGTCAAATCTTGTCCCTGCAGCCATCCAGAGACCCTACAGTCCTTGGGAGCACTGGACCTATCATAAGCCACACTCTGATCAAAATAAAACATGAAAATGTTAGTGAATATACCCTTCATCTTAAAAGTAAAACGAGAAAAGAGCATTTAAATACATATGCACTTGAAAATGCACAACTCTTCAACTATTGACAACATTTGAGTTACGAGGGTAAACTAAAAGCGAAATATCCACCACAAGTTTGCAAAAAGTCATCCAAGGAAAGTTAAAAGAGAAATCAAACAAAACTGAGAAGGGAAAAAACATAAGGACTTGGATATCAAACTCTCAACCTGCAATAATCTCCTTGCCACTCTAGTCCTAGAAAGGAACTTCCAAGAAGAAACTAACTCTCAACTTGCAATGATCTCCTCTTGCCACTCTAGTCCTAGAATAGAACTTCCAAGAAACTTATTTTGTCGCCTAGAACTTCCAAGAAACTTACTGCCTCCTCAAAATTTCTAGACAGCAAAATAGAGGAGTAACTCAGATACACATGCTGAATTTTTCATTCTGATAAATATAATTTTGCAATCTCAAAATGAAGACAAAGAACTCCTACTTCTGTAAATGCTCCCAAAAGTGTGCCTTTTTATGTTTACTTTTACCCCGAAAACAATGTGTATATAGCAACTCTGAATCTCTAATTACGTATGAAGGCAGAGGAATGAATAAAATAACTATTATTAATCTATCGTGTATTCAGGACTTCTTTTGAGATATTTCCAGTTTCCATGGAAGAATATTAGTTTCCAGAAATAAAAAATAAAAATGATTTTACACTAGTGCATGCTACAAAAGGTTAACAAACGATTTAAAATTTTTGTGATAACTCTATACATCTCGATAAAACATCCAAGTGAACAAAGGTTAGCTACGACATACCCCATAAGTGAGAACCTATTTTTCAAAATGAATCCAAGCTTTCCTATTCATTACCTATTTCTTTCTAGAAAATATTCTCCCACTTTGATGGTCAAAAGTTTCGGAAAATAAGCAAGGGCTGAAGTTAGTATAGGATAAAGAATCGGATTGTAATTCATAATATAGGAATACTTACATTAAAATCCTTATGACTGAGCAATTGTTTGTCACTTGTTTAAATTATACACACTTTTTGTCAAACCTACTTTTTATCCACACATTTTGTGGAGCCCACAAGTACGTCCACTTATCTACCATCATTTCCACCTATTCATAAATTCTTCCGAAACAAAGGCTTAGTGAGTACAAGATATAACTTTGGTACACGATCGAGGAAAAATAATTGAAATGGAGATATAGTTATTAAATTGGATATAAAGAACGAGAAAATAGAACTTTGGGTAGGGAATGGGATTAAAATAGTCAAACTTCTTCTACAAAAGAGTGGAATCATGATATCAGCACATTTGCTCCACAAACGGGATTAGAACAAGGCAGCAGTTTTGGAATGAAAATAATGGATTTGATCAAGAAATCCCTTAAGAAGATAAAGTCTTAATTTTGGAATATTTAAATGGCCATATGAGAAAATGATATGGCTAATTTCATTAGAAAATAGAGGAGGTGGTGCAGGTGTTGAAGGGAACGTGGCGGTGGAACAAGAAGCTTTAGAAGGCAGTTAGACAGACTAAAACAGAATGCTATTGAAACTTGCCAAAATATAAAAATACAGGTGCTTTCAGAAGTACAAGTTAGTTAAACCAAGACATTGGTTGGAGATTCCGTTGGAATCACATGAAAAGTTGCATAGTTACTTGGAAACCTGATTAAGGAGGAAGCTATTTATAAAATCTCTCGGCAAAAGGTAAGTCAAGTGTATTAAAGATGAAAAGTGGTATTTTTGTTGCATAGTGGCGATATCACATATAGACGGAAGAGTTACACGAGAAATTATTTAATTAAAGGTATAGATGGAAGAACTATACATAAATTATTTAATTAAAAGGCATAGTGAGACTTTCATTCAGATTACTCGGTCATCTAGAAGAGCAAATCCAGACACCAAAGAGTTAATAGGTCATATCAGCGGCACATAAAACGTACCAATGTGAAGCCGTATCCATATGTAACTTCAAACAAGCAAAAATGTACTAATGAAGCTTCGTTGATAATATGGAATATGGTAATCAAAAGATTACCTTGGCTACATGTTCCAGTGTCACAGCCTCGGGAATAATGGCAGTCCTAAGCTTGATCTGAACAAATCCACTACTCCCCTTAAGCGGAAAACAGTGCCCAGGCTCCCCGAAGCTTGGTCTAAGCATTTTTTCTGCATCAGCATGAACCTTATTACGATTTGTCAACCAACTCACACTCCCAGTCACTTTCCCAAATGGCTCTGAATGCCTCACCACCACCGCCCCTCCAGATGCCAGTGCATAATCCACCATCCCGAGCCCGTCAGCCGCATGCCTCTGAATTTCCTTCTCTATCATATTCCTCGCGTATTCCCTAACCTGGTCCAGGCTAACCTCATCACCGTAACCATCTCCATTCGTCTTTGACTTCCTAAACTCCTCGAAGAAATCACTAAATTCTTCCTTAGATAATAAACTTTTTGACTCAAAATCGCCCATGAACTTCTCAAAAAGTTCACTCCTTCCATCCAACTCTTTCAACTTCAAATCCACTTTTTCCCCTTGGTTATCTAATTTCTCGTCAAAATCCTTTTTTATTGAACTAATTCCCTTCTCATATTTTCGGTCAATGGCCTCCACTTGGACCTGCATGGCTTTTAACGACTTCTTCACGAACTTATCCATCTCGGCGAACTTACCATCCACATCCCCTGACATTGCTGCAATCCCATCCGTATCATGACCCGACATTTTTGAAACCGCCCACTGGATCATCTGGACAAAACTTACCAATGCCAACAAGAGCACAAAATTCTTAGCAAAAATGCTGATCACAGTGAGCCAGCATGGCTTCTCGGGTTTTGAGGACTTTCTTGACGCTCCATTCCGTCGTGTCGTCGCTTGGTCACCGCTAGTAGTGTTGGGCGGCGGTTTTCTAACGTGGATCACATCCTTGGGGATCCCCGCGGAAGTACCACCGGCGGTTAGTCTAGCACTGGAATTGTTTGTGTTTGTATCGGGAGTTATTGGGGAGGCCGCGGTGGCGACCATTTGGGTCGAGTCAGCAGCCAAACCTAAGCCGGCGGTTGGTTGCCTCTTCTCCCCGGTTCGGCGCCGGGTGGAAGTGGTATTTGCAGTGACGGAAACTGTGGATGCGGACATTGAAGGATCTAATTCCGGAAATCAAATGCAAAATTTCGAGAGATCTGATTCGATTTTGAAATTGAATCGAGAAACCCTAGGTGTCAAGAAGAGGGGAAATAGAAATGAAATTTTGAAAAGAGGAGATTAATCACTAAGGATGCTCTCGTAAATAAAAACGAGCGGGTGGATGAAATACGAACCGACGGATAAGATAAACTTAAAAAAAAAAAAAAATGCTTAAAATACTCGACTTTTGGTAAGTTTGTTAAAATAGAGTATGGATTTGTTTGATACGCTCTATTTTTCATGAAAAATGGAAATATTTTTCATTTTTCAACTTTTGTAATGTTTGATTGATAAAATTTTTTCGGGAAAATATTTTTCAACTTTTCAAATTTTCCACCTTTTTGAGGAAAATAAATTCTTGATGTTTTGGTGAGAAAATATTGTCCAACTTTTCAATTTTTTTTTTGTTTTTGCAATTGGAAAAAATTCTAAACACAATGGTAAAAAAAAATTCACCTTTATTAACAATTTCCATGCAAAACAAAGTCAAACGAATGGTATTCAGTATGATTTTTTTTTCAATTATTTTTTTGTCAATTGGAACAAATTCTAGACCCAATGATAGAAAATATTATCACTTTAATGGACAATTTTCATAAAAAACGAAATCAAACGGATATCAAACTTTCAATATTTTTCATGAAAAATTATACCAATCAAACACAATTAATTACAATTCTCAACAAAATAATTTCTAGGAAAATCTTTTCCCTGTAAAATATTTTATTTCCACCCATTTTCCACATTTCTATAAAACGGATCCTAACCTTATTTGTACATAATGCGATATAGAGGAAAGAGAAAGATAAAGTAGAAGACAGAAAGAAAAGAAATTCATTATAACTTTTATATCTCTTACACGTTATCATTATGTACAAATAACATTACTCTTTAAAATGTTCGATATCATATAATTATCTCGTAATCTTCATTAATATTTGCTAATAATATCAGTACATTTAGCCCCTGTTTGAAACCTATTTTTGGGAGAATAGAAATTTTGGAATAGTGATTGATGTGAGAATGTGTGGTGGAAAAGTGATAAAAAAATTTTGATTTGTGTGTAATATTATTTTATTTGGAGAATGTGTGGTTGAAATGAAGAATGAGAATGAGAATGAAAAATAGAAAGAGAAATTAATGGGTGTCAAACGGGGGTTTAGAGACATTTTGAAAATATTTTTTAATAGCAATAAAAATGTCCAAATTATAAAATTTGTCCTTTTAAAATATTGGAATTTATTAATTATTAACTATAAGTGTACAAATTTCTTTTCGAGCAATGCTAAACGTACAAAAATGGAGGCAACAGAAACGCTACTGAGCACTCACAACAATAGGGGTGGTCAATTTTTTGCAATATTTTATTCATGTGTAATTCACCTCCCATGTGAGATTTCTAGTAATTTTATGTGAACTGCATTCTGTACGTATGGAAAAATTCTTTCTTTTCATCTCAAGAACAAGTTTTTGAAACGAATGGTTGTTTAATTAGCACGATAAATACATTATGCAAACGCAATACAACTATATGAATACAGCACAAAGTTAGCAGATATTTATTTTCTGGATATCGTCTTTTCTTCTTCTTTGAAAAAATAAGTTTACGGCTTGTGGACCTCTACCTCCACGCAATATTGCTCGATTAGACCTTCTTTCATTTCAATTTTTTTTTTTTTTGTGATTAAATATTTATAAGAACTAAGAAGAGAATTCTTTTACATGTGTCAATGGTGAATCGTAGAAGAGTTATAGGCGAAATTGGCATTAATTCACATTATCTACCTTCCGTTTTTTTCTGTTTCTTCTTCATTTTTATGCAGTTGTTAATTTTACTAATGTTCGAAATGGTGTACAAAACTCTCTAATTTTAAAGTACTAGTCAGACGCATGTGCCGTAGTATAGTTGGCTATGTAATAGCGTAGACTGATTTTTTGTTATTTTTGGAGTATCGCTAATTAAATCTTATTTAGCAAAACTTATTCAATAGAAAACCTTAAAGTTACAACGAAAAATAAACAAATAAAAAAAAATGAAGTTAGAAACAAAGGGGAAAATTATTCATCATAAACAACCAATATAATTCAATTCAAATTTAAAAACACACATACACTAACAAACTACCAAGATATTGTTTTTTCTTCTTTCTTCCTCAATTTTCTTGTTGTCCAAACCTGTAGAAACCTTGCATGTCACATTTTAAGTTTTGAATAATGCTACTCCAACAAAGTAGGATGACAAAGATAGATGACCAAGTGATGTGTATGGTCTAGATGAATTTTAATTGAAGGATGAGATTGAATAGTCTATTATCTTATTATTTCCTTATTTTTACGTTCTAGTTATTGTCCATTATACACTTATCTATATATTTTAATTGTTTTTCGCATTTGACCCCTATAATTGGTATCAAAGCCTAGTAACGAAACTGAAGAAAATTTTTAGAACTTAAATAATATATTTTAAAATGAATAGAAAAGATAAAAAGATTTTAGAAGAATTATAAAATATTAATATTTTAACTAATACTAATCAACTTAAATTGCAAGAATTAACGACAAATTTAAGTACTAAATATAAAACTCTAAGGGTCCGTTTGATTGCGAAGGTGGAAAATGGGTGAAAAGAAAATGAATTCCAGGGAATTGAATTACCTAGAAATTGTTTTACTTGGAATTGTAATTAATTTTGTTTGATTGATATAATTTTTCACTTGGAAAATGTTGAAAGTTTGGTGTCCGTTTGACTTCATTTTTTATAGAAATTGTCCATTAAAGTGATACTTTTTTCTACCACTGAGTCTAGAATTTGTTCCAATTACCAAAAAGTAAAAAAAAAAATTTTTTTAAACAATTAGAAAAAAAATCATATTCGTTTGACTTTGTTTTGTATAGAAATTGTCAACAAAAGTGAAAATTCTTTTTGCAATAGTTGATAGAATTTGTTGCCATTACTTAAAAAAAAAAAAAAAAGTGGAAAATATTTTCCCACCTAATAGGTGGGAAAACAAAATCAAGGTTTTCTGCATCAAATGATTGTACCTAGAAAATAGGTGGAAAATGAATTCCCTGAAAAATAAGACGCATCAAACGGCTGAAAAGTGGGAAAATGGAAAACGATTTCCATTTTCCATGGAATTGGTGGCGTATCAAACGCACCCTAAGTGAAGAAATACAACAAATAAATAGTTCTCAACAATTAGAAGAAATAAAAAATAAAGGATTACAAATTTTAGTAGATGAATTTTTCGAACATGAAGAAGAAGATGTTATAATAAATCAATTTTTAGAACAATATGATAATTATGCTCAACCTTTAGAAAAAATTGATATTATAAATCAAGATATTTTAACTTATATAATAAATATCGAATCCAATTTAGAAATTGTTAATGACAATATTAAAATAGTACCAAAAATCTTATATAAACAAATTGAATCAAAATTAAAATAATCAAAACTAAAAAGAGATTCTTGTATATCAATTGAACCACCTTTACCGACTTATGTGATAGAAGAATTAGAAACGAAATTCTTTGAAGCCACTGGAGAAGAATTAGAAGTCTACAAACAAAGTTTAGAACAATTAGCCATTCAAACTAAGAATATTTATATGAATGATCCTCCACCCAAAGAGGAAACTACTGAAATTAATACTCCATCTTTAAATCAACAAGTTGAAACTCAACCGTTAGTTGGAGAGACAAGTAGAACTAATATTACTACAGATTGGACACAAGTCGAATCTGATGACTGAGAACGTGGAATGACTAAAGAACAAGAATGTTACAATTTTAGAAAAGGACCCAAGATTATGTCCATTAAGCAGATACATCTTAGGGATAATAATCCAGTTAAATTATTTACTAAACCAATTCCTACAACAGGAATCTGGCTAGATGTTGATGATATCAATAATAAAAGTGAAATTATTGACTCGTGGGCAAAAGCTACTGATTTAGCTGTTGCTTTTCATAAATGGAATACAACTTAAGTTTATAACTTTTTAATCCACACCTTTAGAGGAATTACTTCACATATCTAGACGAGAACTTCTGAAGAAATTAAAACTAAAATTAAATATGGAAAAAAATCTACAACTACTATAGATAGTAATGAAAGTTTAGATGCTAAAAATTTTAAAGAAGTTTTAAAACGAATGGAAAATTTCTTTAAACATTTACTCTTATGAGAAGTTATACCACAAACAAAAATAGATATGATCACTTAAGAAACCTTACAAGCTGAAAGAGAAATGAAATTATTAAAAATTTGTGATATGTGTGAATTAAACGAATATACTAAGAAATTCGAAAATATATATATATATATATATATATTAAAGCTTCTAAATCCATAAAAGAATGGAATTTATCAGAGGAAGATGTAAAATTACTAAAAAGATATTTTCTTAAACTACATTTGCCATGGGGTCAGAAATTATTTGAAGATTACCAAATTTATTGGAATAAAATAGAATTGGAAGATCCTAACCGAAAAGCTGATACCTTAGGAATAAGAACTTCATTCGCTAAGAGCAAAATATTTGAATGATATAGAAAATCTATGTACCAACACCTATTTAGAACTATGGTAAGAAAACAAGTTTATGTTGTTATGGAGAAATAACAGCAGTACCGCAATTTGGTTGTCACTAATCGCCTAAGAAACCATATTATAAGAAGAAATTTAAGAAGTATATTAAACCTTGGAAGAGAAACAAAGGATTTAAAAGTCATAAGAAATATTTTAAGAAGAAAAAATCTTGGAAAAATGCATATAACCAATATAAGAAACCTCAGAAAAAAATTAAAGATGAATTCTATAAAAAATGTAAATGGTTTACATGTAATGAAATATGACATATATCTCCAAATTGTCCTAATAAGTATAAAAGAGAAAATATTAAAGTCATTAGGATAATTGAGGAAATAGAATCTGATTCAAACTATGAGATAATCGAAAACTTAGAAGAATTATCTAAAACAGACTTAATATACGAGCTAGATATAGAAGAAATTGAAGAACCAGAATTTGAACAAATTTATATGAATCAAGAGATTATAGATACTATTGAGACCAACTTAGATAATGAAGAAAGAACTTCACAAACAATCGTGTTTAATGAAGAAAGATATTGAGCTATAAAAAAAATATCTTTAAAAGATAGAGATGTTTTTGTAAGACCAATATTATCTTGGTTTAATAAAACTATATATATTGCTAAATATGATGAAGTACTTATTAATATTGAAAATGTTAAAGGAAACGCTACTATACCCCTAATAACTAAAGAATGAGTTAATAGAGAATTAGCAAAAATAAATAGATCTACTAGGGAAAGATTAAAAAACATAGTGATTGGAGGAATTCAAATAATAATCAAATGATACTTTAGAGAATGAATGGATATTCTTATACAAATGTACTTAATAGATAACAGAATAATTCATGATTCTATGGACACTCTATTAGGAGTTGTCTCTGGAAATCTAGTATATAAGAAAATTATATTTACTCTAAGACCTGGATTTGTCATGTCCCTATTAGATGAAAATTTAAGTATGGAATTATATATATATATATAATTGATAGATTAATTATGTCACCAAGAAGTAAAGCCGTAACATTATATTGTAAAGCTTTATATGCTTTTACTACTACACACCAAAAGGAAATCAATAAAGTCTCAGGAGATTTTATACAAATACATGAAGATTTTAGAGAACTAGCACAATTTACACCATCAAGAATGTGAAGTAATAATAACATTTCGTTACCACAAGATATATTGCTTGATTTTCATCAGCAATCTAGAAGAATAGATAATAATGTAGGAAATCAAGGATTAGTTACATTAAATACCTCTGGACAACTTATAGCCAGAATGCTTAGTAGAAGAATAGAAAGAAGTATTAGTACTAGAGAAATCTCAAACTCTAGTAGAACATCTACAAGTAAAAACTATCCAATAATGCCTAGAAATAATATTGATATTGACCTAAGAAAATGTGAGGAAAATAATTTCCTTATTCTAATAGAATATATCAATAATCAGAATAACTATTAAGAAATCATAGCCCTTGTTAATACCCGAGCTAGTACCGCCATATAAGAGCAGACATAATTGATCATTTACTAGAAAAAAAATTACCGCAAGGAATAACTCTTACAGATTATCATGGAATTAAAAAATGAATTAGATCAATCAAAACTAGCATACTTAAGTCCATATATGAAGATAACTCTCAATTTACCAGATCACTGTATGATAAAATTTTATTATATACTTGATACTGGATCAGGTATTTGCCTATACAAAAGATACGTGTTCTCAGAACATTACTATAAAAGAGAGTATAAGAAGACAACTTATGGACAAACTACCAGTGATATTGTAGAAATCTATAGTAATTTTGTAGGAAATTTCCTATAATTATAGGAAATAGAGAATGTTTTATACCTCGAATATATGTAACAGTTAAAATCGGATGTGATATCCTTTTAGGAGAAAATTTTATCCACACATATAGCCCTTTTATACAATATAAGGATAGTTTTGAATTTACAACACCTTGTAATCACAAAATTAAAACACCAAAAATCTATAAAGTCATTGGAATTGTACATCAACCAATTCACCATAAGCCCAGATATCAGAGTTCTGCAGGTAATCATGGTGGATGTTATACAGAAATTAATCAAAAACAAAAAATTACAGTATTAGGAATTAGCAATTTAGAAAAAGAATTAGAAAGTATTAAATTAGAACTAAAAGAATGTTATCATGAACACCCCTTAGCTAAATGGGATAAAGATAAACTTATGGCAACCATTAAACTAAAAGACTCATATGCTAAAATATCATGAAAACAATTTCCTTATAGAGAAGAAGATAGAAAAGAATTTGAAATATAAATTAAAGAACTCTTACAATTATGAGTTATAAAAGAATCAATCAATCCATATAATAGTCCAGCATTTATGGTTAGAAACCATAGTGAAATTAAAAGAGGAAAAATTAGAATGGTAATTGATTATAGAGATTTGAACTCTAAAACTGTACCAAATAGCTATAAACTACCAATAAAAGAATTATTATAAAACAATTACAAGAAAGTAAAATATACTCTAAATTTGATTGTAAATCTGGATATTGACAAATAAAACTAGATAAAGCATCAAAACCTTTAACTAGTTTTACTACTCCTAATCCATTAGGACAATTCGAATGAAATTTTATGCTATTTGGATTGATGAATGCACCAACAATATTTCAACAAATAATGGATAAAATTATTAGACGAATAAGAAACTTCTGTATTGTTTATGTAGATGATATTCTTATTCATAGTAAGAATCTAAAAGAGTATATTGATCATCTTAAGAAATTCAACCATATTGCTAGAAAATATGGATTAGCATTATCAGAAATAAAAGCAGAAATAACTAAGACTGAAATTAAATTCTTAGGATATATTTTTACTAAAGAAAAAATACTTCAACAACCCCATATTGAGAAAAAGATTATAGAATTTTCAGAAGAAATTAGAGATAAGAAAGAGTTACAAAACTTTATCGGATTATTAAATTATTTTGAAAAATTTATTAAAAATTTTGCAAAATACAAAATCTACTTTGCCAAAAAAAAAAAACTCAAGAAATGAGTTGAATGTGAATGGACACAAGAAGATATAGAAATGTAAATAAAATTAAAAGAATATGTGAAAATCTACCAGAATTAAATATTCCAAATGATGATAATTTCTTTATTTTAGAAACCAATGCATCTTTATTACACTGAGGAGCAATCCCCAAAAGAAAAGAAAATCATAAAGAAATTCTTTGTAATCCATTATGTAAATGTCCAGAAGAGCTTGTTGTATATACTTCAGGTACATTCAAAGATATCGAGACAAGGTATGATATCAATCGTAAAGAATGTCTAGCTGTTAAGAAAGGTGTAGCAAAATTTGAACCTTATTTGGTACCTGAGAAATTTCTTATTAGAACAGATAATACTCAGGTAAAACCACTATTAAGAAATAATCTTGGAACAAGTGTAGCTGAAATGTCACTTATTAGAATGCAAATGTGGTTTGCACCATTTAAATTTGACATTGTCCATATTAAAGGGAAAGACAATTTTATTCCGGATTTTTTAACCAGGAATGGAGCAAATCAGGAAGGAATTACAAGCATTGAAGTTCGAAATGAACATAAAGTGGAGTCTGCTGCCGTGGAGTCCAAGATAACACTAATAGGAGTCCAAGATAACACTAATAGAAATGACTGCTGTCAAGGCTATATCTGAGAAAGCCAATAAGACTATATTATCTGAAGGCCTTAGTGCCAATATTGAACAAGAAGTATTAAAGCTTCATAAACTATCAGTCAAAGAGAATACTACTTTATCTCTCTCACATGAGAAATTTTTTACAAAGGAATGTATCTCCATACCAGAGCTAGATTGCTCAAATATCATCAAGGCCTGTAACACTCCCAGTGTTATGGATATCAAAAGTAAAAACGATTTTATTTTAGCATATGTACTGTTCAATCTCGCATGTTGATGGTTTACCAGTATTAGAGGTTGGATGAAAACCTTAACATATGGAACTTATAACAAAGTAAATTCATATCCTGAGCTCCAGCATATTGGGTTCGTACTCTATTTGAAATGAAAAATATAATTTGTATTTACCTATCGAAATCTTTAAAGGAATTTCAATGCTAATAAAAGAGGCAGTCCGAGATATTGAAAGGTATTGCCAAGTTCTTAAACATAAGAATATATATATTAGGTTTTTTTTCAGCAAGTCCCGAATGGGATAATGAAGAAGATAGGCTATTGTCAGTTAGCCATGTCATAAGGATTGCCACTACTTCCAAACATCTCCAACCTGAGAAGAGTGAAATCCACGAAACTACACTAGAAGATGGCATCAATATGACAGCTTTTCGTAGAGTCAAGGGATATAAGGAACAATTTGTATCTCCAGAAAATTATTGAAGAAAATCAGAAAATTTGGGTGTATGAGTCACAAGACCACTTGATTTACAGCAAGGCTGTAGCACCTACTAAGCAAAAAGATTGACACTATCTTGATATATGGTGTGATCATATTTTTGGAGGAGACTCTAGTGGAACACAAAAAACAAAAAATGAGCTATGTAAACAATTTTGACGTTATCCAAATCATAAGTGCGAGTGCTATAGCAATGAAGAAGATGACTCACCAATCTCACTAGATCCAGAGGAATTTTCGGATGAGTGGTTTGAGTCTCATATGAAAAAAGTAATGGACCCCCTTTATCATTACTTTATCAAAGTTACTTTGATAAAGAAAAACTGTGGGGTTTCACCTACATTATTTTTCATGTTAAGACAAACAACTTTAGACCACGATAAGATTCTCATTATCTTACACTGTAACACAACAATAATGAAGAACAGCTATGAAGCTTTTTCGAGTATATAAAAGGAAGACAAAATCTCAAAAGAAGGCATCACATCCTTAAGCAAAAACTTATTTCTCTCTCGTTTTCAAATCTTGTAGCCATTTCAGTTTTTCTCTTTCATTTGAAGCTTGTAATAAGGTAATATCTATGGAGTTCTAATCTCTTTAGAGAAAGTGCCAAGAGTATAGCCAAATTATGTATGTATACTCTTATGTAAGAGATTTTAGTGTGATGTATTTATGAAATCAAAGTTGTTTGAAAATACTGTCTTTTTATTCTTATTATATTCTCAAAAGTTCTTATCTTACTTGTACTCCAACGGTGAAAACCTTGAGAGTTGGTGCAAGTATCTTGTTGCCGTGTGTAGGTGTTTTAGGCATTGTTAGAGAAATCCTTGAGAACTCTGTTACCATTCAAGGTGATGTTTTAACTAGGAGTTGAAAGGAAAACTGTGATTACGTGTGATCCATTGTGAGATATGTAAAAGAGTCAGAGAAAAAATCAATAAGAGTGTGGAAGTCGTGTTGGACCATAACCCGCTTTCTTAAATTCAAATAACACCGATCACTTATATCTGAGTTTACAAACATATGGGAGCAAGCTCGAGGGAAATCTCGTTGATATTATTCTACATTTACCTTCTGCTTCATTATTGTAAGATCTTTCTTATTTATGTTAAAAACTTGTATTTATATTTGTACGCCTGCTATTTATGAAGTTTTAGTTACTTTGAGTAGAAGATTATTAATTAATTGTGAAAAAAAGGAAAGAAATTAAACAATTTTATATTGTGCTTGATTATTTTCTAAAAAATAATAGTGGTATATTTGTGCCTATAAAAGAAAATATAGTGAGAATTAATAGAGAAATTAATAAATTAGAAAATAAAATTAGAATATTAAACGATTGTTTTGATAAAAGATATATAGATAAATACGAGAATAATTGACTTTTTTATTTATTAAGAGAAATAAATCAAAGTAATCCTATATTGGGAACATAAAACATTGATTTAACTAAAGAATAGAAGAAATACATTTAAGTCTTTTTAATTCTGCCACTTCATTGAGTAACCTAGCTTTGTCAACAAACTTGGGTAATGTAGCACGATCCTTAAGTTTTTGTAGGGTGGGTAAAAAAGAAAAATTAACGATTATAATTTTACGTTTAATAATTTAAGATAATTTTTATATTTAAACTTAATCGACAATATATTTATTATTATCACATTTTAATTTTTTTTAAAAATTTAAATTGATACAAATGGATATTCATATCGTGAAATATCGAATCAAACGTTATAGGAAAAATAAAGTTCGAAAAAAAGACATTGGAATGAGGTTGAGATTGAAAAGAAACATAAACAATCATGACTTTACGTTTCACAATTAATGTAAAATTATTTTTTATATTTCAAATTTATCGACCATATATTTATCATGGTCGCACTTCAGCATTTTCAATAAATTTAAAATCGCTTAAAACACATATTTGTAACTTAAAATATTGAACGAAACGTTAGAAAAAATGGCTCAATTTAAGATAAAAAATGAAAAAAAAAACGAAATTGAAATAAATTAGTTTGAGTATGGGGGTTGAAGATGAGTTAAAAAAGAAAATTAACGATTATGATTTTACGTTTAATAATTTCAGATAAAATATTGAATGAAAAAAAATTGGCTTAATTTAAGATAAAAACTGAATAAAAATGAAATTGAGAAAAAATTAGTGCGAGTATGGGGGGTTGAGGGTGGGTAGAAAAGAAAAATTATCGATTATAATTTTACATTTAATAACTTAAAATAATTTTTATATTTAAACATAATTGAAAATATATTTATTATTATCACATTGTAAGTTTTTTTAAAAAAAAATTAAATTGATCCAAATAGATATTCATATCGTGAAATATCGAATCAAACGTTGTAGGAAAAATAAAGTTCAAAAAAAGGACATTGAAATGTGGTTGAGATTGAAAAGAAACATAAACAATCACGACTTTACGTTTCACAATTAATGTAAAATTATTTTTTATATTTAAGATTTATCGACCATATATTTATCATGGACGCACTTCAACATTTTCAAAAAAATTTAAATTGTTTAAAGCACATATTTGTAACTTAAAGTATCGAATCAAACGGAAAAAAAAAATGACTGAGACAGCTTAGGCGAGCCAATCGGGCCAAAAGCCATTTGGCTCGACTCACAGATATAAAAAAAAATACTAACTCAGCCGAGCTGAGCCTAGCCAACGTCTTATGAACAATGCCCAACCCAACTCACTCTTTTATTATTGGTAGATAGAAAAATTGAAGAAAATGAAATTGAGATAAATTAGTTTGAGTATGGGGTTGAGGATGGGTAAAAAAGAAAAATTAATTATTATGATTTTACGTTTAATAATTTAAGATAAAATTTTGAATAAAAAAATTGGCTTAATTTAAGATAAAAACTGAATAAAAATGAAACTGAGAGAATTAGTATGAGTATGGGGGGTTGAAGGTGAGTAGAAAAAAAATTATCGATTATGATTTTACGTTTAATAATTTAAAATAATTTTTATATTTAAACATAATCGACAATATTTTTATTATTATGACATTGTAAATTTTTTTTAAAAAAATTTAAATCAATCCAAATGGATATTCATATCGTAAAATATCGAATCAAACGTTGTAGGAAAAATAAACAATTACGACTTTACATTTCACAATTAATGTAAAATTATTTTTAATATTTAAGATTTATCGACCATATATTTATCATGGACGCCCTTCAACATTTTCAATAAATTTTAAATCGTTTAAAGCGCATATTTATAACTTAAAGTATCGAATCAAATGAAAAAAAAAACGGTTGAGAGCTTAGGCGAGCTGAGCCGGACCAGAAAGCCATTTGGCTCGGCTCGTAGATAAAAAAAAAAAAAAAAAAACTAATGTTCGCTGAAAATAATATACCACAAGTGTATGGGTCGCGTTCAAGTAATAAAGTGGACTTTTTGAGTCCGGGTTGTTGATCCCTCGAGGAATGATACTTAGATTACACGACTTTAATCAATTTAATTCTAACAATCAAAAGAGACACATACAATTAAAGATAAGATTTGAAAAACGGTAAATAAACTAAAAATCCACAAAATAAGAACACTTGGAAGTTTTTTAGGGAAACGTGGTTGGGATTCATGGTTTCGCTTAATCGTCGCCTAATTAATCTCTCCACATGCCAATTAACGAATTACTTAATTCCGATGTTAGACTTGATTTTCCAATTTTAGTTAATTACCTCTCTCGAGTGAAATTAACCCTAATCGATTGATTTAACCTATTATATCTCTATGTCGATTACAATCAACCAATCACATTCAATCATTGTGAAAATAGTTCATTGGGTTACCTATGGGTAATGATATATCTCTATCTATTACACATTACACAAACCTAAGATTTCTACTATTTGGTCTAAAATGTACAATCTTTTCGAATGATGCACAAATCACTAAACATAATCATTTATTAGCCACATAAATAAAAATGCAAGAAATTCAATAATAGAAACACACGAAATAAGTGACTTAACATCAAAAAAGTAAATATTAAAATTAATCAAGGCTAAATTAAACTAATACCACAAATCTCAACACAATAATTTAGTTCATTCAATATATATCATAACAAAGGAGAATATTCATCCAGCACATTAAAATATTGACAAAATAATTGAGAAAATGCAAAGTTATAGAAAAAAATCTTATTTTGAAGCTTGAACTTGATTTTTCCAAGATCCTTGCCAAATCCTTAGTTAAATCTCCTTGTACTCTTGAATTTATCTCCCAAAATACCAAGTGAAACAAAAGAAGAAGAAAATGAAAGGAAAAGAGTAAGAAAAAGAAAATAAAATAAAATAAAATAAAATGAAAATAAAAGAAAGAACAAATGGAGAAGAAGCTTCACCACCTTCTTCTTCTCTCAAGACTAGAAAAACTAAAAACTAGAACTAGGGTTTGAGTCATGAGATTTGGTCCTTAAATACTCCCAAAATCGAGCACAAATAAAAGCCCAAAATGCCCTCCAAAATTCTGATTTTCGAAAATTTTTCACGCTTAGGTGCGCGGGTGGGCACTAAAAGTGCGCAGGTGCGCAACATTTCAAAAGTGAAGCGCGCGGGTGCACACTTTTGGTGAAATCAAAATTCACATTGGAGGTCCTCAGGATAATTTTCATAGTTAGTCCCTCAACTTTGATATGTGACATTTTGGTCCTCAAGTTTGACTTTTTTTTCCAGATTTGCCCTCCGTAAATTGCATTCCAATGTCCTCAAACTTTCGGTACTTGTGCAACTTGGTCTCAAACTTTACATTTTTGTCCATTTTTTTCATTTTTTTGTCTTGTTCTCTTTCTTTTGGGTGATTTTAGCTTACAAAAACAAATGTTACACAATTGTGAGTAGAAATCCACTTATTTTAATCAATAATTAGCTTGTCTAGATATTAAATAAGTGCGCAAAAATACACTTATTAAATACCCACAAGCTTAAGTTCTTGCTCGTCCAGAACAAGATTATTTACCACACAATCATGCAAACTAGATAAAGATCAACACATTAGATAGTTTGCCAAAAATATTAAAGAGTGTAAAATTGTGTATCAATTCACAAGTATACTCCAAATAATGCTAATAAAAATTATTTTAGCTTATCCAATGTTCAATCGGTGTGTAGGTGTATAGTCACTTTCAATCATCATCCAAATTAGGGAAAAATTGTCAAAACGGAAAAGAATTCAAAGTGGTTCCAACCCGACCCTTTGTGGTCAAATATGTCATTTCCCGCTCGTGAGAATCACACTTCTTAAATAGATATTTCTTTTCTTTCCCGGGGTATAAATTTAAAGGTTTCTCTCAATTCACTCATTTATTTTCCCACTCTACCTCGGTTGGGTCTAACCGGCGATGTCAACCTCTTGTCATGTGATGATTCTCAACTAATGAGTGTTTCCACATTCAAGTTTATACTAAGAAATTCAAATTCACTAGTTATCTAAACCCAAATATCAAAGATAATTGCACAAAATCAAAAATTTTCAATTAAAGCTCTTGATTGACCTCACTTCCTTATACTTTCTTATTGACCCTTGTAGTGAGCTTTAGGTCGATAACTCCCCGGTTGTTTAGACCAAAGGGTATCGGGTTTTGAGATACCCCAACGGACATAATAACTCGAGTAAAAAAGGCTACGAAATGAGGCCTATGATTCAACAAATGCAAAATCATTTTTTTTATCACAACATAACACCTTGCTTAGATCCCTAACATATGGTCATTACCTAGCTTGTACTTGGCAAAAGACACTCCACACAATTTTTTTTTTCAACACGCATGGAATTATCACACTTCTAGATAATATCCTTCACCGAATCGACCATCCCCAAAATTATCTTACAATATGGTAAAGTGAAAGTGAAGAAAATATAGGTTGATACAATTTTTCAAGCAACTCACAACCTAGTTCTTACCAATTTAAAAAAATCTATCCATCAATCAAAAATCTCCACATCTAGATAACAATTAATTGTGACCATTGTGCTCAAATTGACTCAAGATCTCGTATGGACAAGCAATTTTTAAAAAATTTAGGCACAAATAACATATTTGGTCATAGCCCATGAATCAACAACAATTTAAACATCAAACCATGCTAAGCCGGCAAGGCTATCTAACATATCAACACAATATCACCAATTTAAGTACAATCACCCCCAAACTTAAATCACACATTGTCCTCAATGTGAAGAACAAGATAAAGAGAAGGGAATAACAAAACTTCCCTGATTAGACATTTGTGAAGAGGTATCAATGCTCCACTTGAACTTGTGATGCTTTTAATGGATTGGGCAAGTGACCTTGTACACAATTGATCCCCAAGCTTGTGAGGAACCATAAAAATGTGGTACTTCAAAAATTACATACAAAACATAATGATAGCTAATCAAAATAAAAGCATGAAAATACATAAAAGTAAATAATAATAAAAAAATGCAAAAGTTAGAAAATTGGGTTGCCTCCCAACAAGCGTTTTTTTTATAGTCTTAGCTCGATTTTGGCAATTGAATCACGGACATCTAAAGAAGGCTTTGGATGCCTTGCCCTTTTTTTTTCGTTTGGCTTTATTCAATTCTTCATTGGATCTCCAAAATTCAACATTGTCCCTTTCCATATAATAGGACTCATCTATTTCATCCAATTCAAATTCAACTATGAAGATTTCTACTTCCTCATCATGCTTAATCACAAAATCAATATCTTGGCAATCAACTAAGTTGGAAGAGTGTAAGTTGATTCTCTCCTCATTGAATGCCACATCCTCATTTAGCTTCATTGTGATTAAATTTTCACTCAACTTAGGCTATTCTTCAATGGTTGAACTTTCATCAAGTTGAATGATTGGTCCACAATCAAACTCAACAGACAATGGCAAATCTTTCCTATTAAATTCGTCAAGTGGATTATACCCCCACTTTTGAAATCCATCCCAATATTTGTAATCTCCTAAACAAGCATATTTCAAATATTGTCGTGTACAATGCATCACTTGACAAATTTCACATCTTGGACATTCAATCATATTTTCATAGTCAATATATATATTAGATATTGCAAACATTTTGTTACTTTATCAAGATTGGAATAATGCAACTATAGTTGAAAAGTATAAGGAGAGAATACAAATACAAGATAGATTAACAATACGAGGGTTAACCAAAATATACAAAAACAATTAAAAATAAATAAAAAGAAATTGTTAAAACTAAAATTAACTAAAGTGATAATCAAAGTAAAAATATTCCCCGACAACGGTGCCAAAAATTTGGTCGTTGAAAATAATATAACGCAAGTGCACAGGTCTCGTTCAAGTAATAAATTGGACTTTTTGAGTCCGAGTTGTCGATCCCTCGAAGAATGATACTTTAGATTACACGACTTTAATCAATTTAATTCTAATAATAAAAAAGACACACGTAATTAAAAATAAGATTTGAAAAGCGGTAAATAAATTAAAAATCTACAAAATAAGAACACTTGGAAATTTTTGAGGGAAACGTGGTTGGAATTCATGGTTTTGCTTAACCGTCGCCTAATTAATCTCTCCGCATGCCAATTAACGAATTACTTAATTCCGATGTTAGACCTGATTTTTCAATTTTAGTTAATTACCTCTCTCGAGTGAAATTAACCCCAATCGATTAGTTTAACCTACTATATCTCTATGTCAATTACAATCAACCAATCACATTCAATCATTGTGAAAATAGCTCATTGGGTCACCTAGGGGTAATGATATATCTCTATCCATTACACATTACACAAACCTATGATTTCTACTATTTGATCTAAAATATACAATTTTCTCTCGAATGATGCACAAATTACTAAATATATTCATTTATTAGCCACATAAATGAAAATACAAGAAATTCAATAATAGAAACACATGAAAATAAGTGATTTAACATCAAAAAAGCAAATATTAAAATTCATCAAGGCTAAGTTAAACTAATACTTATTGGTGCGCACTATTTCAGAAGTGAAGTGCGCGGGTGCGCACTTTTGGTGAAATCAAAATTCGCACAGGAGGTCCTCCGGATAATTTGTATAGTTAGTCCCTGACATTTTGATCCTCAAGTTTTGACTTTTCTTTCGAATTTTCCCTCCATAAATTACATCACAAAGTCCTCAAACTTTTGATACTTGTGCAACTTGGTCCCAAACTTCACATTTTTGTACCATTTTTCATTCTTTTGTCTTGTTCTCTTTCTTTTGGGTGATTTTTGCCTACAAAAGCAAATGTCACATAATTGTGAGTAGAAATACACTCATTTTAATTAATAATTAGCATGTATATATATTAAATAAGTGCGCAAAAACACACTTATCACCTAACTCAGACGAGCCGAGCCGAGCTGAGCTGAGCTGAGCCAACATCTTAAACAACTTATGAACAGTGCCTAACCCAACTCACTCTTTTATTATAGGTAGAAAAAAAGAAGATTAAGCCCCTATTTGACAATCATTATTTCAAATTTTTTTTTCTATGTATTTGTTTTCAACCACAGATTTTTAAAATAAAATATTATACACGTAAATTCAAATCTTTTTTTCTATTTTCTGACCACACATTCTCCAAGATAATCACCATTTGAAACTCCAATAATGATTGTCAAATGAGGGCTAATGATCTGTTTAAGTTTTAAATTTGTATAGTTAATCTTGACCGTTCAATGGTCAATGAATTTTGAAAACATATTTTTTCAAAGTATCATTTAAACTTTCACATCTTTAACATTAATTAAATATTTTTTAGTATTTCAAAGGAAAATAGGACTCCAAAGAAATAAAACTCTGAAAAACGCAAGTTCGACCTAACTACACATAGATGGGGGTGAATATGTGTAATATGCGGAATTTAAAATTAATTAACAAGCAACAAGTCACAAATTAATTATCTCTAGATGATTAATCAAACAATCCAATTTTCCTATGTTGAATTACCACAGTTTGTATAATAAACAGTAAAAATATAAGAATTGTTCACGGAGAGACCCAACTGGGAAAAACTCCGGGTACTTTGCCAGTCAATTCATTATAAACGATTCAACACTTACAATCTACCAGACTAGACGGCGACACGAACTATCTGATCTCCTGACTGCAATTCTGACAACTCTCCTGAATTCTGTGCTCCCCTGCACCAATTCCAGCTGCAATAATCAACGCTATCCTGCAGCAGCCCCTAACTTGGTAGAATCGTCTATCTCTTGTGGATTACGAAGAACAACTCGTTCTTCACAAACTGGAACTCCAGTCGCCTTCCTTGATCTTCAGTACTATCTGACAGATATGTAGAAAGTAGCAGTTTGGTATTTGGATGTTGAATTTGATGTTTTTCTAACCAAAACACTCAAGCAAGATGAAAGTTAAAAGATGTAATCAATCGATCTCTCAGAGATGAAGCTCTCTCAATTATCAATTTTAAGAAATTCGTTCTCGACATATTCTGGTATATATAGATAGGTTAAGAAACTCATGGGCCAGGAAAAAAGCCATTAAAACGCGAAAATAAATTTTCCTGTATAAAGCTATCGTTCGAGCGAGAGGCTAGCGACAGGGTGTCGCTCGAGTGAAGGAGGGGGGATGGTCCAGCAAGAATATTTCTAATTTTGCGGCTCGAGGTATAACCCGGCGACAATCCAGTGAAAATCCGTGCCATTTTCTCCTTTGTTCGAAACTCGAAACCCGAAACCTATTCAGCTAACTTTTGACATATTTGCACATTACTCCTTGAACTTTCATCAACTATCAATTTAAGTTCTTTTGTCTACAGAATAATCAATTACATAATCAACTAAAACCTAACAAACTTGAAGAACGTGATGTAAAGGGAAGGGCAATCAATGGAAATAAAATCCAAATTATGAAGGGGGGGAGGGTTGTACAAAAAGTTGGGCGTTTTGGCTGGGAGCGGAAAATGCTATTTGGGTTTCTTCATTATTTAATTTTTGTTTCTTGAGTTGAAACTCCAATTGGAAAAGTTGAATCGATCGATTGTATGTTGGGCTTTCCTGTTCTTCAATTGGAATTTTTTTTATTGTTTATTTCACGTTAATCTCGTTATAGAATAGCATTACACTTTAAGTTAAATGTCGGAAGGAAGCTTGTGGTGACGAATATAAGGTTTATGTTCTTACGACAGGAGTTATAAATACCCAATTTCATATTGTCCAAGTCGATGTGAATATTTGGTTAGATTGAATTTTATCGATTTTGTGATTATTTGAGATGGTACTTTGATGATTGAAGTAATGCACATTTACTTGAGACTTTTTACCAATTTATATAATTCGATTTGAAGTTATTATATTGTGTTTTTGGTAAAAAGTTTTGATTTTATGCATTCGCTACATAGAAACTATTTCGCTTTTCAAGATCATGGCCAAATCCTTTAGAAATATTGTTGCAACATGAGTTTGGTACAAATATAGTAGGATTTACATTGCTCGACATGATGTTTTCAAAATATTTATTGGATCGACAGAGTTGACACATTTATTGGATTCATGGAGTCGACATATTGCACATGGAGGATTGCCATGATTCATTGTTGTATTTGAATCATCGGAATGAATGTTCATGTACATATAGATTTTGCAATTGTGAATTTTTTAGAGTACTTATTACTTGCACTATATCTTAAATTATTATGCACACTATCAAAAATGACTAATTGCACACCTTCAGGGATGGTTGAGTTGGTGGAGCAGGTGAATGCGAAGACCAAACGTCACGAGTTCAAATCCCCTGTCATTACTTTTTCGGCCAAGCTCGTCGCACCGGGCTTGCCTGGTATAGTTTATCTCTCCCGTATGATTTGCGGATTACTGTACATGAAGCGATGTTTATTCAGTGCACACTTACGGGTAGCGGCTGCAGGTTCTTACGTAAAAAAAGAAAAAAGAAAAAGACTACTTGCTATTTGATTTGAGACTATTTATACAATTGACTATACGCACGTGCACACTATCAAACGAGATAAATCAAGACTATCTTGCTATCTTTGCTAAGCTTCAATCCACGTATCATATGCGCATTAAGCGTTTTAACATAATTTATTTAAAATTCATTTTTTTCTCAATTAAATTTTTAATAAAATAATTTTACATGTAAACTTATAGCTATTTCCTATTTTAAAATATTCGAAAAAAAAAATTATTTTTTACTTCAAATAATCTCCCGTAAAAAAAATAAGTATTGAAAAATAGTACGTGAAAATTAGTTTCCATTAACTTTGATCAAAGATTTTTAAGTGGAACCCGTTGGATAAGGCTATTCATCATCATGCACGGTATCTATTTCTCCGTAACAGTTAAGGCAATTGAGAAAAATAGTTTTGAGTAAAAATATTTAATTACGTTATTAAACGTGATTAATTTAAAACAAGAAATTAGAAACCACAATCTCGAAATCGCTTTGATTGGAGTTTGATGCCATACAATGCCCAATTTTCTTATTTTTATTTTTGGTTCCCAATGTATGGATTTTGTTTATTTTTATTTTTATTTCTTCTGGCAGCTAGGTGAATGGCTCTTAAGGGGTGGCAACGAGTCGAACCCGAGCAAAAAAAAAAAAAAAAAAAAATCGTACCGAGCCCGAGCTTTTTTGGACAGTGTTTTTTTAGGCCGAGCCGAGCCCGAGCAAAAAAATGAGGCTCGGCTCAAGCTTTCGTCCCTAGCCTTCGCAGGCCGAGCTGGCTTGGGTTTTTTTTTTAGAATTTAAATTTTCAACAGTTTATACGTGTTATAAATTAAATAAATTTTAAAAATGTAAAGTTTATATTGTAAACCCTCCTCCTTTATCCGGGTTTGGGACCAGCTACAATTATCGTAGGCGGAGTTAAATCTGTACACGAATAAAATATTTCGTGTACAGTTTTTCTTGATACAAAAAAAATTTAAAAATTACATTTGTTTTAAACTAATCAATTTAAAAACTTACAATATCATAAATGCTTGAATTTGATGTAACTCTTCGGCCATTATATTGTCAATTTGTTCTTGAAGGCGTAATTTCGCATATTCTCAATCCTTCAAACATATTAGAGCTTCCAATATATCTTCTTTTAGTCTTGATTGTTCGTCACATAAAACTCGACCACCTAAACTAAATGCAGCCTCCGATGCTACCGTAGACACCGGAGGTGTTAGTAGATCGCGAGCAATTTTTTATACAATTGGATATTGTCTTTCGTTACACGTTGTGGTTGTAACATACTACGAACGTCCACGCACATATACCTAACTAACTCAGAGGGAATTTCAAGATTTGTACCACTGACATCTATTGCTCTAGATATTGACGAACTAGAATTAAATGAGGGAACACTAGTATTGATCTCTAAAAAATTCTAAAATTTTTCTGCATTTGTTGATGTATTTTTTGAAAAATAACTTTGGGTAGTAGAATTACACTGACCATTTTTTTCAGCGTAATAGTTATACATTTCACATAACATAGATTCTATATGCACATGTGATAATTCTACATTTATGAAATTTGAAATCCCCTTTATTGTAGTTTTTGTACCAGTTAAATTAAGTCGAGGGTCCATCACTGAAACTAATAAAAATAAAGAGGGTATCTCTTCCCAATATTTACGAAATTTTACCTCAATAGAATAAATTACATCAACAAAAATTGTCAAACTCCTATGTTTTTTAAATGCTTGTGCAATATAGAAAAAAATATTGTAAAACGAGTGAAGACGTAAGATAATAAACACCGCTACATTCCTTCGTGGCATCGAAAAAATGTTTTAAGAAATTTTTCACTTGAAATGCAAGAGACCATTCCCAATCGTCTAATTATGTTCGGGTCCATATTTATGTCTACCATTATAATATATTGAAATAACGTTATCATAATTTTCACACGAATGTAACATAAGATATGTAGAATTCCATCTATGTGATACAACGGTGACAAATGATCTCTCTTCTAAGCCATACTCTGCACATAAACTGTTAAATGCTTGCTTTCTTGCAGGTGATATAGTTATAAAATTAATTGATTGCCTAATTTTATCTAAATGTGATTTTATATATTCCAATCCATTTTTTACAATCAAATTAATAATGTGACATACACAACGTTGATGAAAAAATAAACCTCAAAATGTAGGGTTCAAATTATTAATAAATTTTTCGATAACAACTTTGTTTACACTAGCATTTTCAAAAGTAAAACTTCGAACCATTTCTTGCATACCATATTCTTGTATAATATCTTTTAAAACCATGTATATGTTAGTCACATTACCAGGATATTCTACACATCTGGATGCAATAATTTTTTTATGCATAATCCATATGTGATCAATGTAATAAGCTGCAACAGCAAGATATCTTTTTATTGACACCGGTCCATAAATCAGAGGTAAATGATATAATACAATCAAAAGTTTTTAGACTTTTAATAGCAGTTTGTTTTCTTCTGTTATATAATTTTATAGCATCTGAACGAAGAGTATTTCTACAATAAGAATTATACCTGGGCTGGAGATAATTCTGCACAAAACGAGTAAAGTGTTCCGACTCGATCATCATTAGCGGCATCTCCGCTGTATACACGTATGAGGCTATTCCTTCATGAAATCTTTCCTGTGAATATACAAAAGTGGACAGAGTGGAACCGGAACCGGTAAATGTTAGTTCGGTCCGTTTCAGGTCAAGACCGACTGGTATCGCTTTGCAACTTCGTAAAATGTGTCTATTTAAATGCGATGTGCTCGAACTGGACTTCCAACTAAGTTCTTTACCACAATAATTACAATGCTTTTCAAATATCAACTCAATTTTGAACCCCAACTTTTTTACGAGTCATATGTTGCCAATAATCAGGAGACTCTTTTTTCAACCTTTTAACCTCGACTACTTCCTCCACTTCGATATCTTTCAAATTAATTGGAATATTTTGAGATGCATCGTTCCCCGATAGAGTACTCGAACTACCTTTAAATTGATTAATTTCATCACTGGTAAAATTCATGTGTAAGTATTATAATAGAGAGAAATTGTAGTAAATAATATAGTCAAATGTGTAAAAAAAATGGGAGAGTTGTATACAGAATATTGTAGTAAAGAATATAGCAAAATGTGTAAATTGAAAATAAGAGTTAAACAATTGAAGAGTAGAATATTGAATATTGCATAAAGAGTTAAGCAATTGGAGAGTAGAATATTGAATATTGCATAAAGAGTTAAGCAATTGGAGAGTGATATGAAATTATAAAAATTTTCTCGTATTTATAGACAAAAAAAATATATATTCATTTTTTAAAATTTTAAAAAAAAATTTCTTGTGTGCACGCAAGTGAACTGCCTGATTTCAGGCAGATTTGATCTGCTTGCTACAGGCAGATTTCTGCTGCCTGCAACAGACATAATTTTAAAAAAAAATTAATTTTTTTAATTTAATCACGTGTCACGGGCCATTTGGGCTTGTGTGGCTCTCGAGCCAAGGCCACTAAATGGGGCTCTGCCCGAGCTTGGCTTGGTGCCACCGAGCCCGAGCCTAGCGGGGCGAGCCCACGAGCTTTTTTGCCATCCCTAATGGCTCCCGGCTCGAGCTTTTTTCGAGCCGAGCCGAGCCAAGCCGAGCCAGAGCCGTGCGAGCCGACGAGCTTTTTCGCCACCCCTAATGACTCTTCAATTTTGCAATACAGTTAGGGTCTGTTTGATTGGTAGGGTAGAAAATGGGTGGAAAGAAAATGAATTATAGGGAAAATAATTGTCTAGAACTTGTTTTACAGGGAATCGTTAAATAATTGTGTTTGATTGGTATAATTTGAATATTTTTGTTCACGTTTTGACTTTATTTTACATGAAAATTGTTAATTAAAGTGATTTTTTTTTACAATTGGTTAGGAAATTTGTTACCATTGCCAAAAAGTTAAAAAAAAAAAAGGTTTGCTCGAAAACTATTTTTTCATCAAAGTTTAGTATTCGTTTAGCTTCGTTTTACATGATAATTGTCCATTGAAATGATTTTTTTACAATTGGTTATGAAACTGTGGGAAAATGAATTCCCTAAAAAGAAGGAAAAAGGGGTGGATGGGAAAAAAAATTTCATGGCAAATTTAACCTATCAAACAACCTTTTAAGGGTGGAAAAAAAAATGTTTTCATTCCATGAAAACTTCAAGCTATCAAACAGGCCCTTAAATTCAAGTTTGCTGATTGATTGTACCTTTATTTTTAGTTAAAAAAAAAAGAAGCAAGAAAAGAAAATGAAGGAAAGAGAGAGAACATAGAAAATATGGATTTCGTCTAAATGGAAAATGTCTTATTGGAACCTAACGACGTTACAATCTACAAAATCAAGTGTCGAGGACTACGACATAACAAGTTGGGAAATACTTGTACATTTTTATTGACAAATTATTTTACAGATTGACGAGGTGACAATAAATTGAATTAAAATCGTCAAAATCTTTCAAACACTTAAATAGTTGTGCATATGCAATGGGTTAATGACAAAAAGAACGTGGGGAATATATATATATATATATATATACTAGGTTTAAGCAACGTGCAATGCACGTTTGCTTAGTTATATATAATTTTTTTGGTTTATTAAATAATTAATGATGTAATTGATAAATAATTACACATTGTGATATATTAATTTTAACTTGAATAGTGTTAAATTCTAAATTAAAATGTATAAGTTTGTGTTTCGTACTATTATATTATATTAAATTTTGTATTTAATCATGAACTTTTATACATAATAAAATAATAGATAACATTATAATACAAAACTAAATAAATAAATATTTTTTCTTCATTGAGTTCAATGTATCTTACTAAATAAACTATTAGCATTTTTAAATTGATAATATCTACATCCATTTTTTTTTAGTTTCATTTTTTCCTAGTGACTAAAATGTAGTAGTACAAAATTTTTTGCATTTTCCATTCATTTATTAATAATGTTCTAAAAGGCGTAATGCATTGCAAGATGTCGATGTTGAGAATCAAGAATCACAAGTTTAGGTGTGTCAATACGAAGGATAAGCGTCATAATACGTTTCGTATTTTTAATATTATTTTAATTATTTTTAAGACATTAAATATATTTTTATTTTAAAAAATATTTTTTTTTCTATATTATAAAAAAAAGAAGAGATTTTTTACTATATCATAAAATCATCTAATATTTAAAAATAATACTTACTAAACATTTAATATAATACTATAATATTGCCAAATAGTGTTAGGAGAATTTTAATTTTTTTTATTAATTAAGAAACTAAACATGAGCATTAATCATAGGATTTATACGAAAAGTTTGGGGATTTGATCATTCCGATATTTGAAAATGGAGATGAATGATTTTGATTCACAATCGAGAATGATTCCGACATGAAATTTGTGGAAATTCAACTGCGGTCGAACCGAATGCAATAAATACATAAAAATAATTTAAAGTAAATCTATCTTTACTAATTAGATTCATTATATATCCTACAATTAGTCCCAACATTAAAAATTAAAAATAAATTTGTTAAAATAGTTTACTTTGTTAAATTAAAATATTTTAAATTTATAGAAAATAATATCTAACATTAATATATTAATAATCAAGTGCAATTTAAATTAAATTTGAAAATTAAATAAATGAAAGAATGAAAGTGAATATTACAATTTAATTAGTTGTAATTCAAAATCAAATTAGTCAATTAGACATACATTTTAAAATGATTTTGATGAGTATTTTAACTTTTTTTTTTGTCACTATCCCACATTGGAAATTTATAAAACTATTGGAGTTAAGAGCATATATAAAATGCACAATCCCACATTGAAAGTTTATGAAACCTTTGGAGAGAAGTGTATCTATAAAATGAGCATGGCATCCAATACTTCTACATGGGCTTTAGAATTGTAAATTTTGAAGCCCAATTATGGAGTTAAATGATTTTTAAATTAAAAAAATTCCGTTAGTTTTTCCGTTAAATCAAGAAATTCCGTTAGTTTTTCCGTTAAACCAACAAATTTCGTTAAATACACACTTTTTATATATAGAAGATATATATATATTTGGCTGGTGAAATTTTGATCCCTTCAAATCTCACTACATCATCCTATTGGTAAATAAATCTTTAAGTTGTAAATTACAAATATCACAACCTTAAAAAGTTATGAGGGCCAAGTTGCAACAAGGTTCCTATTACAACAAGTTTTAAAAGTTTAAAACTAAAGGATTAAATCATATGTACTGAAATTTTTTTGCCAGAAGTTTTACACTCACTCACATGTTTGGGGCCCACCTAAATAAAAAATGAAAAAAAACCTGCCAACCCCACCTGCATTGCGTGTATCTAATTACTTCTGTGAAACCATGCTTTTGCACATGAAGCATGGTTATAGAACTAAATATTTCTTGGGCTTTACGGGGTTGATGATTAATGCTCAAAAATCAATTCTTAAGCAAACAAATTGTAAGGCTCCAACTTTATCTCAGATATTCTTCTATTATTAGAAATCGATAGCTCTCGAAATTTTTTTAGTATGACTATAATTTAGCAAAATTGAAGTATGAAGATAGAGATCGATTTAGGGTGTGTTTGAGTCACATTATTTTGAAAAAATATAGTTTGGAATAATAAATTAATAGAGAACGTCTGGTTGAAAAAAAAGGAAAAATTATTGATGTGATGAAAAATATTATTTTGTTGAAAAATGTGTGGTTGAAAATGAGTAGAAGAATGAGAATGAAAAATTTAATGTGCGTCAAACGGGGGATTAATTATGAACGAACTTTATTAATTAGTATGAAAGCCTTTTTTTAAAAAAATAAAAAAAATAAATCATAAATGCAATTCTTTTTCCCAAAAAAACGAATCAACCAAATAGGCAGGCAAAAAAAAAAAAAGAGCGGTGAACAAAAAATGGCTTTTAACTCTAGTTAGTATGTAATTTGATCAACCCTGGTTGGGTTCATTTGCTCCGACAAACAGACACGTTTATAAGCGTTAGCGTGTGAGCGCATCTGTACACAAAAGAATACCTTTCTTTTCTCGGATGCTTTCTCCACACAAAATATATTAAATTTAGGATCACATCGCAGAATTGAATTCCATTCTCAAGAAATTATCTTCATCCGATCGCGAAACAATTTTTCTTCGATCCTACCGAGGTGATAGCTTCTCCATCCTTCTATTTTTATTTTATTTCATTGTTTGCTATAATAATTTTCATCCATTTTTGTGTGTATATATAGTTAAGATTATCCATTCGGTCGTGAATATATTTGTGTAAGATCATCAAACCAATTAATTTTTATTTCCATGTTTTCTTGGTTTTCTTGTCAGGGTTTGACGCTGAACAGCTAATGGTTCATTTATCTGGAGCACCTTTGTGTGTGTAAATAATTGTATATCTATTTTTGTTTGCGTTATCAGAGGAGTATTGTTGTGATAGAGAGGGGGAGAGTGTGATGCTACTTTGTATTATTCTACATCAAAAACTAATGTAACATTTCCAATTTGTATTGTTTATTTGGCTCATATTTTTCTTCAACTTTTTGCGTGAAGACTATTTATTCTGCTCGGCAACACCATTTAATGCAAAGGGTATAATGCTATAGTTGTTGGCCTTTGCTATTGCCATAATAGCATTGATGCTCTGTTGGTTTCTTGTACTTAGTTGTGCTGTTTGCATATAACTCTCTGTTTCACACCCGTATTAGTTTCTTGATTTTTTTGCGTGCAATCATTTTTCCCTTTCTCTGGTTCTTGAATATCATGTCTACGCACGGACACAGATGTCTCGATGCATATGAATGAGTTTCTGATACATATGATATTTATTATATTTCTCGTCATAGAATGTGACAGAAAAATGTACATAGTTTTATACCTTTTTATACCTTTTTATACCTTGATATTGGATTGGATGAGTGCAGGTAATCATCTGGAATTTTTAGGAGGGCATGTTGTTATAATTCAGTAAAAATGGAGAGCTTAGCACAGTTGGAAGTTTTGTGTGAAAGGCTGTACAATTCACAGGACTCAGCTGAACGAATGCATGCTGAGAACACCCTGAAATGTTTTTCCACAAACATTGATTACATTTCACAGTGCCAATTTATTCTGGACAATGCACTGACACCTTATGCCTTGATGTTGGCTAGTTCGAGCTTGTTGAAGCAAGTGACTGAGCATAGTCTCTCTTTGCAGCTCCGCCTTGATATCCGTAATATATTATTAATTTTTGCACATTTTATATCTTCTTCAAGGAAGGAAGTTTGTTATTCTATTGTGGCCAATTGTCTTTGTTTGACATGATAGTAAGTTTTAGTATCATACTTAAGTTGGCTTCTTAAGGAGCAAGAGAGAAATGACACTCGAATTGATAAGATGTGTTTTTGGATTTTTGATTGGGTGGTTTCAAAGAAAAAAGAAGGTTTTTTTTTTTCCTTACTTTCTTTCTTCCCTTTTCCTTAAATTTTAGTATCATATCTCCACTAACGATGATTTCTTGTTAATTGTATACTGAATTTTCTAATGCATGGTAATGCTACAAGATTCAAAGCACAACCTGATTACTTCGAACAGATTGGTGTTTTGTTTAACTTTCAGAATATTCTCTGCTCTCTGAATTTATTACTTTGTACTTTCTATGAAGGAAACTACATTGTAAACTATCTGGCAAACAGAGGTCCTGAGCTGCAGTCCTTTGTGATTGGATCTTTAGTTCAACTTTTATGTCGACTTACCAAGTTTGGATGGTTTGATGATGATATATTTAGAGATGTGGTTAAAGAATCAATTAACTTTTTGAACCAGGTAATTTATGTTTATAGTGATTAATTTTGTTACAGTCGTGGAATTTGTCCCTTCTCTGTGCAGGCATTCATATGTGTTTATTGAGCAACCTTTTTAAACTCTTAACTATCTATCTTCCTAACTTGCATATTATTCCTCCGTAAATCAACCGAAGTAGTAGTTGTGCATGATGCATGTATTAGATCTCGTCGATTTAGTTTGAATATTGACAATTTGAAATTAAGAAGTTACTCAAGGGAAGGTAAAGTTAGTTTTCATTGACTATGGAAAAAGATGAGTTGCACGGAAGTGATCGATCTTCACTTGTATCATCTACGAAGGAAAGTCTAGAGCAACTCACAGGTGGTTAAGCCGTTAAGGGAAATGGATGGGGACTTAAAGTGTAAGTTATGCCTTGCATGTAACGACCCGGGCTTTATGTCTAAGCCGTTAGATCATAAGTACTATCCGCTCTAAAAGAGCTTGAACCCATATTATCTTTTATGGATTGTTACCACGTCCCAGGATTCGAACCCAAGGCTTTGGCTTTACGATATATTTAAGTTGATCTCTTAACGGAAAGGTCACGAGTTTGAATCTTGGGGACGTAATAGAAATTCGTGAGGGATAAGATGATAGATGTCTTCCCAGAGCAGACAATACGTAAGAGAACAGTCAGGTACGAGGCTAGGATTGTTACAAAAAACTCATTTTTTTATAATGACCAGACTTTGATGACCATGCCGTTAACATGCATACTATCCTCTATGAGAGAGCCAACCCATCTTGCCCCTCACGATTTTATGCCGCGTCTCTAGAATTCGAACCTATGACATTTCCCTTGAGAGAGATTTAAGTTGAATTAACTTACCAGGATTCAACTTAAGTCTCTCTTAAGGTAAAGATCATGGACTCGAATCCTTGGGACGTGACATAAAGCCCTGAGAGGTAAGATGAACTTGGCTCTCTCACAGCGAAACTATACACTAATCCTATTAATATAAGGAAGCTAAATCCTAAAAGAAAATAAATTAAAATCCTAATATAAAAGAAATTAGAAATCGCATTCTAATCAATAAAGAAAAGAAATCATATTCTAAACAAAATATTAGAATAAAAAGTTAAAACTTAATATAACTAGACATCTTATTATAAATATCTTTTTTTTTGAAAGGTAATCATAATTTTATAAATCAATGCATAATACACGGGGGGTGTACAATCATTTTAGTTCAGAAAAAAACGATATGAAATTAGGCAGCCCATCTATATGCCTAATAGCCGCAATATTAAACCAAGTATACAATGTCAGATAAAACAATTCTCTAATCTGCGCTATGGTCCGTGATTGGTCTTCGAAACAACGGTTGTTTCTTTCTCTCCACAAGCACCATACGATGCATCCCGGAATAAGGTCCCAAACAAGTTTACTATCGTTATCTCGCAACTTCCTCCTCCATGCCTTTAGCAGGTCCTCCAGGCTCCTTGGCAATACCCAATCCATGTTTTGTGACGACAAAATATCATTCCACAGTAGGCGAGCGTTCTCACAGTGAAGAAACAGGTGGTCAATCGTCTCCCCATCCCTCTTACACATATAGCACCACTCGGTAACATAGAAGCCCCTAGTACGAAGATTGTCCACCGTTAGTATTTGTCCTCTAACCGCTGCCCAAAGTAAAAATGCCACACGAGGGGGCAATTTGCATTTCCAAACCATCTTCCAAGGAAACGAACTCTCGTCAATACCCAATAAGGATCTAAAATAGGTGCAAACTGAGAAGATACCATCGCGAGTCAGTTTCCACCTACTGCAGTCACCCTCTCCAACCCTTATATGAACCTCATAAAGGGATGTCAAAAACAGTGCATAGTCCTCCAATTCCCAGTCTTGCAAACCCCGACCAAAAGCAATGTTCCAACTGGAGCTCCCATCATGGGATTCTAAAACATCATACACCATGACAGACGGTTCCAACGCAATTCGGTATAAGGGAAAACCAATTTGAGTGGTTGATGACCACACCAACAATCATCCCAAAAACTGATGGAGCTACCATTCCCCACAATAAAAGTCAATCTGTCCCGAAAGTCATTCCATCCTCGCCGAATATACCGCCACAAACTCACCTCATAGGAGCCACGCCTCTCACCCGAACACCAACCCCCCTCCATGACGCCATATTTAGCCCCTATGATTTCTCTCCAAAAAGCCTTGTTAAACAATAGAAGACTTCTCAATCCGAGACCACCAGATCTAATAAGAGAACAAACAACTCGCCAATTAACCAAATGTAGTTTCCTCTCCTCCCCTAAGCCTCCCCAAAGAAACTTCCTTTGGATCCTCTCTAATTTTTTTGCCACTGCGCAAGGAATGGGAAATAGTGACATGAAATAAGTAGGGAGATTCGATAAAGTGGATTTTATGAGAGTAAGGCACCCTCCCTTCGAGAGATACATACGCTTCCACCCCGCAAGTCTTCTCTCCACCCTTTCGACAATACCATTCCAAATCTGTGTACTTTTAAACCGAGCTCCTAGAGGAAGCCCAAGATATGTCATAGGCAATTGCGCCACCCTATAGCCCATAATCGCAGCCAACTCCTCTACGTTATCAACCTCTCCCACAGTGATAGCCTCAGATTTTCCCAAATTGATTCTCAATCCAGAGACAGCTTCAAAGTACAAGAGTAGGCGACGCAGGTTTCTGAACTAATCTGCATCTGCGTCACAGAAAATCAACGTATCATCTGCAAATAGTAAGTGAGAAACAGCAACTGCTCAATACCAAAGCCCTTTAAAAGGCTTTGGCCCACTGCCTTCTCAAGCATCTTGCTCAGAGCTTCCATAACAATGACAAATAGCAAAGGAGACGGAGGATCTCCTTGTCTCAGTCCTCTACTACTACGAAAATAACCCTCTGGAGTACCATGCACCATAATTGAGAAAGAAACCGTAGAAATACAAAACTGGATCCACTGGCACCACTTCTCCCCAAAGCTACATCGCTTGAGCATATATATCACAAAACCCCAATTAACGTGATCATGGCTTTCTGGATGTCAAGCTTGCATAACATTCCTGGAACCCTTAGTCGCATTCTGGAATCAATGCATTCACTAGCAATAAGTACGGAGTCCAAAATCTGTCGACCTTTGACAAAAGCATTCTGGAATTTAGACACTACCTTACCCAGCACCTCCTTCAATCTATTCGCCAAAATCTTCGAAATAATCTTGTAAACCCCACTCACTAAGCTAATAGGGTGAAAATCCTTAATATCTGTCGCTCCCGGCTTTTTGGGAATAAGCACAATAAAAGTCGCATTAGTGCTTCGTAAGAATCTTCCTCCCTGGAAGAAGTAGGTAAGAACGTCCATAATATCAGATCGCACCACTTCTCAACAACCCTTGTAGAAAGAGAACGAGAATCCATCTGGTCCTGGGGCTTTATCATCATTCATGCTAAACACCACCTTCCTAACTTCATCCTCCCCAAACGGTCTCTCTAACCAAATGACATCCTCCTCATTAATAGTAGAGAAGTCCAGTCCATCCAACCTTGGCCTCCAGTCCAACTGCTCTCGGTAAATATTCTGATAAAAGCTTACTATATGGGTCTTAATCTCCTGTGGCTCCTCAAGTAACCCCATCCACCTCTAACATAGTGATAGAATTGTTGCGTCTGTTGGAGTTGGCAACATTATGGAAGAATTTAGTGTATCTTATTATAAATATCTAATCATAGCCCTTGTTTGACACACATTAAAATTTTCATTTTCATTCTTCTACTCATTTTCAACTACACATTCTTCGATAAAAATAATATTTTCCACACATGAATAACTTTTCATTCTTTTTCAACCGCACATTCTTCATCAATCTATTATTTCATAATACATTATTCCGAAATAATATGGCTCACACACCCTTAATCTTATTTACAATAGGATTGTCCTACATTAATCTCTCCCACTTGGGAAAAAATTCGTCCTCAAGTTTTATTGAATAAAAGAATCCTTGATAACTTGTGTGTATTTGAGCATGGCTGGGATTCGAGGAAATTCTCTAGCCACATGTTGCCGTGTTCTATGTTTGTTGAAACAACCGACATTCATAATAATTAAGGTCTGCAAATTCTTGTCAGCTTGCTTATCCATGGGCTCGTGATTCCTTTTAAGACTCAACGCAGCCAGCTTTTGCGTGATGTTATGAAAGGGTTTCATCGATCATCCTGATTCGTTGTTCGAGTTTGTTGAGCCTTCGTTCGTTGTCGGGTGATCGAAGGCCACCAAAACCATCGTTTGCCTCAAATTGAGGCAATTCCCTCGTTCTGATACTAATTTCGTGCGGAAGCGTTTATAAAATTCTTGTAATAAAAATTGAAAATAAGAACTATATCGGAATAATCTTGCTTTGTATTAATTTATGATTGATTGAATTGAAAAGTGTACAATGTCTTTGTATTTATAGGCAAAATTGTACCATAATCCTATTAATATAAGGAAACTAAATTGTAAAAGGAAATAAATTAAAATCTTAATCTAGAAGAAATTAAAAATCCTATTCTAATCAATAAAGAAAAAAAATTCTATTCTAAACAAAATATTAGAATAAGAATATAAAATTTATTACAACTAGAAATCTTATTATAAATATTCAATCTTAATCCTATTTACAATAGGATTGTCCTACTTCAGAGCCTATAGTCATTGGTAAAATGACTCGTGCTTCTGTTTGTTTCTGTTACATTATACAAGTTTATAACTCTCTCGAATGAACCTAGCAGAGATCGAAGTTCGACCCGTTATTATAACCGTTTCAGTTCATCTGTGATATTGAACCCACAGATTATTGGAACGTGAGAGTTGGAATTCAAGAATGTTAAAATGATAAATGATGAGGTAGGGTCTGTAAATGAACTTAAGGTTTTGCATGTTCTCTAGGAATTACAAGGATAGGAAATTATAGTTTGAGTACATGTTGCGTTTTTTATTTCGCAAGTGTACGATATCGGAACAAGCAATATAGTGGACATTTGAGTCCGAATTATCGTTCCCATGAGTACTATACTTTAGGTCTATAAATGAACTTAAGGTTTTGCATGTTCTTTAGGAATTACAAGGATAGGAAATTATAGTTTGAGTACATGTTGCGTTTTTTATATCGCAAGTGTACGATATCGGAACAAGTAATATAGTGGACATTTGAGTCCGAATTATCGTTCCCACGAGGACTATACTTTAGGTCTTAATATACTTTTTCTAACTCTTATTTGATAAAAACAAGTAAATAATTATGATGATTTTGACTAACTACTTTTAACAAGTTGAAAATATAATGTCTTTACTTATCAAAAAACAAGTTGAAAATATAAAAATGTTGCAAACATTGGATAATTGGAGAAATAGATATGTGATGAATATTAGGGCATAACAATTTCATCTATTGATCACATTTATTCTTAATTCAAGATTAATAACATAATGTAGTGTTCGATCGAATTCTTCTATTGTATTCAATTTACCATTCTCGAGTTCTTATTGAGCCTATTTAACTAATTTAATTCCATATGTCTATGCAAATCAATTTTATTTAAACGAAACACTGGTTCTAAGAATTCAACTTATGATCGCAATAATTAGTATAGGTATCTCTACACGTTATACTAATTTACCGGGTTTTATTATATGGTCTAAATCTCAAACTCACCTCTCGATTCGTAAGAGACTCACATAATCATCAAATTATTGATCAGGTAATTCAATGCATTAAACTCATAATAAAACCAACACATAAATAAATAACCCACATAAATCTTGAATATAAAAATAAAGGATCACAAGTCGATTAAAAAAAAAAAAAAAAAAAAAAAAAAAAAAAAAAAAAAAAAAAAAAAAAAAAAAAAAAAAAAAAAAAAAAAAAAAAAAAAAAAAAAAAAAAAAAAAAAAAAAAAAAAAAAAAAAAAAAAAAAAAAAAAAAAAAAAAAAAAAAAAAAAAAAAAAAAAAAAAAAAAAAAAAAAAAAAAAAAAAAAAAAAAAAAAAAAAAAAAAAAAAAAAAAAAAAAAAAAAAAAAAAAAAAAAAAAAAAAAAAAAAAAAAAAAAAAAAAAAAAAAAAAAAAAAAAAAAAAAAAAAAAAAAAAAAAAAAAAAAAAAAAAAAAAAAAAAAAAAAAAAAAAAAAAAAAAAAAAAAAAAAAAAAAAAAAAAAAAAAAAAAAAAAAAAAAAAAAAAAAAAAAAAAAAAAAAAAAAAAAAAAAAAAAAAAAAAAAAAAAAAAAAAAAAAAAAAAAAAAAAAAAAAAAAAAAAAAAAAAAAAAAAAAAAAAAAAAAAAAAAAAAAAAAAAAAAAAAAAAAAAAAAAAAAAAAAAAAAAAAAAAAAAAAAAAAAAAAAAAAAAAAAAAAAAAAAAAAAAAAAAAAAAAAAAAAAAAAAAAAAAAAAAAAAAAAAAAAAAAAAAAAAAAAAAAAAAAAAAAAAAAAAAAAAAAAAAAAAAAAAAAAAAAAAAAAAAAAAAAAAAAAAAAAAAAAAAAAAAAAAAAAAAAAAAAAAAAAAAAAAAAAAAAAAAAAAAAAAAAAAAAAAAAAAAAAAAAAAAAAAAAAAAAAAAAAAAAAAAAAAAAAAAAAAAAAAAAAAAAAAAAAAAAAAAAAAAAAAAAAAAAAAAAAAAAAAAAAAAAAAAAAAAAAAAAAAAAAAAAAAAAAAAAAAAAAAAAAAAAAAAAAAAAAAAAAAAAAAAAAAAAAAAAAAAAAAAAAAAAAAAAAAAAAAAAAAAAAAAAAAAAAAAAAAAAAAAAAAAAAAAAAAAAAAAAAAAAAAAAAAAAAAAAAAAAAAAAAAAAAAAAAAAAAAAAAAAAAAAAAAAAAAAAAAAAAAAAAAAAAAAAAAAAAAAAAAAAAAAAAAAAAAAAAAAAAAAAAAAAAAAAAAAAAAAAAAAAAAAAAAAAAAAAAAAAAAAAAAAAAAAAAAAAAAAAAAAAAAAAAAAAAAAAAAAAAAAAAAAAAAAAAAAAAAAAAAAAAAAAAAAAAAAAAAAAAAAAAAAAAAAAAAAAAAAAAAAAAAAAAAAAAAAAAAAAAAAAAAAAAAAAAAAAAAAAAAAAAAAAAAAAAAAAAAAAAAAAAAAAAAAAAAAAAAAAAAAAAAAAAAAAAAAAAAAAAAAAAAAAAAAAAAAAAAAAAAAAAAAAAAAAAAAAAAAAAAAAAAAAAAAAAAAAAAAAAAAAAAAAAAAAAAAAAAAAAAAAAAAAAAAAAAAAAAAAAAAAAAAAAAAAAAAAAAAAAAAAAAAAAAAAAAAAAAAAAAAAAAAAAAAAAAAAAAAAAAAAAAAAAAAAAAAAAAAAAAAAAAAAAAAAAAAAAAAAAAAAAAAAAAAAAAAAAAAAAAAAAAAAAAAAAAAAAAAAAAAAAAAAAAAAAAAAAAAAAAAAAAAAAAAAAAAAAAAAAAAAAAAAAAAAAAAAAAAAAAAAAAAAAAAAAAAAAAAAAAAAAAAAAAAAAAAAAAAAAAAAAAAAAAAAAAAAAAAAAAAAAAAAAAAAAAAAAAAAAAAAAAAAAAAAAAAAAAAAAAAAAAAAAAAAAAAAAAAAAAAAAAAAAAAAAAAAAAAAAAAAAAAAAAAAAAAAAAAAAAAAAAAAAAAAAAAAAAAAAAAAAAAAAAAAAAAAAAAAAAAAAAAAAAAAAAAAAAAAAAAAAAAAAAAAAAAAAAAAAAAAAAAAAAAAAAAAAAAAAAAAAAAAAAAAAAAAAAAAAAAAAAAAAAAAAAAAAAAAAAAAAAAAAAAAAAAAAAAAAAAAAAAAAAAAAAAAAAAAAAAAAAAAAAAAAAAAAAAAAAAAAAAAAAAAAAAAAAAAAAAAAAAAAAAAAAAAAAAAAAAAAAAAAAAAAAAAAAAAAAAAAAAAAAAAAAAAAAAAAAAAAAAAAAAAAAAAAAAAAAAAAAAAAAAAAAAAAAAAAAAAAAAAAAAAAAAAAAAAAAAAAAAAAAAAAAAAAAAAAAAAAAAAAAAAAAAAAAAAAAAAAAAAAAAAAAAAAAAAAAAAAAAAAAAAAAAAAAAAAAAAAAAAAAAAAAAAAAAAAAAAAAAAAAAAAAAAAAAAAAAAAAAAAAAAAAAAAAAAAAAAAAAAAAAAAAAAAAAAAAAAAAAAAAAAAAAAAAAAAAAAAAAAAAAAAAAAAAAAAAAAAAAAAAAAAAAAAAAAAAAAAAAAAAAAAAAAAAAAAAAAAAAAAAAAAAAAAAAAAAAAAAAAAAAAAAAAAAAAAAAAAAAAAAAAAAAAAAAAAAAAAAAAAAAAAAAAAAAAAAAAAAAAAAAAAAAAAAAAAAAAAAAAAAAAAAAAAAAAAAAAAAAAAAAAAAAAAAAAAAAAAAAAAAAAAAAAAAAAAAAAAAAAAAAAAAAAAAAAAAAAAAAAAAAAAAAAAAAAAAAAAAAAAAAAAAAAAAAAAAAAAAAAAAAAAAAAAAAAAAAAAAAAAAAAAAAAAAAAAAAAAAAAAAAAAAAAAAAAAAAAAAAAAAAAAAAAAAAAAAAAAAAAAAAAAAAAAAAAAAAAAAAAAAAAAAAAAAAAAAAAAAAAAAAAAAAAAAAAAAAAAAAAAAAAAAAAAAAAAAAAAAAAAAAAAAAAAAAAAAAAAAAAAAAAAAAAAAAAAAAAAAAAAAAAAAAAAAAAAAAAAAAAAAAAAAAAAAAAAAAAAAAAAAAAAAAAAAAAAAAAAAAAAAAAAAAAAAAAAAAAAAAAAAAAAAAAAAAAAAAAAAAAAAAAAAAAAAAAAAAAAAAAAAAAAAAAAAAAAAAAAAAAAAAAAAAAAAAAAAAAAAAAAAAAAAAAAAAAAAAAAAAAAAAAAAAAAAAAAAAAAAAAAAAAAAAAAAAAAAAAAAAAAAAAAAAAAAAAAAAAAAAAAAAAAAAAAAAAAAAAAAAAAAAAAAAAAAAAAAAAAAAAAAAAAAAAAAAAAAAAAAAAAAAAAAAAAAAAAAAAAAAAAAAAAAAAAAAAAAAAAAAAAAAAAAAAAAAAAAAAAAAAAAAAAAAAAAAAAAAAAAAAAAAAAAAAAAAAAAAAAAAAAAAAAAAAAAAAAAAAAAAAAAAAAAAAAAAAAAAAAAAAAAAAAAAAAAAAAAAAAAAAAAAAAAAAAAAAAAAAAAAAAAAAAAAAAAAAAAAAAAAAAAAAAAAAAAAAAAAAAAAAAAAAAAAAAAAAAAAAAAAAAAAAAAAAAAAAAAAAAAAAAAAAAAAAAAAAAAAAAAAAAAAAAAAAAAAAAAAAAAAAAAAAAAAAAAAAAAAAAAAAAAAAAAAAAAAAAAAAAAAAAAAAAAAAAAAAAAAAAAAAAAAAAAAAAAAAAAAAAAAAAAAAAAAAAAAAAAAAAAAAAAAAAAAAAAAAAAAAAAAAAAAAAAAAAAAAAAAAAAAAAAAAAAAAAAAAAAAAAAAAAAAAAAAAAAAAAAAAAAAAAAAAAAAAAAAAAAAAAAAAAAAAAAAAAAAAAAAAAAAAAAAAAAAAAAAAAAAAAAAAAAAAAAAAAAAAAAAAAAAAAAAAAAAAAAAAAAAAAAAAAAAAAAAAAAAAAAAAAAAAAAAAAAAAAAAAAAAAAAAAAAAAAAAAAAAAAAAAAAAAAAAAAAAAAAAAAAAAAAAAAAAAAAAAAAAAAAAAAAAAAAAAAAAAAAAAAAAAAAAAAAAAAAAAAAAAAAAAAAAAAAAAAAAAAAAAAAAAAAAAAAAAAAAAAAAAAAAAAAAAAAAAAAAAAAAAAAAAAAAAAAAAAAAAAAAAAAAAAAAAAAAAAAAAAAAAAAAAAAAAAAAAAAAAAAAAAAAAAAAAAAAAAAAAAAAAAAAAAAAAAAAAAAAAAAAAAAAAAAAAAAAAAAAAAAAAAAAAAAAAAAAAAAAAAAAAAAAAAAAAAAAAAAAAAAAAAAAAAAAAAAAAAAAAAAAAAAAAAAAAAAAAAAAAAAAAAAAAAAAAAAAAAAAAAAAAAAAAAAAAAAAAAAAAAAAAAAAAAAAAAAAAAAAAAAAAAAAAAAAAAAAAAAAAAAAAAAAAAAAAAAAAAAAAAAAAAAAAAAAAAAAAAAAAAAAAAAAAAAAAAAAAAAAAAAAAAAAAAAAAAAAAAAAAAAAAAAAAAAAAAAAAAAAAAAAAAAAAAAAAAAAAAAAAAAAAAAAAAAAAAAAAAAAAAAAAAAAAAAAAAAAAAAAAAAAAAAAAAAAAAAAAAAAAAAAAAAAAAAAAAAAAAAAAAAAAAAAAAAAAAAAAAAAAAAAAAAAAAAAAAAAAAAAAAAAAAAAAAAAAAAAAAAAAAAAAAAAAAAAAAAAAAAAAAAAAAAAAAAAAAAAAAAAAAAAAAAAAAAAAAAAAAAAAAAAAAAAAAAAAAAAAAAAAAAAAAAAAAAAAAAAAAAAAAAAAAAAAAAAAAAAAAAAAAAAAAAAAAAAAAAAAAAAAAAAAAAAAAAAAAAAAAAAAAAAAAAAAAAAAAAAAAAAAAAAAAAAAAAAAAAAAAAAAAAAAAAAAAAAAAAAAAAAAAAAAAAAAAAAAAAAAAAAAAAAAAAAAAAAAAAAAAAAAAAAAAAAAAAAAAAAAAAAAAAAAAAAAAAAAAAAAAAAAAAAAAAAAAAAAAAAAAAAAAAAAAAAAAAAAAAAAAAAAAAAAAAAAAAAAAAAAAAAAAAAAAAAAAAAAAAAAAAAAAAAAAAAAAAAAAAAAAAAAAAAAAAAAAAAAAAAAAAAAAAAAAAAAAAAAAAAAAAAAAAAAAAAAAAAAAAAAAAAAAAAAAAAAAAAAAAAAAAAAAAAAAAAAAAAAAAAAAAAAAAAAAAAAAAAAAAAAAAAAAAAAAAAAAAAAAAAAAAAAAAAAAAAAAAAAAAAAAAAAAAAAAAAAAAAAAAAAAAAAAAAAAAAAAAAAAAAAAAAAAAAAAAAAAAAAAAAAAAAAAAAAAAAAAAAAAAAAAAAAAAAAAAAAAAAAAAAAAAAAAAAAAAAAAAAAAAAAAAAAAAAAAAAAAAAAAAAAAAAAAAAAAAAAAAAAAAAAAAAAAAAAAAAAAAAAAAAAAAAAAAAAAAAAAAAAAAAAAAAAAAAAAAAAAAAAAAAAAAAAAAAAAAAAAAAAAAAAAAAAAAAAAAAAAAAAAAAAAAAAAAAAAAAAAAAAAAAAAAAAAAAAAAAAAAAAAAAAAAAAAAAAAAAAAAAAAAAAAAAAAAAAAAAAAAAAAAAAAAAAAAAAAAAAAAAAAAAAAAAAAAAAAAAAAAAAAAAAAAAAAAAAAAAAATTAAAAAAAAAAAAAAAAAAAAAAAAAAAAAAAAAAAAAAAAAAAAAAAAAAAAAAAAAAAAAAAAAAAAAAAAAAAAAAAAAAAAAAAAAAAAAAAAAAAAAAAAAAAAAAAAAAAAAAAAAAAAAAAAAAAAAAAAAAAAAAAAAAAAAAAAAAAAAAAAAAAAAAAAAAAAAAAAAAAAAAAAAAAAAAAAAAAAAAAAAAAAAAAAAAAAAAAAAAAAAAAAAAAAAAAAAAAAAAAAAAAAAAAAAAAAAAAAAAAAAAAAAAAAAAAAAAAAAAAAAAAAAAAAAAAAAAAAAAAAAAAAAAAAAAAAAAAAAAAAAAAAAAAAAAAAAAAAAAAAAAAAAAAAAAAAAAAAAAAAAAAAAAAAAAAAAAAAAAAAAAAAAAAAAAAAAAAAAAAAAAAAAAAAAAAAAAAAAAAAAAAAAAAAAAAAAAAAAAAAAAAAAAAAAAAAAAAAAAAAAAAAAAAAAAAAAAAAAAAAAAAAAAAAAAAAAAAAAAAAAAAAAAAAAAAAAAAAAAAAAAAAAAAAAAAAAAAAAAAAAAAAAAAAAAAAAAAAAAAAAAAAAAAAAAAAAAAAAAAAAAAAAAAAAAAAAAAAAAAAAAAAAAAAAAAAAAAAAAAAAAAAAAAAAAAAAAAAAAAAAAAAAAAAAAAAAAAAAAAAAAAAAAAAAAAAAAAAAAAAAAAAAAAAAAAAAAAAAAAAAAAAAAAAAAAAAAAAAAAAAAAAAAAAAAAAAAAAAAAAAAAAAAAAAAAAAAAAAAAAAAAAAAAAAAAAAAAAAAAAAAAAAAAAAAAAAAAAAAAAAAAAAAAAAAAAAAAAAAAAAAAAAAAAAAAAAAAAAAAAAAAAAAAAAAAAAAAAAAAAAAAAAAAAAAAAAAAAAAAAAAAAAAAAAAAAAAAAAAAAAAAAAAAAAAAAAAAAAAAAAAAAAAAAAAAAAAAAAAAAAAAAAAAAAAAAAAAAAAAAAAAAAAAAAAAAAAAAAAAAAAAAAAAAAAAAAAAAAAAAAAAAAAAAAAAAAAAAAAAAAAAAAAAAAAAAAAAAAAAAAAAAAAAAAAAAAAAAAAAAAAAAAAAAAAAAAAAAAAAAAAAAAAAAAAAAAAAAAAAAAAAAAAAAAAAAAAAAAAAAAAAAAAAAAAAAAAAAAAAAAAAAAAAAAAAAAAAAAAAAAAAAAAAAAAAAAAAAAAAAAAAAAAAAAAAAAAAAAAAAAAAAAAAAAAAAAAAAAAAAAAAAAAAAAAAAAAAAAAAAAAAAAAAAAAAAAAAAAAAAAAAAAAAAAAAAAAAAAAAAAAAAAAAAAAAAAAAAAAAAAAAAAAAAAAAAAAAAAAAAAAAAAAAAAAAAAAAAAAAAAAAAAAAAAAAAAAAAAAAAAAAAAAAAAAAAAAAAAAAAAAAAAAAAAAAAAAAAAAAAAAAAAAAAAAAAAAAAAAAAAAAAAAAAAAAAAAAAAAAAAAAAAAAAAAAAAAAAAAAAAAAAAAAAAAAAAAAAAAAAAAAAAAAAAAAAAAAAAAAAAAAAAAAAAAAAAAAAAAAAAAAAAAAAAAAAAAAAAAAAAAAAAAAAAAAAAAAAAAAAAAAAAAAAAAAAAAAAAAAAAAAAAAAAAAAAAAAAAAAAAAAAAAAAAAAAAAAAAAAAAAAAAAAAAAAAAAAAAAAAAAAAAAAAAAAAAAAAAAAAAAAAAAAAAAAAAAAAAAAAAAAAAAAAAAAAAAAAAAAAAAAAAAAAAAAAAAAAAAAAAAAAAAAAAAAAAAAAAAAAAAAAAAAAAAAAAAAAAAAAAAAAAAAAAAAAAAAAAAAAAAAAAAAAAAAAAAAAAAAAAAAAAAAAAAAAAAAAAAAAAAAAAAAAAAAAAAAAAAAAAAAAAAAAAAAAAAAAAAAAAAAAAAAAAAAAAAAAAAAAAAAAAAAAAAAAAAAAAAAAAAAAAAAAAAAAAAAAAAAAAAAAAAAAAAAAAAAAAAAAAAAAAAAAAAAAAAAAAAAAAAAAAAAAAAAAAAAAAAAAAAAAAAAAAAAAAAAAAAAAAAAAAAAAAAAAAAAAAAAAAAAAAAAAAAAAAAAAAAAAAAAAAAAAAAAAAAAAAAAAAAAAAAAAAAAAAAAAAAAAAAAAAAAAAAAAAAAAAAAAAAAAAAAAAAAAAAAAAAAAAAAAAAAAAAAAAAAAAAAAAAAAAAAAAAAAAAAAAAAAAAAAAAAAAAAAAAAAAAAAAAAAAAAAAAAAAAAAAAAAAAAAAAAAAAAAAAAAAAAAAAAAAAAAAAAAAAAAAAAAAAAAAAAAAAAAAAAAAAAAAAAAAAAAAAAAAAAAAAAAAAAAAAAAAAAAAAAAAAAAAAAAAAAAAAAAAAAAAAAAAAAAAAAAAAAAAAAAAAAAAAAAAAAAAAAAAAAAAAAAAAAAAAAAAAAAAAAAAAAAAAAAAAAAAAAAAAAAAAAAAAAAAAAAAAAAAAAAAAAAAAAAAAAAAAAAAAAAAAAAAAAAAAAAAAAAAAAAAAAAAAAAAAAAAAAAAAAAAAAAAAAAAAAAAAAAAAAAAAAAAAAAAAAAAAAAAAAAAAAAAAAAAAAAAAAAAAAAAAAAAAAAAAAAAAAAAAAAAAAAAAAAAAAAAAAAAAAAAAAAAAAAAAAAAAAAAAAAAAAAAAAAAAAAAAAAAAAAAAAAAAAAAAAAAAAAAAAAAAAAAAAAAAAAAAAAAAAAAAAAAAAAAAAAAAAAAAAAAAAAAAAAAAAAAAAAAAAAAAAAAAAAAAAAAAAAAAAAAAAAAAAAAAAAAAAAAAAAAAAAAAAAAAAAAAAAAAAAAAAAAAAAAAAAAAAAAAAAAAAAAAAAAAAAAAAAAAAAAAAAAAAAAAAAAAAAAAAAAAAAAAAAAAAAAAAAAAAAAAAAAAAAAAAAAAAAAAAAAAAAAAAAAAAAAAAAAAAAAAAAAAAAAAAAAAAAAAAAAAAAAAAAAAAAAAAAAAAAAAAAAAAAAAAAAAAAAAAAAAAAAAAAAAAAAAAAAAAAAAAAAAAAAAAAAAAAAAAAAAAAAAAAAAAAAAAAAAAAAAAAAAAAAAAAAAAAAAAAAAAAAAAAAAAAAAAAAAAAAAAAAAAAAAAAAAAAAAAAAAAAAAAAAAAAAAAAAAAAAAAAAAAAAAAAAAAAAAAAAAAAAAAAAAAAAAAAAAAAAAAAAAAAAAAAAAAAAAAAAAAAAAAAAAAAAAAAAAAAAAAAAAAAAAAAAAAAAAAAAAAAAAAAAAAAAAAAAAAAAAAAAAAAAAAAAAAAAAAAAAAAAAAAAAAAAAAAAAAAAAAAAAAAAAAAAAAAAAAAAAAAAAAAAAAAAAAAAAAAAAAAAAAAAAAAAAAAAAAAAAAAAAAAAAAAAAAAAAAAAAAAAAAAAAAAAAAAAAAAAAAAAAAAAAAAAAAAAAAAAAAAAAAAAAAAAAAAAAAAAAAAAAAAAAAAAAAAAAAAAAAAAAAAAAAAAAAAAAAAAAAAAAAAAAAAAAAAAAAAAAAAAAAAAAAAAAAAAAAAAAAAAAAAAAAAAAAAAAAAAAAAAAAAAAAAAAAAAAAAAAAAAAAAAAAAAAAAAAAAAAAAAAAAAAAAAAAAAAAAAAAAAAAAAAAAAAAAAAAAAAAAAAAAAAAAAAAAAAAAAAAAAAAAAAAAAAAAAAAAAAAAAAAAAAAAAAAAAAAAAAAAAAAAAAAAAAAAAAAAAAAAAAAAAAAAAAAAAAAAAAAAAAAAAAAAAAAAAAAAAAAAAAAAAAAAAAAAAAAAAAAAAAAAAAAAAAAAAAAAAAAAAAAAAAAAAAAAAAAAAAAAAAAAAAAAAAAAAAAAAAAAAAAAAAAAAAAAAAAAAAAAAAAAAAAAAAAAAAAAAAAAAAAAAAAAAAAAAAAAAAAAAAAAAAAAAAAAAAAAAAAAAAAAAAAAAAAAAAAAAAAAAAAAAAAAAAAAAAAAAAAAAAAAAAAAAAAAAAAAAAAAAAAAAAAAAAAAAAAAAAAAAAAAAAAAAAAAAAAAAAAAAAAAAAAAAAAAAAAAAAAAAAAAAAAAAAAAAAAAAAAAAAAAAAAAAAAAAAAAAAAAAAAAAAAAAAAAAAAAAAAAAAAAAAAAAAAAAAAAAAAAAAAAAAAAAAAAAAAAAAAAAAAAAAAAAAAAAAAAAAAAAAAAAAAAAAAAAAAAAAAAAAAAAAAAAAAAAAAAAAAAAAAAAAAAAAAAAAAAAAAAAAAAAAAAAAAAAAAAAAAAAAAAAAAAAAAAAAAAAAAAAAAAAAAAAAAAAAAAAAAAAAAAAAAAAAAAAAAAAAAAAAAAAAAAAAAAAAAAAAAAAAAAAAAAAAAAAAAAAAAAAAAAAAAAAAAAAAAAAAAAAAAAAAAAAAAAAAAAAAAAAAAAAAAAAAAAAAAAAAAAAAAAAAAAAAAAAAAAAAAAAAAAAAAAAAAAAAAAAAAAAAAAAAAAAAAAAAAAAAAAAAAAAAAAAAAAAAAAAAAAAAAAAAAAAAAAAAAAAAAAAAAAAAAAAAAAAAAAAAAAAAAAAAAAAAAAAAAAAAAAAAAAAAAAAAAAAAAAAAAAAAAAAAAAAAAAAAAAAAAAAAAAAAAAAAAAAAAAAAAAAAAAAAAAAAAAAAAAAAAAAAAAAAAAAAAAAAAAAAAAAAAAAAAAAAAAAAAAAAAAAAAAAAAAAAAAAAAAAAAAAAAAAAAAAAAAAAAAAAAAAAAAAAAAAAAAAAAAAAAAAAAAAAAAAAAAAAAAAAAAAAAAAAAAAAAAAAAAAAAAAAAAAAAAAAAAAAAAAAAAAAAAAAAAAAAAAAAAAAAAAAAAAAAAAAAAAAAAAAAAAAAAAAAAAAAAAAAAAAAAAAAAAAAAAAAAAAAAAAAAAAAAAAAAAAAAAAAAAAAAAAAAAAAAAAAAAAAAAAAAAAAAAAAAAAAAAAAAAAAAAAAAAAAAAAAAAAAAAAAAAAAAAAAAAAAAAAAAAAAAAAAAAAAAAAAAAAAAAAAAAAAAAAAAAAAAAAAAAAAAAAAAAAAAAAAAAAAAAAAAAAAAAAAAAAAAAAAAAAAAAAAAAAAAAAAAAAAAAAAAAAAAAAAAAAAAAAAAAAAAAAAAAAAAAAAAAAAAAAAAAAAAAAAAAAAAAAAAAAAAAAAAAAAAAAAAAAAAAAAAAAAAAAAAAAAAAAAAAAAAAAAAAAAAAAAAAAAAAAAAAAAAAAAAAAAAAAAAAAAAAAAAAAAAAAAAAAAAAAAAAAAAAAAAAAAAAAAAAAAAAAAAAAAAAAAAAAAAAAAAAAAAAAAAAAAAAAAAAAAAAAAAAAAAAAAAAAAAAAAAAAAAAAAAAAAAAAAAAAAAAAAAAAAAAAAAAAAAAAAAAAAAAAAAAAAAAAAAAAAAAAAAAAAAAAAAAAAAAAAAAAAAAAAAAAAAAAAAAAAAAAAAAAAAAAAAAAAAAAAAAAAAAAAAAAAAAAAAAAAAAAAAAAAAAAAAAAAAAAAAAAAAAAAAAAAAAAAAAAAAAAAAAAAAAAAAAAAAAAAAAAAAAAAAAAAAAAAAAAAAAAAAAAAAAAAAAAAAAAAAAAAAAAAAAAAAAAAAAAAAAAAAAAAAAAAAAAAAAAAAAAAAAAAAAAAAAAAAAAAAAAAAAAAAAAAAAAAAAAAAAAAAAAAAAAAAAAAAAAAAAAAAAAAAAAAAAAAAAAAAAAAAAAAAAAAAAAAAAAAAAAAAAAAAAAAAAAAAAAAAAAAAAAAAAAAAAAAAAAAAAAAAAAAAAAAAAAAAAAAAAAAAAAAAAAAAAAAAAAAAAAAAAAAAAAAAAAAAAAAAAAAAAAAAAAAAAAAAAAAAAAAAAAAAAAAAAAAAAAAAAAAAAAAAAAAAAAAAAAAAAAAAAAAAAAAAAAAAAAAAAAAAAAAAAAAAAAAAAAAAAAAAAAAAAAAAAAAAAAAAAAAAAAAAAAAAAAAAAAAAAAAAAAAAAAAAAAAAAAAAAAAAAAAAAAAAAAAAAAAAAAAAAAAAAAAAAAAAAAAAAAAAAAAAAAAAAAAAAAAAAAAAAAAAAAAAAAAAAAAAAAAAAAAAAAAAAAAAAAAAAAAAAAAAAAAAAAAAAAAAAAAAAAAAAAAAAAAAAAAAAAAAAAAAAAAAAAAAAAAAAAAAAAAAAAAAAAAAAAAAAAAAAAAAAAAAAAAAAAAAAAAAAAAAAAAAAAAAAAAAAAAAAAAAAAAAAAAAAAAAAAAAAAAAAAAAAAAAAAAAAAAAAAAAAAAAAAAAAAAAAAAAAAAAAAAAAAAAAAAAAAAAAAAAAAAAAAAAAAAAAAAAAAAAAAAAAAACAAAAAAAAAAAAAAAAAAAAAAAAAAAAAAAAAAAAAAAAAAAAAAAAAAAAAAAAAAAAAAAAAAAAAAAAAAAAAAAAAAAAAAAAAAAAAAAAAAAAAAAAAAAAAAAAAAAAAAAAAAAAAAAAAAAAAAAAAAAAAAAAAAAAAAAAAAAAAAAAAAAAAAAAAAAAAAAAAAAAAAAAAAAAAAAAAAAAAAAAAAAAAAAAAAAAAAAAAAAAAAAAAAAAAAAAAAAAAAAAAAAAAAAAAAAAAAAAAAAAAAAAAAAAAAAAAAAAAAAAAAAAAAAAAAAAAAAAAAAAAAAAAAAAAAAAAAAAAAAAAAAAAAAAAAAAAAAAAAAAAAAAAAAAAAAAAAAAAAAAAAAAAAAAAAAAAAAAAAAAAAAAAAAAAAAAAAAAAAAAAAAAAAAAAAAAAAAAAAAAAAAAAAAAAAAAAAAAAAAAAAAAAAAAAAAAAAAAAAAAAAAAAAAAAAAAAAAAAAAAAAAAAAAAAAAAAAAAAAAAAAAAAAAAAAAAAAAAAAAAAAAAAAAAAAAAAAAAAAAAAAAAAAAAAAAAAAAAAAAAAAAAAAAAAAAAAAAAAAAAAAAAAAAAAAAAAAAAAAAAAAAAAAAAAAAAAAAAAAAAAAAAAAAAAAAAAAAAAAAAAAAAAAAAAAAAAAAAAAAAAAAAAAAAAAAAAAAAAAAAAAAAAAAAAAAAAAAAAAAAAAAAAAAAAAAAAAAAAAAAAAAAAAAAAAAAAAAAAAAAAAAAAAAAAAAAAAAAAAAAAAAAAAAAAAAAAAAAAAAAAAAAAAAAAAAAAAAAAAAAAAAAAAAAAAAAAAAAAAAAAAAAAAAAAAAAAAAAAAAAAAAAAAAAAAAAAAAAAAAAAAAAAAAAAAAAAAAAAAAAAAAAAAAAAAAAAAAAAAAAAAAAAAAAAAAAAAAAAAAAAAAAAAAAAAAAAAAAAAAAAAAAAAAAAAAAAAAAAAAAAAAAAAAAAAAAAAAAAAAAAAAAAAAAAAAAAAAAAAAAAAAAAAAAAAAAAAAAAAAAAAAAAAAAAAAAAAAAAAAAAAAAAAAAAAAAAAAAAAAAAAAAAAAAAAAAAAAAAAAAAAAAAAAAAAAAAAAAAAAAAAAAAAAAAAAAAAAAAAAAAAAAAAAAAAAAAAAAAAAAAAAAAAAAAAAAAAAAAAAAAAAAAAAAAAAAAAAAAAAAAAAAAAAAAAAAAAAAAAAAAAAAAAAAAAAAAAAAAAAAAAAAAAAAAAAAAAAAAAAAAAAAAAAAAAAAAAAAAAAAAAAAAAAAAAAAAAAAAAAAAAAAAAAAAAAAAAAAAAAAAAAAAAAAAAAAAAAAAAAAAAAAAAAAAAAAAAAAAAAAAAAAAAAAAAAAAAAAAAAAAAAAAAAAAAAAAAAAAAAAAAAAAAAAAAAAAAAAAAAAAAAAAAAAAAAAAAAAAAAAAAAAAAAAAAAAAAAAAAAAAAAAAAAAAAAAAAAAAAAAAAAAAAAAAAAAAAAAAAAAAAAAAAAAAAAAAAAAAAAAAAAAAAAAAAAAAAAAAAAAAAAAAAAAAAAAAAAAAAAAAAAAAAAAAAAAAAAAAAAAAAAAAAAAAAAAAAAAAAAAAAAAAAAAAAAAAAAAAAAAAAAAAAAAAAAAAAAAAAAAAAAAAAAAAAAAAAAAAAAAAAAAAAAAAAAAAAAAAAAAAAAAAAAAAAAAAAAAAAAAAAAAAAAAAAAAAAAAAAAAAAAAAAAAAAAAAAAAAAAAAAAAAAAAAAAAAAAAAAAAAAAAAAAAAAAAAAAAAAAAAAAAAAAAAAAAAAAAAAAAAAAAAAAAAAAAAAAAAAAAAAAAAAAAAAAAAAAAAAAAAAAAAAAAAAAAAAAAAAAAAAAAAAAAAAAAAAAAAAAAAAAAAAAAAAAAAAAAAAAAAAAAAAAAAAAAAAAAAAAAAAAAAAAAAAAAAAAAAAAAAAAAAAAAAAAAAAAAAAAAAAAAAAAAAAAAAAAAAAAAAAAAAAAAAAAAAAAAAAAAAAAAAAAAAAAAAAAAAAAAAAAAAAAAAAAAAAAAAAAAAAAAAAAAAAAAAAAAAAAAAAAAAAAAAAAAAAAAAAAAAAAAAAAAAAAAAAAAAAAAAAAAAAAAAAAAAAAAAAAAAAAAAAAAAAAAAAAAAAAAAAAAAAAAAAAAAAAAAAAAAAAAAAAAAAAAAAAAAAAAAAAAAAAAAAAAAAAAAAAAAAAAAAAAAAAAAAAAAAAAAAAAAAAAAAAAAAAAAAAAAAAAAAAAAAAAAAAAAAAAAAAAAAAAAAAAAAAAAAAAAAAAAAAAAAAAAAAAAAAAAAAAAAAAAAAAAAAAAAAAAAAAAAAAAAAAAAAAAAAAAAAAAAAAAAAAAAAAAAAAAAAAAAAAAAAAAAAAAAAAAAAAAAAAAAAAAAAAAAAAAAAAAAAAAAAAAAAAAAAAAAAAAAAAAAAAAAAAAAAAAAAAAAAAAAAAAAAAAAAAAAAAAAAAAAAAAAAAAAAAAAAAAAAAAAAAAAAAAAAAAAAAAAAAAAAAAAAAAAAAAAAAAAAAAAAAAAAAAAAAAAAAAAAAAAAAAAAAAAAAAAAAAAAAAAAAAAAAAAAAAAAAAAAAAAAAAAAAAAAAAAAAAAAAAAAAAAAAAAAAAAAAAAAAAAAAAAAAAAAAAAAAAAAAAAAAAAAAAAAAAAAAAAAAAAAAAAAAAAAAAAAAAAAAAAAAAAAAAAAAAAAAAAAAAAAAAAAAAAAAAAAAAAAAAATACACCCGTAGTAAATATAGGTGACCTAACAATAGAATAAACCAACAACTCAATTCGTAATAATAAGGGCTTGTTTAATGCTCGATTTGGATAACAAATAAATATATTATGCCCTTATTTGGTGTGGATTAAAATCAAATTTTTAATAAATTTTGATAAAAATCGATAAAATGTATGATTGAAAAATTGTAGGTCTCTTATTAAAATTAATTGTTGACTTTGATTTAGATTAAAATCTAGATTTTAATTCCTACTAAACAATGTTATGCTTCTCTAAATTAATCTTCTTCTTCAAGTGAGTATTTCAAAACATTCTATTTTTCACTGACGATGTTGATAACCATTTTTTTTCCTTAATATCCGAGTTATCTATTCCTTTTTTCGAAAAAGAAAAGGAAAAAAATGATAAATGTTTCTTATGAGTAATTTTTATTAATAATGTTTTTGCGCATAAGTGAATTCTTCACTTCTAAATAAAGTTTTCTGTCATAAGTAATTTCTTACTTACATGGACTTTTTTACTTATACGTAATTTTTTATTTACTAGGTTTAAGCAACGTGCAATGCACGTTTGCTTAGTTATATATAATTTTTTTGGTTCATTAAATAATTAATGATGTAATGTTTATGTAATTGATAAATAATTACACATTGTGATATATTAATTTTAACTTGAATAGTGTTAAATTCTAAATTAAAATGTATAAGTTTGTGTTTCGTACTATTATATTATATTAAATTTTGTATTTAATCATGAACTTTTATACATAATAAAATAATAGATAACATTATAATACAAAACTAAATAAATAAATATTTTTTCTTCATTGAGTTCAATGTACCTTACCAAATAAACTATTAGCATTTTTAAATTGATAATATCCACATCCATTTTTTTTTAGTTTCATTTTTTCCTAGTGACTAAAATGTAGTAGTACAATTTTTTTTGCATTTTCCATTCATTTATTAATAATGTTCTAAAAGGCGTAATGCGTTGCGAGATGTCGATGTTGAGAATCAAGAATCACAAGTTTAGGCGTGTCAATACGAAGGATAAGCGTCATAATACGTTTCATATTTTTAATATTATTTTAGTTATTTTTAAGACATTAAATATATTTTTATTTTAAAAAATATTTTTTTTTCTATATTATTAAAAAAAAAAGAGATTTTTTACTATATCATAAAATCATCTAATATTTAAAAATAATACTTACTAAACATTTAATATAATACTATAATATTGCCAAATAGTGTTAGGAGAATTTTAATTTTTTTTATTAATTAAGAAACTAAACATGAGCATTAATCATAGGATTTATACGAAAAGTTTGGGGATTTGATCATTCCGATATTTGAAAATGGAGATGAATGATTTTGATTCACAATCGAGAATGATTCCGACATGAAATTTGTGGAAATTCAACTGCGGTCGAACCGAATGCAATAAATACATAAAAATAATTTAAAGTAAATCTATCTTTACTAATTAGATTCATTATATATCCTACAATTAGTCCCAACATTAAAAATTAAAAATAAATTTGTTAAAATAGTTTACTTTGTTAAATTAAAATATTTTAAATTTATAGAAAATAATATCTAACATTAATATATTAATAATCAAGTGCAATTTAAATTAAATTTGAAAATTAAATAAATGAAAGAATGAAAGTGAATATTACAATTTAATTAGTTGTAATTCAAAATCAAATTAGTCAATTAGACATACATTTTAAAATGATTTTGATGAGTATTTTAACTTTTTTTTTTGTCACTATCCCACATTGGAAATTTATAAAACTATTGGAGTTAAGAGCATATATAAAATGCACAATCCCACATTGAAAGTTTATGAAACCTTTGGAGAGAAGTGTATCTATAAAATGAGCATGGCATCCAATACTTCTACATGGGCTTTAGAATTGTAAATTTTGAAGCCCAATTATGGAGTTAAATGATTTTTAAATTAAAAAAATTCCGTTAGTTTTTCCGTTAAATCAAGAAATTCCGTTAGTTTTTCCGTTAAACCAACAAATTTCGTTAAATACACACTTTTTATATATAGAAGATATATATATATTTGGCTGGTGAAATTTTGATCCCTTCAAATCTCACTACATCATCCTATTGGTAAATAAATCTTTAAGTTGTAAATTACAAATATCACAACCTTAAAAAGTTATGAGGGCCAAGTTGCAACAAGGTTCCTATTACAACAAGTTTTAAAAGTTTAAAACTAAAGGATTAAATCATATGTACTGAAATTTTTTTGCCAGAAGTTTTACACTCACTCACATGTTTGGGGCCCACCTAAATAAAAAATGAAAAAAAACCTGCCAACCCCACCTGCATTGCGTGTATCTAATTACTTCTGTGAAACCATGCTTTTGCACATGAAGCATGGTTATAGAACTAAATATTTCTTGGGCTTTACGGGGTTGATGATTAATGCTCAAAAATCAATTCTTAAGCAAACAAATTGTAAGGCTCCAACTTTATCTCAGATATTCTTCTATTATTAGAAATCGATAGCTCTCGAAATTTTTTTAGTATGACTATAATTTAGCAAAATTGAAGTATGAAGATAGAGATCGATTTAGGGTGTGTTTGAGTCACATTATTTTGAAAAAATATAGTTTGGAATAATAAATTAATAGAGAACGTCTGGTTGAAAAAAAAGGAAAAATTATTGATGTGATGAAAAATATTATTTTGTTGAAAAATGTGTGGTTGAAAATGAGTAGAAGAATGAGAATGAAAAATTTAATGTGCGTCAAACGGGGGATTAATTATGAACGAACTTTATTAATTAGTATGAAAGCCTTTTTTTAAAAAAATAAAAAAAATAAATCATAAATGCAATTCTTTTTCCCAAAAAAACGAATCAACCAAATAGGCAGGCAAAAAAAAAAAAAGAGCGGTGAACAAAAAATGGCTTTTAACTCTAGTTAGTATGTAATTTGATCAACCCTGGTTGGGTTCATTTGCTCCGACAAACAGACACGTTTATAAGCGTTAGCGTGTGAGCGCATCTGTACACAAAAGAATACCTTTCTTTTCTCGGATGCTTTCTCCACACAAAATATATTAAATTTAGGATCACATCGCAGAATTGAATTCCATTCTCAAGAAATTATCTTCATCCGATCGCGAAACAATTTTTCTTCGATCCTACCGAGGTGATAGCTTCTCCATCCTTCTATTTTTATTTTATTTCATTGTTTGCTATAATAATTTTCATCCATTTTTGTGTGTATATATAGTTAAGATTATCCATTCGGTCGTGAATATATTTGTGTAAGATCATCAAACCAATTAATTTTTATTTCCATGTTTTCTTGGTTTTCTTGTCAGGGTTTGACGCTGAACAGCTAATGGTTCATTTATCTGGAGCACCTTTGTGTGTGTAAATAATTGTATATCTATTTTTGTTTGCGTTATCAGAGGAGTATTGTTGTGATAGAGAGGGGGAGAGTGTGATGCTACTTTGTATTATTCTACATCAAAAACTAATGTAACATTTCCAATTTGTATTGTTTATTTGGCTCATATTTTTCTTCAACTTTTTGCGTGAAGACTATTTATTCTGCTCGGCAACACCATTTAATGCAAAGGGTATAATGCTATAGTTGTTGGCCTTTGCTATTGCCATAATAGCATTGATGCTCTGTTGGTTTCTTGTACTTAGTTGTGCTGTTTGCATATAACTCTCTGTTTCACACCCGTATTAGTTTCTTGATTTTTTTGCGTGCAATCATTTTTCCCTTTCTCTGGTTCTTGAATATCATGTCTACGCACGGACACAGATGTCTCGATGCATATGAATGAGTTTCTGATACATATGATATTTATTATATTTCTCGTCATAGAATGTGACAGAAAAATGTACATAGTTTTATACCTTTTTATACCTTTTTATACCTTGATATTGGATTGGATGAGTGCAGGTAATCATCTGGAATTTTTAGGAGGGCATGTTGTTATAATTCAGTAAAAATGGAGAGCTTAGCACAGTTGGAAGTTTTGTGTGAAAGGCTGTACAATTCACAGGACTCAGCTGAACGAATGCATGCTGAGAACACCCTGAAATGTTTTTCCACAAACATTGATTACATTTCACAGTGCCAATTTATTCTGGACAATGCACTGACACCTTATGCCTTGATGTTGGCTAGTTCGAGCTTGTTGAAGCAAGTGACTGAGCATAGTCTCTCTTTGCAGCTCCGCCTTGATATCCGTAATATATTATTAATTTTTGCACATTTTATATCTTCTTCAAGGAAGGAAGTTTGTTATTCTATTGTGGCCAATTGTCTTTGTTTGACATGATAGTAAGTTTTAGTATCATACTTAAGTTGGCTTCTTAAGGAGCAAGAGAGAAATGACACTCGAATTGATAAGATGTGTTTTTGGATTTTTGATTGGGTGGTTTCAAAGAAAAAAGAAGGTTTTTTTTTTTCCTTACTTTCTTTCTTCCCTTTTCCTTAAATTTTAGTATCATATCTCCACTAACGATGATTTCTTGTTAATTGTATACTGAATTTTCTAATGCATGGTAATGCTACAAGATTCAAAGCACAACCTGATTACTTCGAACAGATTGGTGTTTTGTTTAACTTTCAGAATATTCTCTGCTCTCTGAATTTATTACTTTGTACTTTCTATGAAGGAAACTACATTGTAAACTATCTGGCAAACAGAGGTCCTGAGCTGCAGTCCTTTGTGATTGGATCTTTAGTTCAACTTTTATGTCGACTTACCAAGTTTGGATGGTTTGATGATGATATATTTAGAGATGTGGTTAAAGAATCAATTAACTTTTTGAACCAGGTAATTTATGTTTATAGTGATTAATTTTGTTACAGTCGTGGAATTTGTCCCTTCTCTGTGCAGGCATTCATATGTGTTTATTGAGCAACCTTTTTAAACTCTTAACTATCTATCTTCCTAACTTGCATATTATTCCTCCGTAAATCAACCGAAGTAGTAGTTGTGCATGATGCATGTATTAGATCTCGTCGATTTAGTTTGAATATTGACAATTTGAAATTAAGAAGTTACTCAAGGGAAGGTAAAGTTAGTTTTCATTGACTATGGAAAAAGATGAGTTGCACGGAAGTGATCGATCTTCACTTGTATCATCTACGAAGGAAAGTCTAGAGCAACTCACAGGTGGTTAAGCCGTTAAGGGAAATGGATGGGGACTTAAAGTGTAAGTTATGCCTTGCATGTAACGACCCGGGCTTTATGTCTAAGCCGTTAGATCATAAGTACTATCCGCTCTAAAAGAGCTTGAACCCATATTATCTTTTATGGATTGTTACCACGTCCCAGGATTCGAACCCAAGGCTTTGGCTTTACGATATATTTAAGTTGATCTCTTAACGGAAAGGTCACGAGTTTGAATCTTGGGGACGTAATAGAAATTCGTGAGGGATAAGATGATAGATGTCTTCCCAGAGCAGACAATACGTAAGAGAACAGTCAGGTACGAGGCTAGGATTGTTACAAAAAACTCATTTTTTTATAATGACCAGACTTTGATGACCATGCCGTTAACATGCATACTATCCTCTATGAGAGAGCCAACCCATCTTGCCCCTCACGATTTTATGCCGCGTCTCTAGAATTCGAACCTATGACATTTCCCTTGAGAGAGATTTAAGTTGAATTAACTTACCAGGATTCAACTTAAGTCTCTCTTAAGGTAAAGATCATGGACTCGAATCCTTGGGACGTGACATAAAGCCCTGAGAGGTAAGATGAACTTGGCTCTCTCACAGCGAAACTATACACTAATCCTATTAATATAAGGAAGCTAAATCCTAAAAGAAAATAAATTAAAATCCTAATATAAAAGAAATTAGAAATCGCATTCTAATCAATAAAGAAAAGAAATCATATTCTAAACAAAATATTAGAATAAAAAGTTAAAACTTAATATAACTAGACATCTTATTATAAATATCTTTTTTTTTGAAAGGTAATCATAATTTTATAAATCAATGCATAATACACGGGGGGTGTACAATCATTTTAGTTCAGAAAAAAAACGATATGAAATTAGGCAGCCCATCTATATGCCTAATAGCCGCAATATTAAACCAAGTATACAATGTCAGATAAAACAATTCTCTAATCTGCGCTATGGTCCGTGATTGGTCTTCGAAACAACGGTTGTTTCTTTCTCTCCACAAGCACCATACGATGCATCCCGGAATAAGGTCCCAAACAAGTTTACTATCGTTATCTCGCAACTTCCTCCTCCATGCCTTTAGCAGGTCCTCCAGGCTCCTTGGCAATACCCAATCCATGTTTTGTGACGACAAAATATCATTCCACAGTAGGCGAGCGTTCTCACAGTGAAGAAACAGGTGGTCAATCGTCTCCCCATCCCTCTTACACATATAGCACCACTCGGTAACATAGAAGCCCCTAGTACGAAGATTGTCCACCGTTAGTATTTGTCCTCTAACCGCTGCCCAAAGTAAAAATGCCACACGAGGGGGCAATTTGCATTTCCAAACCATCTTCCAAGGAAACGAACTCTCGTCAATACCCAATAAGGATCTAAAATAGGTGCAGACTGAGAAGATACCATCGCGAGTCAGTTTCCACCTACTGCAGTCACCCTCTCCAACCCTTATATGAACCTCATAAAGGGATGTCAAAAACAGTGCATAGTCCTCCAACTCCCAGTCCTGCAAACCCCGACCAAAAGCAATGTTCCAACTGGAGCTCCCATCATGGGATTCTAAAACATCATACACCATGACAGACGGTTCCAACGCAATTCGGTATAAGGGAAAACCAATTTGAGTGGTTGATGACCACACCAACAATCATCCCAAAAACTGATGGAGCTACCATTCCCCACAATAAAAGTCAATCTGTCCCGAAAGTCATTCCATCCTCGCCGAATATACCGCCACAAACTCACCTCATAGGAGCCACGCCTCTCACCCGAACACCAACCCCCCTCCATGACGCCATATTTAGCCCCTATGATTTCTCTCCAAAAAGCCTTGTTAAACAATAGAAGACTTCTCAATCCGAGACCACCAGATCTAATAAGAGAACAAACAACTCGCCAATTAACCAAATGTAGTTTCCTCTCCTCCCCTAAGCCTCCCCAAAGAAACTTCCTTTGGATCCTCTCTAATTTTTTTGCCACTGCGCAAGGAATGGGAAATAGTGACATGAAATAAGTAGGGAGATTCGATAAAGTGGATTTTATGAGAGTAAGGCACCCTCCCTTCGAGAGATACATACGCTTCCACCCCGCAAGTCTTCTCTCCACCCTTTCGACAATACCATTCCAAATCTGTGTACTTTTAAACCGAGCTCCTAGAGGAAGCCCAAGATATGTCATAGGCAATTGCGCCACCCTATAGCCCATAATCGCAGCCAACTCCTCTACGTTATCAACCTCTCCCACAGTGATAGCCTCAGATTTTCCCAAATTGATTCTCAATCCAGAGACAGCTTCAAAGTACAAGAGTAGGCGACGCAGGTTTCTGAACTAATCTGCATCTGCGTCACAGAAAATCAACGTATCATCTGCAAATAGTAAGTGAGAAACAGCAACTGCTCAATACCAAAGCCCTTTAAAAGGCTTTGGCCCACTGCCTTCTCAAGCATCTTGCTCAGAGCTTCCATAACAATGACAAATAGCAAAGGAGACGGAGGATCTCCTTGTCTCAGTCCTCTACTACTACGAAAATAACCCTCTGGAGTACCATGCACCATAATTGAGAAAGAAACCGTAGAAATACAAAACTGGATCCACTGGCACCACTTCTCCCCAAAGCTACATCGCTTGAGCATATATATCACAAAACCCCAATTAACGTGATCATGGCTTTCTGGATGTCAAGCTTGCATAACATTCCTGGAACCCTTAGTCGCATTCTGGAATCAATGCATTCACTAGCAATAAGTACGGAGTCCAAAATCTGTCGACCTTTGACAAAAGCATTCTGGAATTTAGACACTACCTTACCCAGCACCTCCTTCAATCTATTCGCCAAAATCTTCGAAATAATCTTGTAAACCCCACTCACTAAGCTAATAGGGTGAAAATCCTTAATATCTGTCGCTCCCGGCTTTTTGGGAATAAGCACAATAAAAGTCGCATTAGTGCTTCGTAAGAATCTTCCTCCCTGGAAGAAGTAGGTAAGAACGTCCATAATATCAGATCGCACCACTTCTCAACAACCCTTGTAGAAAGAGAACGAGAATCCATCTGGTCCTGGGGCTTTATCATCATTCATGCTAAACACCACCTTCCTAACTTCATCCTCCCCAAACGGTCTCTCTAACCAAATGACATCCTCCTCATTAATAGTAGAGAAGTCCAGTCCATCCAACCTTGGCCTCCAGTCCAACTGCTCTCGGTAAATATTCTGATAAAAGCTTACTATATGGGTCTTAATCTCCTGTGGCTCCTCAAGTAACCCCATCCACCTCTAACATAGTGATAGAATTGTTGCGTCTGTTGGAGTTGGCAACATTATGGAAGAATTTAGTGTATCTTATTATAAATATCTAATCATAGCCCTTGTTTGACACACATTAAAATTTTCATTTTCATTCTTCTACTCATTTTCAACTACACATTCTTCGATAAAAATAATATTTTCCACACATGAATAACTTTTCATTCTTTTTCAACCGCACATTCTTCATCAATCTATTATTTCATAATACATTATTCCGAAATAATATGGCTCACACACCCTTAATCTTATTTACAATAGGATTGTCCTACATTAATCTCTCCCACTTGGGAAAAAATTCGTCCTCAAGTTTTATTGAATAAAAGAATCCTTGATAACTTGTGTGTATTTGAGCATGGCTGGGATTCGAGGAAATTCTCTAGCCACATGTTGCCGTGTTCTATGTTTGTTGAAACAACCGACATTCATAATAATTAAGGTCTGCAAATTCTTGTCAGCTTGCTTATCCATGGGCTCGTGATTCCTTTTAAGACTCAACGCAGCCAGCTTTTGCGTGATGTTATGAAAGGGTTTCATCGATCATCCTGATTCGTTGTTCGAGTTTGTTGAGCCTTCGTTCGTTGTCGGGTGATCGAAGGCCACCAAAACCATCGTTTGCCTCAAATTGAGGCAATTCCCTCGTTCTGATACTAATTTCGTGCGGAAGCGTTTATAAAATTCTTGTAATAAAAATTGAAAATAAGAACTATATCGGAATAATCTTGCTTTGTATTAATTTATGATTGATTGAATTGAAAAGTGTACAATGTCTTTGTATTTATAGGCAAAATTGTACCATAATCCTATTAATATAAGGAAACTAAATTGTAAAAGGAAATAAATTAAAATCTTAATCTAGAAGAAATTAAAAATCCTATTCTAATCAATAAAGAAAAAAAATTCTATTCTAAACAAAATATTAGAATAAGAATATAAAATTTATTACAACTAGAAATCTTATTATAAATATTCAATCTTAATCCTATTTACAATAGGATTGTCCTACTTCAGAGCCTATAGTCATTGGTAAAATGACTCGTGCTTCTGTTTGTTTCTGTTACATTATACAAGTTTATAACTCTCTCGAATGAACCTAGCAGAGATCGAAGTTCGACCCGTTATTATAACCGTTTCAGTTCATCTGTGATATTGAACCCACAGATTATTGGAACGTGAGAGTTGGAATTCAAGAATGTTAAAATGATAAATGATGAGGTAGGGTCTGTAAATGAACTTAAGGTTTTGCATGTTCTCTAGGAATTACTAGGATAGGAAATTATAGTTTGAGTACATGTTGCGTTTTTTATTTCGCAAGTGTACGATATCGGAACAAGCAATATAGTGGACATTTGAGTCCGAATTATCGTTCCCATGAGTACTATACTTTAGGTCTATAAATGAACTTAAGGTTTTGCATGTTCTTTAGGAATTACAAGGATAGGAAATTATAGTTTGAGTACATGTTGCGTTTTTTATATCGCAAGTGTACGATATCGGAACAAGTAATATAGTGGACATTTGAGTCCGAATTATCGTTCCCACGAGGACTATACTTTAGGTCTTAATATACTTTTTCTAACTCTTATTTGATAAAAACAAGTAAATAATTATGATGATTTTGACTAACTACTTTTAACAAGTTGAAAATATAATGTCTTTACTTATCAAAAAACAAGTTGAAAATATAAAAATGTTGCAAACATTGGATAATTGGAGAAATAGATATGTGATGAATATTAGGGCATAACAATTTCATCTATTGATCACATTTATTCTTAATTCAAGATTAATAACATAATGTAGTGTTCGATCGAATTCTTCTATTGTATTCAATTTACCACTCTCGAGTTCTCATTGAGCCTATTTAACTAATTTAATTCCATATGTCTATGCAAATCAATTTTATTTAAACGAAACACTGGTTCTAAGAATTCAACTTATGATCGCAATAATTAGTATAGGTATCTCTACACGTTATACTAATTTACCGGGTTTTATTATATGGTCTAAATCTCAAACTCACCTCTCGATTCGTAAGAGACTCACATAATCATCAAATTATTGATCAGGTAATTCAATGCATTAAACTCATAATAAAACCAACACATAAATAAATAACCCACATAAATCTTGAATATAAAAATAAAGGATCACAAGTCGATTAAATTGTTTTCCCTAATATAAAAATTAGTTATTCATATTGGAAGAAAAAACAAGAAAAAGTGGAAAGATGTCACCAAGAATTGATGAAACGTGAAATTTTCTGGCAAAAATTGAAGTTGGCTCCTTTTCTTATTCTCTTCTTTCTCCTCTTCACATTTTTTCTACAGGTTTTGATTCTCTTTGGTTGACTTTCTCTTTCTCCTTCTCTCTTCCCTTCTTTTTCTCTTTCTCCCTTTTTCTCTTCTCTCTCTTTTTTTTTCCTTTCTTTACTGTTTTTCCCTCTTTTCTGTCCGTCGCCCTTATGTCTTCTGTACGTGAATGCCCCCCCTTTTGTTTTTGTGTAATGTGTGTATATATAGTGTAATATATAGGTTTAAAAATATATGGGTTTAATTTGGGCACCAATTAAAATTTCGAATGTAAGTCTATTGAGGTCCATTTAATTATAACCCACTTAATATATTATTTCTCTTCAAGGAATTCATCTTTAGATTTTGACATTTTTCGCCACTTTTGCATTCTTTTCCCCACTTCTTCATTAAATATAAAATTTTCCCTACAAAACATAATATAACATAAATTAGGTAGAATTTAATTCAAAAGACAATAAAATATCATGATTTAGGATTACAAATAAGTGTACAATCTACACTTATCAGTACACCCTAATGCTCTTAATCTTATCATTTGAAGTATTTAATAGCCAGTATGAAGATCTGTGATGGAAATCTCTAATGTTCAGTCATTCTTAAATGTAACGACCAACACGTCCACACATCAGATGTGAAATATGACCTGAATCTTGGTTAAGTAATCTCGACTATATATTACTTATTTGAAGCAGATATTGAAGGAACTGGGAGCCTAGCATCACAGAACATAAAATTCCTTCTAGACATATGAAAATCTAAACAAGTATGAAATATATGCTCCCTTAAAATCACGATAATCTATTTCAAGTTATTATTGTCTAATCTTATATATATTGAGAAATCTTCTCTTTGACTCTTCTCCGGCATCTAAAACATGTGTGTCCTATTTACTTTTTTTTTTTGATAAGTAATCAGTATATTAATTAATAAATCAAAAGATAATACACGGGGAATGTATTATCAACATAAACAGTGCAGAAACGACATGAAATTAGGCAACCCTTCTATATGGTTATCAGCCACAGTATTAAACCAATTGTACAAAGTGAGATAAAACAGTTCTCTGAGCTGCTCAAAAGTTCTTATTTGATCTTCAAAACAACGGTTGTTCTAAGCCAATCAAACATGCTATTTTCCAATTTATTTAAAAACAACGAGAAAACCTATATTTGGGAAAGTGAAAACAATTGCTCCAAGTTTTTACATTAGAGGTTCCAAGATCAAAACTAGAATAAGAGTATTTTCTGTTCTGTCATGCCTCCCGGTTCTTTTGTGGGGATAAAGTAATCTAACATAAAATTTATTGACTTTATTGCATGCTTTAATTACTACATCAAATAATTTGAAAGACCTTTTTAGTTTTTAAAGCCTACGTGGATACCTATTTTAATTTAATTTAATTTTTTTATGTACATAGAAATTGTGAGTTTATGCTCATGCTTGTATGCAACCTCCCTTGTCCCATCCGGAAGCAAGACTTATTGGTTCCCCCTGCATGAAGATGTAAAAATACATCAAGAGATGTTCAATGCCCATAATTTAGTAATTTGTTATAATCTTATTCTCACAGGTGTATTGTTGAAAAGGTGTCTGAGAGTGCATAAGATGTTTCAGTCTTTACAATTAAATGTGAACCATAGCACAAAATTCTAGTCATGATGATAATAGTAAAAAAGATACATTGATTGTACTTAGCAAGAAGGACTATATTATGCACTATGCTATATAAAAATAGTGGTGTTTTCTGATAATTACTGGACATTTTAAAGTAAGCTTGTCAACTAAATTTTAGCTGGTTAGTACAACTCCTCTCATAGACAAAATTGGGAGTTCGATTGTCCCGGGTAACAGCGGTTAAGGTTCATTACATCCTTTTCTATCTGATAGGAAATACTACACAAAAAGTTTTGGACTATGATGCATGAATACTCTTATTACGACGATGTGCCTATGTCTGACGTGTCATGTTGGATCTACACACTCGTCATATTTAAATTACCGAACCACCACTCTGGCAAATGTTCCACATGCCATGTGTCGTACTTATATTAAAAATTATAAAAATAAAGATATAATACATGAATTTAAAATTTTTAAAGATTTTAAATCTACCTGCCTTTTTTGAAAAATCATGTATCGGCGTGTCTATGTCGTGTCATGTCCATATTGCGTATCCGTGTCCATGCAACTTAGGTTATAGAGCCTAACTTCTTTTGATAGACAACTGATTATGGATAAAACAGATAATAAAGACATCTGATTATTGATAAAACAGATAATATATTCTGCTTAAAGAGGTAAAAATTGGAGTCCCTGTTTGATTTTAATAATTCAATATCTGCATAACATCTGCTACTGAGCCTACCAGAGATCTTTTAGTCAGAAAAATCTATGCTTTATAAGATCGTTCTAACAATTGGACTTCAACATCCGGCTGTTAGATGTTTATTTACGACGATAACAAAATTCTGCCTGTAAGAATGCATGGCATGCATTTCTGAAGGATTATTGACTGTCAAGGTCACCATCCTAATGAACCCTGAGGGGTAGCTTAATTGGTCAGGTCTTGGGTTTGCTCCCCAATGGTCACCAGTTCGAGTCCCCTCAGGGCCATTGAGGTGAGAAACGGCTGTAAATTTCAGGGCCCCGTGGGATTAGTCGAGGTGCGCGCAAGCTGGCTCGGACATCCACGGTTATAAAAAAAAAAAAAAAAAAAAAAAAAAAAAGAGGTCACTATCCTAATCCATATTTTTATCTCCATCCTTTTCATTTCCTGGGGAAAAGGGAGGGTAACCGGTTTTCTTTTATCATCATCACTATCTTCGCTGTATTTTTGCAAGTGGAGGAGCCTGATATTTGTTACAATGAAATTCTGTACTCAGGAGTCAAGTGATTTGTATAATAATCATTATTGATGGTTACTTTGAGACTGGAAGGTTGATTTATGGGGGCTGGAAAAGTTGCCACTCTCCATTTACCTTTAAGGTGAACGTCTTACGATTCAAAATTATAGACAAAAGATGGACATGTGCCAACATAAGAAAAACAAATGAAAAGAGAAATACGAGATGAAAGGAGTCACAGAAGATAACAGGATATATATTCAGTGAGATCTTCAAAAATTTTGCCTATTGTAAGAGGAGAGGGTCTTTATGCTATTTCTCTGGAGCAACAATTATTTTTCCTTTCTAAATTATTTAGTTACCTATAAATATCATTTCGATACCGATTAGGTTCTTTTTTCACATGTTTCAGAGCTTATTTGTTTTCCCTTTTCCCCTTATCATTCCAACCTGATCCTACATATAATCGATTTTATCTTTTCAACGCCAACTTCTGCTATTTGAACTGATTGTATTTGTTCCACATGAATACAAATTATTTAGTTTGCATGTCTTGGACAGCATCGCCATTCTTTTGGAAATCTATTCACGTTTAATTTCTCTGTGCGTCTTTCTTGCCATGTTTCTGCTTTTAACTAAGTTATTGTAATTGGTTGCTAATGTTTATGCTAGAATTCTTGACGAGGTTTCTTTATTTATCAGGCGACATCAGGTCATTATGCTATTGGTTTAAGGATATTAAATCAGCTTGTTTCTGAGATGAATCAGGTTGGACTCTTTTAACATTCGTCCAAGTTTTTCGTTAGTTTGAAGAAACCAAAGTTCACAGAGGAATTATAAATTGGAAGATCTTTGAAATTCTTGCTTGCTTCAGCATTTTATGGAATCACAGCTTTGCACTGTCACCTGATATTTGACCCTTGTTTGAGCTCCATTTTAATGAAGTTTCGGAAAAAGTATTTTGGAATAGTAATTTTTTGGAGAATGTGTGGGTAATAATAAGTAAGGAAAAGTTTTGGGTTTACGTGTAATATTATTTTATTGAAAAATGTGGGGGTTGAAAAAATGGATTTTTGGTTTAATGGAGCCCAAACAAGGGTTTACTGTTGACTGAATTAATTTTTCTTATAATTTCATTTAAGACTATAAAAAGCTATTATGTTTTTCCTTTTTCACCATCCTCAGATTTCTCATGTCTGGGTTCTACTTGATGTTTCTTGACTTTATTCTTTCAGCCAAATCCAGGAGTGCCTTCATCGCATCATCGAAAGGTGGCCTGCTCTTTCAGGGATCAGTCTCTTTACCAAATTTTTCAGATATCTTTAACTTCTTTGCATCAACTAAAAAATGATGGTAATGTGCTAGTTTTCGTTTTCATTTTGTTACAGGTGTTAACTAATAGCTTGATTCCTTTGTTTTTAACTGCGAGAGTAGTCTGATAGTTATTAATTTGAAAATTGCAGCCATGAGTCGCTTGCAAGAATTGGCACTATCCCTATCACTGAAGTGTTTGTCTTTTGATTTTGTTGGGACGACAATTGATGAAAGCTCTGAAGAATTTGGAACTGTTCAGGTATATTTTGTTTACCTGGCATTAAAACGAGTTTAGCATTAAAGATATCTTACGATCTTTATGCATATATATTAATGAGAGATTGTTGTCGATGGACGTATTCTGGAAATTTTATATAGCTGATCTAGCTTTTATTTCACATCACAGATTCCATCTTCTTGGAAGCCACTGTTAGAGGATCTTTCTACGCTTCAGATATTTTTCGATTATTATGCACTCACAAAGCCTCCCATCTCCAAGGAGGTGAGATCACAATGTGTATCCCTATATTATAATCTTTACACTGTCCTCATCTGATTTTAATTTATGGCATTACAATGCCCAGTTCTTGGGGTTTTTTTGTGATTTTGTGTTGTGGCTATACAAATTCTGAACTTGATTACTATCGTGGATATTTTGTTTGTGCTTATCTAACGTTTTAAATTACGAGGTGCTTTCCAGTCTCTGGAGTGCTTAGTGCGATTGGCTTCTGTAAGACGCTCTGTTTTCACTAATGATGCTACGCGCACCAAGTTCTTGGACCATCTCATAGCAGGAACAAAAGAAATTTTAAGAACAGGGCAAGGTATGCAGGAACTGTTCTTAAACTTTTTCAGTTTATACAACTTTATACATGTGGATAAACCCGAGAAACCACATCTTTCTATATAAGTACTTTCGTTATTTTCTTAATATCTGCGGTACGGTGCCATTATTGGCAGATTTACAGCAATATGTTTACTTCTTAGGCACCGGAAGTTGAATGTAATGAGCCGCTTTTTCTTACTTTTGATAATTTTGCTGGCATTTTACTCTTTTTGAAGTGGAATTGGTCTTTAGTCTAATTTTCATAGTTAGATTAATTTTGGTACTTACTAGGAAAACTTTTCCTTTAGAATTAGTCTCATCGAGGCATAGGGTCATCAGGTAAATTGTTACAACGGAATGTGGGAGGTATTCTGTTAAGAGTAGATATCTCAGTTACTTGTGTAAGTCCCTTAAAGTCTTTTCATAAAGATATCTTCTCTCTCTTCGCTTTAGTTGACAATGATGAAAGACCACCTGTGAAATCTCATGGAAGAAAATAATCATATCACTGAGAATAGTGCTGTCTGTAAACGTATGCAGAGATTATTGTCCTCTGGAACTTCCAGCACATCATTTCTGGAATTTTGTCATGAATTCGAACTCCATCTCTTTGCACGAGTTCGTTAGGCTGTTGATCCACATAGATTGTTACTTAATATTTTTTTGCTTCCCAATGGGCTGGCAAGTTGTGGATCTTCTTTACTCCGATTCCAAGTTGTTGGACGCAAAAGAATAGAGAAATCAATACAAGTATTTAACGTGGCTCGGCGATATGCTTACGTCTATAAGGAGCGAAGCGGAAATTTTATTCAGTATGAATAATAGAGTTACATCATTAGTATTCATACTAACCCTAGCCCAAGTGCGCACAAGAGTTTAGGGTCCGTACAAGAAAATACACCTGCACTTGTGTTCCACTCTATATGAGTCACATATACAACACAAGTGATGCATTTTGGATGCTTATTGATATAATTTTTCATGGAAAATACTGAAAGTTTAGAATCCGTTTGGCTTCCTTTCTATGGAAATTGTCCATTAAAGTGATAATATTGTCCACTATTGAGTCTAAAATTTGTTTCAATTGTCAAAAATAAAAAAATTTAAAAAAAAATAACCATACCGAATATCATTCATTTGGCTTTGTTTGACATGGAAATTGTCAACAAAAGTGAAATTTTTTTTTGCAATGGTTGATAGAATTTGTTGCCATTACTGAAAAAAAAAAAAAAAAAAAAGGTGGAAATTGGTTTCCCACCTAATAGGTGGGAAAACAAAATGAAGAAAGTGTGCATCAAATGGTTGTACCTAAAAAAATATGGAAAACGTTTTCCATTGAAAAATTTACCTATCAAACAGCTTTTTAAGGGTGAAAAAGGAAAATGTTTTCCTTTTCCATAGAAAACTAAGGCTATCAAACGGAGCATAAGATTCAAAAGGCGATTAATTTGCTATGGTTTTGACTGGAATCCATAATTATAGAGAAAAAAAAGGCTAAGGCCTAATAACTTTATGGCCGTAGTGAATTTGAAGTGCAAACATTCATATTATCCAAATTAATCAAAATTATATGATTAATTAAAATAAGTTCCAAAAAGCGAATTTAGCCCTTTTTTGGGCTCCATTAAAATCAAATTTTAGGGAAAAATATATTTTGGAATAGTGATTTTTTGAAGAATTCGTGGTTAAAAATGAAGATTTTTTTTTTTGAATTTTACCTGAAATATTAATTTATTGGAGAATATGATTGACAAGAAGTGAGAAAAATGCATTTTGAATAAAATGGAGCCCATTAATGTGACACAAGATCACGCTGCAATAACTTCATTTTTTCAAACTTTTCTGTTAACTAAAAAATTTATTAATATACAAGCTGTGCAGAACTAATTCAATTCTCTGTTCTCTTTACTAACCAAGAGGTCCATTCAAAAATTTACATAATCAAGAATGAATTGCCTATTTCAAAAAAATAAAATAAAACGAGTTCCTTTGATTTGTCAAAATTATAGAGAATGAATTCTTTCTTCACGCCTTCAATGGTTCTTCAGTTCATCTTACCTTCAAAAGGAGACCGTCTCACTCTTAAAGTCTACTATGTCGAACCTTCCTACTTATTTCTTATCATTGTTTCCTATTTCTGTTGCGGTGGCAAAAAGATTAGAGAGGATCCAACGGGAGTTTCTTTCGGGAGGAGGAGAAATTACATTTGGTTAACTGGCATGCAGTTTGTTCTCCTATTAGATTCGGTGATCTCGGAATGAGAAGTCTTGTATTGTTTAATAAGGCTTTGTTGGGTAAATGGTCGTGGCCTTTTGGAGTGGAGAGGGAGAGTTTTTGGAGGGATATCATAGGGGCAAAATATGGTGTTATGGAGGGGGAATGATGCTCTGGTGAGAGACGTGGTTCTTATGGGGTAAGTTTGTGGAGGTATATTCGGCGTGGGTGGAGCGACTTTCGGGATAGGTTGACTTTTGTTGTGGGGAATGGTAATACCGTCAGCTTTTGGGATGATTGTTGGTGTAGAGATCAACCGCTTAAGGTGAGATTTCTTTCTTTGTATCGTATTGCGTTGGAGCCATCTGCCATGATGAATGATGTCTTAGATGTTCATAATGGGAGCTCCAGTTGGAACATTGTTTTTGGACGAGGTTTGTAGGACTGAGAAATGGATGATTATGCATTGTTTTTGACATCTTTGTAGGACTGAGAAATGGATGATTATGCAGGAGGGTGATTGTAGCAGGTGGAGGTTGACGCGAGATGGTGTTTTTTCAGTTCGCACTTATTTTAGATCCTTATTGGGACACGTAGAGAGTTCATTCTTCTGGAAGATGGTTTGGAAATGTAAATTGCCCCCACGAGTGACATTTTTACTATGGACGGTGGTCAGAGGACAGGTGTTCACGGTGGATAACCTTCGTACGAGGGGTTTTTATGTTACAAAGTGGTGCTATATGTGTGAGAAGGATGGGGAGACGATTGATCACTTATTCCTTCATTGTGATGTTGCTCGTTTACTATGGAACGATATTTTGGCGTCGCGGCACATGGATTAGGTGTTGCCGAGGCGAATGGAGGACATGTTAAAGGCATGAAGGAGAAAATTTTGAGACGAGTATGGCAAACTTGTATGAGACCTTATTCCAGACTGCATCGTTTGGTTTATGTGGGAGAAAGAAATAGTCGCTGCTTTGAAGACCAAACACGGACAATAAAGCAGTTTAGGGAATTGTTTTATTTGACATTGTATATTTGGGTTTCATGCTGTGTATTATGCATTGATTAATGAATATTTGATTACTTTTCAAAAAAATCTTACCTTCACCACTACCAAATGGTACCAGCTGAACATTAGTTCCTCAACCCTGACAGGCATCACCTAAGCTATACTAAAAACTTAAAGAACACGTGGTTTGTTATTGATGGGACTTAAGTAAGACAGGTTTTCTGCATGTGAAATATACTTAATGTTGGATGCATGTAATTATGTAACTTGGTTTTATTTGAATGTTTCTCAATGATATGGTTTACTAGTACTTTTAAATACAATACAAAATACATGACCTTTTCTCTTTAGTTTCCTGATGCAATTTCCACACCTGGATGCAGTACTGTTATCTTTTTTCCTCCTTCTATTGTTTTCACTTTTTAGTTTTTTTGATCTTCTGATTTATTTGTCATTTTCTTTCCTGAGGCGAATATTGATAAAAGCGATTATCAGAAGCGACCTGTTCTTTCATCATTCCTTACCATTCTCCAGACTTCATGCTTGCGAACTGTTTCATAAATAAAATATTATTTTAAAAAAGCCAATAGTGATTTTTTTTGTTTAAAACTTCTCCCATTTGAATCCCGTATTTTTTTGGCCAGGTTATCTTGTTTTGTGATAACATTGATAATACTTCTAGTGTGGCGCTACTGATTATTATGATTATCCATCTTCTTGTTTCCAATTTTCTTGCTTCTTGCCTTTTATCATACCCTAACAATTCAGTTAAGAATATTTTATTCATCTTTAAACCAGGTCTTGCCGATCATGATAACTACCATGAGTTCTGTCGTCTTCTTGGACGATTCAGAGTTAACTATCAGGTAGCTGACTCGTATACTTACAGTCTTTGATCTATCCTTTCTAAAATGCTATTAGTATGTTTTGTGTTTGGTTGTGTAGCGATAACTCCTTGCAACTATAAGCCTGTGCATGTAATACTTGATATGCAAATCCAGCACCATGTTATTTTTTTTTGGCATTTTGTTCATTAACACTATACTTTGTTTAAATATACATTCATCTTTTTTTTTTGTACTTCCTCCAATCTCAACTGTATGCAATGTTTCTAAATGGAAGCGTGTGTTTCAAGATTCATACAGTGGGAGTAATAAGGATTTAATCATGGGAAATAGGAGGATGGAACTGACAATGTAAACATTTTAAATAACAATAATAAGATTTGAAGTAAATTGGGGACCCAAGATTTAAGCAAGTTCAAAATCATGGTTGTTTAGCCTCTTTCTTTCACACATTCTGGGATTCTGTGTTTCAGTGTATCTATGCATTTCTATCTTATTCTCTGGTATTATATATGCAGTTTGCATGGCTTTCACTCGTTCTGCTTATGGGTCATTCTTTGATTTTCAATAATGTTCTTCTTGTTGCAATTAAAATTGTCTGTATGAAATTGAGTTTCTGTGTGTGAGTAAACTTGATGTCATGTTGCAGTTGTCAGATCTTGTGATTATGGAAGGCTACAGTGATTGGATACGTTTAGTTGCAGAGTTCACTTCAAAATCTTTGCTGTCCTGGCAGGTGAGCAGTTGTAAAGAATCTTTCCTGAATTTGTGATATTTATTTGTATGATTTTACTTGACTGTAGAAGGCATCCGGATGTGATATTGTCAATGTTGAAGGACTTTGAAAATTCTGCTTTTCTTCTAATTTTCTACCTGTCTTTGCTTATGGTACATTCTCCATTGGAGAGAGCACAATGCCAGTTTTTGCTCTAAAATCGATTTTAAGTTTGTGTCCTCTTGCAGTGGGCCAGCAGCAGTGTGTATTACCTTTTAGGGCTGTGGTCTAGGTTGGTCAGTTCTGTACCATACTTGAAAGGTGACGCACCTAGCTTACTTGATGAATTTGTGCCAAAGATAACCGAGGGTTTTATCACATCAAGATTGGATTCTGCTCAGGTATGTTTTTAATCACACTGACTACTCTTCGAATAAAGTTTCTGAAAGTACCGTCTTATCTGCCTCTCCTTGTCGCTGTCAGGCTGGGCTGCCAGATGATATTTCAGAGCATCCATTGGACAATGTTGACCTTCTTCAAGATCAGTTGGATTGCTTCCCCAATCTTTGTCGATTTCGAGTATGACCTTTGACAAATTTTCCTTTATACTTTCTCACTGTTGCATTTTATTTTGTTATTATTTTACCTACTCAATGTTGTATTTCATATTTACCTATGTATGCTTCTTATCTCAGTACGAAAGCAGTAGCATGTTTCTTATAAATGCCATGGAACCTATTTTACAAATATATGTGGTAAGCTGAAGGTTCATTCTAGAAGGCTTTTTTTTTGTTGAATTCCTTGTTAGCTCCTGAGATTTTATGTATTATGACAAATTTTTTTGGTCCTTTTCTAATAGGAAAAAGCGCAGCTCCAGACTGGTGATACCAGTGAACTTTCTGTGGTTGAAGCCAAGCTTGCTTGGATTGTACATATAATAGCGGTTATTGTGAAAATAAAACAGTGTGCTGGGTCCAGGTAACCATAGTAAATTAGCAACATGTTATCTGATTTAAATTTCTGAGCCTCTTATTACAGCTTCAACTGACTCTTATGTCTGCCGTTCAGCGTCGAGTCACAAGAAGTGATTGATGCAGAACTTTCTGCTCGTGCTTTGAGATTAGTAAATGTTGCTGATAGTGGGTTGCACAGTCAGGTAAACCAGCAGAAAAATTAGGACTGTGATGTTGAATTTTAATCATTAATGAAGAAAAGCATCTGCTTTCTATAGCTTTTTCTTTTGTAGATTTCCTGGTTTCTACTCGTTTGAGCATTAACTTCATTATAGTTATTTTTTAATTCACACTTCCTCTTTACTGTGTTTGCACGTTCAGACCAATTCTCTGGTATTATTATTAAGATGCAGAAAGAAAAATAAAATGTGCTGTTCCGCAGCTTCCGCTACAGCTTTCCTTTTGGTTAAAAATTTCTGGAAGATCTGCACCGAAAAACGTCGCTTAAAACCTCAAAATCTTGTGTTAAGGATTTAAGTTCATTTAATTTGATTACTCATCATAATAATTTGTAACATCTTTAGCGGAATGCTGACGCATGCTTAATATATACTTTTCTGATCAACAGAGATACGGTGAAATAAGCAAACAAAGACTTGATCGTGCGATTCTCACATTTTTTCAGCATTTTAGGAAAAATTATGTGGGAGACCATGCTATGCATTCATCAAAGGTAATAATAGTTCTCCTCATTTATAAAGCTTCGTTTAATGTTGCATCTTGACACTTGTTTATTTTATTGCAGCAGTTATATGCCCGATTATCTGACCTTCTTGGACTCCACGATCATCTTCTATTATTGGACTTTATTGTCCGAAAAATTGCTACCAACCTCAAGTGTTACACAGAGGTGATATTTTTACTCTTGCATCCTCTTGCTGATCTTGCTTAGGGAATTTGTACGGTATCTTATTTTGTTCTTAAATGCAGAGTGAGGAAGTTATTGGTCATACTTTAAGTCTATTCTTGGAGTTGGCATCTGGGTATGATATTGTGTGATATTGTGTTGTATCTTGTACATTAGAATTATTTTCATCTTCTAAAGCAAGCTTTATGCATTTGTTGTACCATTTTCTTTTCTTGCAGTTATATGACAGGAAAGCTACTTCTCAAGTTGGATTCTGTCAAATTCATACTGTTACATCATCACGTAAGTGCAACCAATCTGTTTTTTGTGTCAGTTTTATTGTGCATCTATTTTGGTGGAAATCTTTCTCATTCACGCCTATCCTCATTTATATATCCTTTTTCCTGGATTCCTGAATCTAGAAGGAGCATTTCCCATTTCTGGAGGAGTACAGATGCTCTCGAAGCAGAACAACGTTTTATTACACTATCGGCTGGTTAATCTTCATGGAGGACAGTACTGTTTGGTTTAAGCCGTCAATGGATCCTCTACTGCAAGTATAGCCCTCTCTCTCTCCCTCTCTTTGTGCGTCCGTGTGCTTAAAATACTTTCACTTTCCTTGGGTAAACACCCGCTGCTATTTTGATAATAACTTCGTTGTTATGAGATTATTATTTATCTGAAACACAGCAATGCTAGATCATTGGACCAAAGAAATAATTGCAACAGAGCATGTTTAATTGAAAATAAAATTGAGAAGAGCAAGCCAAACTTGCATTACAATTAACAAAATGAAATGTTTGTGAAGTGATTTTTATCCTTTGGTGCTTATCATAAATAGCCATTTACTTCTTTTGTGGTAAATAATCTCTTTTTTGCTTGTATAAGGGTTTACTACATGTATCCATATATAAGGAATTCAGAATCAGAAAACTTATTTTAACATAGTTCTTTGTTCACTATGGTGAACTGGTGGGAATATAGAGGGCCTCAGCTGGGCCTTCAGGTTGACGTAGTTAATGGCATTAATTGTGATACAAGACAGTTCTCTCCTTTGAAGTGTTTGCAAATGGCAGACTGGTTGGTTCTTTGGTATTGTTTAGTTTAATCCTGCTTCTTAGATAGGCCAAATGTTTCCTGACTTCCTGGTAGAATAAATTTGAAGGATTCTGCTGTAGTGCTACATAGACAAAAAAGGGAAATAATAGAAGAAAAGAAGAGGATTTCTTGTTTCACAATCATTTAGACAACTGCTATTGTTGGCATTTGAAATTTTAATAGAACTAATTTTCTTAATTGCCATAGTTTCCGTCATTAACGAGTTTTATCAAATATTCTTGGGTGCCATTAAGGTTTTCATGACTTTGGAATCGACACCTGTGACAATGTTTCGAACTGATTCCGTGAAATATGCATTAATTGGGTTGATGAGAGATCTAAGAGGAATTGCAATGGCCACAAACAGGCAAGTGCATGTTGTTTATGAGTTCTATTTGTCTATGGCTTTTACTATAGCTTGCATCATCCTTCTTTTCATTGATTTTCAGTCGCAGAACTTATGGGCTTCTTTTTGATTGGATTTATCCTCATATGCCTATTCTTTTGAGGGGCATCTCACATTGGGCTCATACACCAGAGGTTATTTGACTTAATCCTTGTATTGACTGGATATTTCACATTCCTTTTGTCTCCTGTATTTTCTTTTAATTTTGTCCTTGATAATCTTCACTTCTAAAGTCCTTTAAACCAGTTTGATAGTCATATAGGTGAAATCACATTTTGCCATAATATACAGGATTGCTAAAATTCACACATCTATCAGAGAAGAATGTCCACTTGTTTACTATAGTGTGCAATAGTCAATACTACCAGAATAATCCTACTGCCAGTTCATATTTTGCTCAAAAGATCTTATTGCTCTTAGAGGAATTAACTGCAAAAGCATAGTTAAATCTGTACAAGACAATATCACCTCCCTTGCCTCTTGCTCACTAACATCCACTGCAATTACTATTTGTCAGATAAATTCTCAAATCATTCGAGTTGATGACGGGGGAGAGCTCAGACAAAAAAGAGAATAATTTAAAATTCTGGAGAGAAGTAGGGAGAATAACTGATTGCTTAAATTGTCTGTTATTCACAAAAACTAGTTATATTTATGGTAAAATTTCTAATAAAAAAGGAAAGTACACGTGATAGTACGAAATATTTGTGTTACTGCAGTCAGGATTCTCCAGAAGAGGAAGGGTTGAGTTTTTTAGTTGATAACATTTCCGGCTGTAGAAGGGAAACAAAGATCTGCTAATGTCATTACCAAGTATCATGCGCAAATTTTTTTTGACTTATTAATTTTTGCAATTTAGTTATTCAGAAGATAATATGGTCAATAAAACAAATTTTGGGTAATTGTACTTTTGGCAATTTAGAAAGCAACAATTTTTATATGATATTTTCTATAAAAACACAAAATCCTTTTTGAGATGGTCGTTTATATTACTTTTCTTGATCATCCTATTTTCTGCATCATTTTTTTTTTCATATTAGCTTCATCTCCACCCTTATAATTAAAGGATGTTTGCTTCATTTCTTCAAACTTTTTCCTTCATTTTGTAACTTGACCAAACTCTATCGCAAAATATTCAGAACCCCTAAATGTTGTTGATCAGGGCACAGCTTTTTGGTAAAAACTTTTATAGTAGATTTTGCTACCAATTGAAGCAATAGAAGCTTAGTCCCTGTTTGATGGCCATTATTCTTAAAAATAAAACAATGTTTTGAACATTGATTTTTAGGAGAATGTGTGGTTAAGAAGTAGGGAAAAAGTTTTTGGTTTACTTGCGTAATACTTTATTGTGTGAATGTGTGGTTTTGAAAATGAGTTTGTAAAAAAAAAAAAGAGTTTTCAAATAATGGTTGTCGAACAAGGGCTTAATTTATGATGATGTATTGAAATGTTATTATTTTATTTTTCTTGTATATGTAAGGTAGCTACTGATTTTTGTAGGTGACGACACCATTGCTGAAACTTATGGCTGAGTTTGTGCTGAACAAATCTCAGCGTCTAACTTTTGATACTTCGTCTCCAAACGGCATACTTCTTTTCAGAGAAGTTAGCAAACTACTTGTTGCATATGGATCAAAAATATTGACTCTTCCAAATGTTACTGATATCTATTCCTTCAAATACAAGGGAATATGGATTTCCTTGACTATGCTTTCTAGAGGTAAATATCATTGGCACTATATTTCGAGTATCCACCAAGCAGTACTCTAATATAATATGATCTTTATCATAACACGCCTCTTTGTTGGTTGCCCTTTTGAGATGATTTTTGTGTTTTAACAAATTACTTTTATATTTTTGATGTGGTAAAGCCCATTGTGAAGAAGTAAGGGAAAATACTGATGCCCTTGTAATTGTTTTTTCATGGAAGTTTCAGTTGTCACACATCTATCTTTTGATTTCCCTATTTTGTTAGGCTTTTATCGGCATTACTTCATAATTTAGCGTCCTTCATATTTTATTTTGAAATTTTATATGAACTAACATTTAGTTTAGTAATGAAATCATGTTCTTATCTTATGTTGAACTCTCTGCATGAAATTGTCCACCCCCCCCCCCCCCCCGGCGTGTGGGGGGACTAGTTGAAATGGTCTCCAATAATTTTGTTTATGAAAAATCATGAAACTGAAACCAAAGAGTTACTATACAACCCAAAATATTTGCATCATGAGTTTGTAAACTGCCTTGGTGACTGTTGCAAGCATTGCTTGTTCTTGTTGGTTCGCTTGAAACTTACGAGGAACTATAGAAAGAAATACATGATGAAGGCAATTGTGTTTGCATCTATGACAAGGAAAATGAAAGTGATGTTAGTTTGCAGCTTGACTTGGATGGCTAATTAGCAGTAATGAGGGTGAGGAAAGAGGATATGGGAAGTGAAGAATTGGGTTTGTGCTAGGGGGGCAGAGTGAAGACTACAAAACATACTTAGTGGAGACAGATGTTTTGGCCTAGAGGAAAGATAGACGGGTTTAGGGTATTAAAGGGAAATTCAAGGGTGGTGATTCGCCTCTAAGCGGTTGGTTTAGAGGTGAATTTGTGAGGTAAGAAGTATCAGTTAAAGCCTTAGCCCATTGGATCCATTTTGGAAGAGGAATAGCTCATGAGCATCTTGACTTGTTAGTTATTGAACAACTTTCATACATCAGGTGAAGTTGCAACAATTAAGTGTCAGAATATCATAAAAAAATTATTTAAATGTGTGATATTAGAATTGAGTGTATCACCTAGTTCATTTTTCGAGATTGTCTAAGAGTTGCATGAAGCTGTTTTTTAGTTTTGTTTCAGTCCAGTACTCGAGAGATATCTTGGATCCACAGTTTAATTGATATTTGGATGAGTACAACCTTTTAACTGTTGCAGTGCTGTTCTGCTGTCATGGTTAAAGACGCTATCTAGCTATATTATTATTTTCTGACTTTTAAAGTATTTCCTCCCAATGACAGCTCTTGCTGGAAGCTATGTGAACTTTGGTGTGTTTGAACTTTATGGGGATAGAGCACTATCTGATGCACTCGATATTGCACTGAAGATGACACTGGCAATTCCGCTGGCTGATATCTTGGCATACAGGAAGGTCTGTAAATACTTCTTATGCACTCTAGAAGTGTTGGTGACATTTGATTAAAAAGTTGTAGCCTTACCAACTTCTTTAGCTTCTACAGTATGTATTTGCCTTTCTACAAACTTATTTACTGATCTACTAGTATGATAATAGAGACGGCATTGTGGGGATTGGAATTTGGAAGATTATTTTTGGAGGGGTCTTGTGTGCGCGTCTTGGTCTTTATCTGTGCCTTGTTCAAATTATAGGCCAATGTGTCTCTTGGATCTACTGCAAGATTTGAAGAATTGAAGAGTGTTTTTAACCAATTTTCCCATAAAAATACGTTCTTAATGTTTGGGAAGATAGCATGGACACAAGTTTCAAAACTCGAACCGTAGATAAGTGAATTTTTTTTTTATTTCTTTAAGATTCCAAAACATAGAGAAATGATGTACTAAGCGCTAATGCTTAACTTATGCTAAGCACCGGTGGCATGGCTTACCATAAATTAGCACTGTGCTTAGTAAATGATTTCTCCCGAAACATATTCTAATTATCTATAATATTGTAATTGAGAAAGTGCTGTCTTTACCAGAGTCAAATTAGATATAGGAATTGATAAGCTCGTAAAGGGTCTGTTACTGTTATGTGCTGAAGAGAGGGATGGAAGAGTAATTTTCTCCCCTGGCTACTTATTATACTTGCTGATACTTATTTACAAGATAACTTTTTTATTTTTCTAGAATGAGCATATATAATTAAATTTTTTGGTTTAGTGGTGCATTTTTTGGCCAATTGATCTCGCCTCAAGAATCTTTTTGCTGTTTGGACCAGTGGTGAAATGTTTTTTACATTTCAAAATTATACATTGCAATCTATTGTTATATATTTTGTCTACTAATGATGCTTATGATTGTTGAAGATGATGTTTCCAAACTATCTTGTCTTCTGGTGCAGTTAACAAGAGCATACTTTGCATTTTTGGAGGTTATATTCAACAGTCATAATGTGTTTGTGCTCAATCTTGAGACAAACACCTTCATCCGTATAGTTGGTTCGCTTGAATCAGGTCTTAAAGCTCTTGATACTGGTATATCCTCACAGGTATATTATGATGAATCCGTCCCGGATGGTAGTTTTTCAACTATTTCTGCATATATTTTACTTTCTGCCACTGCACATCCTCTGTCAAGTCCATTGTCATGGACTGTGATTCCATTTTATTTCAGCTGCTATTTCCGTGTCTGTCCTGTATGTACGTGCTTCATGCACATATGGTTGAACTGAATCACTAGGACTAGAACATGATTGTTTACTGGTCTATTAGTTCAACTATTTTTTCAATTAGCCTTGGCATTAGGCACTGGGATTCTTCTGAATTAAACCTTAAATAAGAACCTTGTAATGTTGGAGGAAACAGGATCCTTTTGCATACTTTAGAAGAGGAATTTAAAGCACGGGGACAATTTCTTAGTTAGGAAATAGTGTACTGTAAGAGAAGCCTGCCTTGTGAAATTGCCTATCTTGCAGTTGCACTTTTTGTGGCGCAAAAATGGTTTTTTTTCCTCCCAAGAATTACAAGCTAAGATTGTGATCCCTTTAATGTATTAACTGAAAAGATAGCTACAACTCTATTATGTGTCTGATAAGTAAACTTTGAATTATCCCGTGTTTCTATCATTTCACATATTAATAAGGGTGTATAGGCTTGCTTGAGCCTATAGAAAAATTTCCCTACTAATTAAGCTTTTCGATGATGGTATCAAAGATTTAAAGGTCAGTTTCTCGTGCTTGATGCACTGGTAAAAATAAGTTTTCTTTTATTACTAATACAGCTGTGTATGTTGCTTAGTTTTGATGTCTTAGAGCTGCTACAGATTACTGCCTCTAAATAGAGTAGTAAATGTTTTACAGCATTGTATCCTTTTCATTTTCATTATGCAGCTGCATGGATTTCATTTGAATGGTTAAATTGTCAGGCAGTTCTTTGGTTAATGTGTTGATTAAAGTTTAAGTAGATGCTTTTCTCCTTGCTACACCTTAGAATTATTATCTTGTGGTCATACTTACGAAGTTGAACTTTCTAATTGTGTGTCAGTGTGCATCTGCAATCGATAACTTGGCTGCTTTCTATTTCAACAACATAACCATGGGGGAGGCGCCTACTTCACCATCTGCAATTAATCTTGCTAGGAACCTTGCAGAATGCCCCAGATTGCTTCCAGAAGTAAGTGATGGATTCTTGATTCTTCAAGACAAGGTTTTCTTGTTCGGCAATTCTCTTGTTGTCCAAAGACTACCCTCATTTTTCACTGTGGCAACCAGTACATTTGCTTTAAAAGTTATTTCCTCCTAGTTACTAATTTCCTATTATCATCTGGATTATTTTACAGTAAATTTGGGGGTAGAAAGTATTTGCTGAATTCTTTTTCTAGGCTGGTGTCAAATTGTTTATATTTGTTTCCATTGATGTGGAATTACGAGCTGAGTTTTTGTTGGATGGTGCCTCTATCACTTACCTGAAATTGGCTTTGACAAATTAATTAAATGATTATATAATACGCGTCATCATGCGAGGACAAACATTCTACCCTAGTGCTGGCAAATATTTATTGTTAAACTCTGTGGCATGACACTGCAAATTGTTGATGATCTGTACATGCACTTAAATACAGTTTCTAATAGAAAAAGAAAAAAAAAAATCAAATATGAAGTTTTTGCAAGGTAAATCATATGCCGTTATTGCACATATCATTAAAATCTATTCCACTTGATCGAAAGTAAACAAGGGCATTATGTTAAAGATGCTCCATGCATGACTACTTGTACCAGATTGAAGCACTGAGCAACCTGTCTGATAATTCATGTACTTCCATATGTGCTTATAGCTTGATTAACTCGTATTCTCTCTGTTCCATAAAGGTTGTTGGGATTGACTTTTTCCAACAAAATCAGAAAAGTCAAAAAATCGTTCTTTTCTTAAGGGGCAGAGTAGGAAAAAAATTAAGTTATTTGACTTTAGTACAAGACAAGTATTTTGGACTGGTAGCAGTCTTAAACTAGACATCCTCTGTGGACAGAAAGAATACAAGCATTTGCATGAATACGGGCAGTTAATCTTGCATTTGGACCCATTACGTGCCAAGTCGGTACCTATGTTTGTAGCATAAGATTGCTTATGGTTTTCTTATTCTGATGAGTAATATCTCAATGTTAAAAGATTGTTTTGAAAATGTTAATCCTTGCTTTCCGTGTAACGACACATTCAAATAAACTTGTCTTTGTGCTTTTATATGTTAATCTAGTTTTTAGCTTCCTTTTGCAGATATTAAAAACTCTCTTTGAGATTGTTTTATATTCGGACTGTGGCATCCAATGGAGTCTTAGCAGGCCAATGTTGAGCTTGATACTCATAAGTGAGCAGGTGATTATGGTTGACTATTCCTCTCTCTCTCTCTCTCTCTCTCTCTCTCTCTCTCTCTCTCTCTCACTTCTTCTGTAGCGTGTTTTCTATGGAAATAACTTTTAATTATTGTTAGACATCTATAACACAGTTTTTAATTGGGTGTGCTGACACAAGAATACTAAGATGGATACATGATAAAACAGGAAGAGAGAGTGAGAAATGAGCTGTCTGTTTTAGTTTCTGTCAAGAATTTTTTCTTATTTGCTTTGAATTAACCATAGTTGGCAATGGATCTAAAGGACAATGATATGTGTGCAGATGTTTACGGACTTGAAAGCTCAGATTTTGGCTTCACAGGTATATCTCTATGCTACATTACCACCGTGACAATATTGGCAATTGCAATCTATTAATTAGTGGCCACGATTGCAGAGCATTCATTAGTTTCTATTTGTCATTGTTTGGCTGTGACAATTCTTGATGTGGATCGTCAATCTGAATTTGTCCTTATCTCTAAAAATGGTTGCCAAAAATTACAAAATTCCTAGCCAACTGAAGTTTCTGTGAAGATGACTTTGTTATTGAAACAAGTTTTGCAATAATAGTAGTTATGTTATTTCAATGTTATTCCAAGGAGAAATAGAGGGAAAATAAACCAACTGCTGAAGTATTATTAGGGCTGGACCTATGTTGGGTCGGTTCGGTTCGGTTCGGTTCGGTTGTGAAGAGAACCGAACTGATCCAAAATTCTCGGGTATCTAATAAATGGAACCGTCAGGTCCAATTATAATTATAGAACCGTTCGCGTTCGCGTTCGGATTTGTTCGGTTTCGTACTAATTAAATTTTTTAATATTTACAGCAACACTATATAACTACAACTAATGACATGTTCATTCGTAACTTTTACAAATTAACGTAGCTCAATTTAAAAATATATAAATAATAAGCGGTCCAATAATATTAATTCAATGTATACAAATAACGAAAAGTAGATACTAATATTAAAATATCGAACTTAGTTGGACTTGGCTAGTTTGTTTAGAAAATATTAAAATAATTTAATTAATTCAATGTAAAAATTTTTAAAAATTATTTAGATTCGGTTCTTGGGCTAGAACCGAGAACCGACCCAAATCCATCGGTTCTCGATTCAGATACCCGTTTGGGTATTTAACTTATGAAGAACGACTTGGTTCGGTTCGGGTCGGGTCGGGTCCGGTTCGGAAGTTTTGTCCTGCCCTAAGTATTATACCTCAATATCTGCCAACTAATGAATATCCTTGCTCAGCTGCTAAATTGCTTTCTGCTGAACAACATAAAGGGCTGGGTTTTAAAATCGTGCATCTAATGCAGAAAGTATAATTATTTTTGCTGGAGAGTGTAATATTTGCTGAATGGGAAGTCCTTGTATCTGTTGCGCTTGTGTTCACTTGTTATCTGCATCCTTTTGTTTTCAGCATGTATAATGCATGGGCTGTTATCCGTACTCCTTGGTGCATTCTTCATTCGTGAAGTGGTGTTGTGAAATAGTGACATGTGAAACTATAGTTATTCAGCCTATGTCCCTATATGTTTCCAAATTGATAACATTTTCTGTCATTTTGCAGCCGGCTGATCAACATCAACGCCTTTCTCTGTGTTTTGACAAATTGATGGCCGACATTACTCGAAGCTTGGATTCAAAGAACAGGGACAAGTTTACCCAAAATCTCACCATATTTAGGCATGACTTCCGTGTGAAGTAGTTGGTGCATCCCTTCCGTGACCCTGCGTTAGTATGATGCAAACTTGATCTATATTTTGGATGGATTCGCTTAACTTTACCTCTCTGGAATCAAGCATATATTTGTGGTGGCTGAATGGCTCTTCTGCATGTTGAGACCTTCTCTTTACGAGTAAATCGGTCCCAGAGAAATGAGTTGAATCCATGGTATTGTACATTCTTTTTTGAATTGGTGGCAACTTGGGACATAGACTAATAGCATCAGAATAGGATTTTTCAGGCTTATGGCAGGCAGGTGAAATTGGGTTTTTGGTTTGATGGCTGATGTATTTTTGGAAGTTCATCAGTTTGAAGGGGGTTTGTGCATTCTTCTTATTCTTTTAGTTGTGGATGATAGAAAAAGAAAATTAAAAGATATTTTGTACAAAATATTACTCTATATTCACGGTTTTTAGTCGTGGAACTTAAATTCAGATTATGTAATAGAAAAAATGAGGACTAGTTTGATAGTCTCAAGTTATGTTGCCATTTTGTTTGGGTTTGCATAACGTCTTGACAATAATGGATTAGTGTGAAATAATGTAATGTGCTTGGAACATGTTTTCTTAACTTTTCATTGCTATTGTTATTGCCATTTTATAGTAAAATAATTAAGATTGCGATGGAATGCTACTATTTTTCAAAATTGAAATTTGTGATTCAGTTCGAGTTCAGCCATCACCTATTTTTCATCGATCATTATTACTTTTTACAACTTTTCTAACTGGCTATTTAACTTTGATGAACCAAAAATTAACATTGAAAAGTGATGTGTAAATATCAACACATCATTTCGTATAAATTTTTAACGGTTGATAACATAATTATGGATGTCTTAAAGTTCGATGATCAATTAAATACACTTTTGAGAAATATAATGATTAGAATTAGAAAAAAAAAAAAAAAATCACCCTTGATTTTGATAATTTTATATTCTTTTTCGTGATCAAGTTCTTGACTTGGCTACCTATATCGAGAGGGTTTAGAATTCTTAATTAGGACCAAGCATCTCGATTTGAATTCAAGTCAAAGTGGGGTGAAAAAAAAACATAAAATAAAAGAAATTGGAATTTGATTTCCTCTTATACTTGGTTAAATACATTAATGATTATTCTACTTTTTACTATTTTTTAAACATTAAACAATGCTAGAGTTACAACTTTGTTTTAACAGTTTTTTTTCACAACCCCCACATGGGGGTAGGACTAACAATCGCTGCCCCACTCTCATGTGAGGGGACTGTGAAAAAAATTGTCAAACAAAGTTGTACATTCAGCTTTATTTTTAAACATTTTAGATTAGTCTTGGTTCGCTTAAAAAAATAGACCGATTTAATGACGGGGAACATGGATATAATGTTAGTTTTCGGCCTTGTCACTAGAGTTCAGTGACTAGTTTAAATCATTGTGAAAAGTACAGTAATCGATAATATATTTTAACCTAAAATTTTCCCTCTTACATTTTATTTAAAGTGTTTGAATTACATTAATTAAAAGAGATTAATAATGTATTGATGTATTGTATATGTTATTTTAATGCAACATAATCTTTTCGACACGAGTAAAACTCATTTTTTACTTTGAAAAAATCAGTGCTGTTTTTATTATTTCAATCTTTTTTTTGCAACTTATATTGAATACGTGATTGTTAATTTAAATTGATTATAGTGCACTTCAATAATTCGGATACATAAGATAGAATATAGGAGTAAATTAATTATGTCATTGATCATTGTACTTTTCTCAATATTTTTCGTCGATTGTTTCTACTTTTTACAACTTTTCTAACCAGCTATTTAACGTTGATGAACCTAAAATTAACATTTAAAAGTGCCACATGTAAATATATCCCCACGTCATTTCATATAAATTTTTAACGGTTGATATCAAACTTACGGATATAATTCAGTAATTATTATAAACGTTTTAAAGTTCAATGATCAATTAAAAGCATTTTAAGAAATATAATGATTAGTGGTGCACTTAACCCCTTGTACAAGATTGCGACTCAAAATCCCTCTTATATTTTTTTCCTTATTATCCTTTTTTTTTTTTTTTTTTTTTTTCCATTTAAGATTGACATGGTTGAAGGTCTTGTGTAAAATAAATGACTCAATTATGATAATTTGAAGTACAGTTGACTCGTTTTGAAAGTGGATTGTCGAAAATTACTTGTAAAAAGTGATCGGTTTGGTTAAAATTTAACCCAACCCAACATCTTGGAGTCCCACAAAATTGGTGAAATTCTTCCAGCAAAAACAAATATCAGAAATAATCATGATATAAACAATTAAGTAATTTATTATTCAATAGTTTCAGAAATTGCAAGATTATAAGTTAGCATAGAAATGTGAAAATAGAGTTTTTATACATACAATTTACAACATTAAATTAGAAAAGTAAATGGCAGTAAAATCCAACCTTTTCATTACAGAACCAACACAGTCAATACTCAAAAAGAAAATAAACCATTGTGTTGAAAGCTTGAATACAAATTAGGATGGACACGCTAGCTAGGCACAGTAAAATGAGTACCTTTTCCCCTTGCCCACATAATCTCTTGAAGAAGATTTTGCCAGACTGTGCAATTGAAGCAAACACTTTTCAAGTTTCATTCATTTATTTTGATTCCTCTTCTGATTCATGGGAGTCAATTATGCTATTCTCAGAATCCATTTCTGTTGGAAACAAGTCTCGAATAAAGTTCGTGTTGTCTCCACCTATGCAGCTCAAATCATGAACTACCTGTGTAGCCGGTTATGTCCGGAGTACTTGTATATTAGTCTTGATCAATATAAATTTACATTTACCAATTAAAAAAAAAAAAACCTGCAATTCACCATGTTTCCGATAATTATCAGAAAAAAACTATCTCACCGAGGCTTCAATTGTACCGCAATCAACTTTGTAAGCCAACTTGTATATGGTGATTTACTTGGAAGCTAAATTTTTGCATTAGATAGTTGCAACTCCAGAAAAAAGAGCCAATTTTTTCTTACATTGAATCTCATATATGTATAGATATAGGCAGCATATAGATTTTTGTGGATTTATCTGGTTTTTATGAATCTGACTCGTTTGAATTAACATACATAATGATGAAGTTAGTGGACAAAACATGAAGGGATTGAAGGGCGAGATGGGTCAACAAGTGACAAGGTTGAACTGAGGTAAGTACTAGTAGAGGAGATCTAACCCAAATTCTCCTTCTGATCAAGAAAATGGGAGGGGTAGATGAAATTGAGACCATTCTTAGAACCTTCATTTTTGAAGGAAAAACAAAAAAGGGTAAAACAAATGAGAACATAGACTTTTATTTGCTCCAATTTTCATCCGTTTTCCCAAGAAAAAAAATACAAGGAGAGACTATCTTTTCTGCTTTTATTTTTCAATCATTGACCCAAACATTAACAAAGATGCAATCCAAGTTGTCAATGTTAAACATCAATGTTATTAATCCTAGTCAGGTAATCAGAATTGATTGACTGTAATCATCATCATCAATAATTTAGCTACCTCCTATAAATCTTTAGTACATATACAATTCAAGAATCAGCGAGAACAGAGTGGCATTGAATAAAAAATGATCATGTAAAGTAATTTAGCATGGATATGGACCAGACAGTAGTTCTAACTTTCAAGAAGACTCCTTTATTCTAACTCCCACGACCTTTATCAATTTTATTTGAGTATAATTGTTTTTTGATGAAGAACTATAGTTCTGATGGAATGAGAATAAACGGTTTGGCTTCCGATGAGCAGTATGTTACCTCACATTGATCAAGTCAATGGAGTCATCAAATGCAATAGATAAAAGGCGCATTATATTTTATGAAATCATAAAATTTAAAAACTGGAGTAGCACTTGATCTTCAGAATCACATGTATTTGTGCCTTGATGAACTAGTTATGATATTCCAGTTGAAATGTTTCAAAATTGATTAACATACCTGTTCCATTGTACACCTTACATTAGGATCCTTTTTCAGACAAGATTCAGCGACTCGTACCATCCAGAGTAGTTGGTGGACATCATGGGAGTCTGCAATTCTTTTATCAATGAGGTCTGGATAGTTTTTCGTTTCCAGAAGTGGTTTAGCCTGTCAGAATTATAATCTCAAGTGAGAATTTTAAAAGGTTATGCAGAGGTTAAGAAAGGTTTCATCACAGCAGAGATGCAGTATAATCAACTAATCACTAGTTTATAAGAATTGATCCAACATTTCTATAAAATAACAAAAAAATAATGCCATGTGAAAGTTGTACCCATCCAACAAGACTTTTCCCTTCAGGAATCTTATCTGTTGTCCTTAGTCCGGTGATAAGCTGCAACATAACCATTCCAAATGAATAGACATCTGTCTTTGTTGACATTTTCCCATGTTCTGCATATTCTGGTGCCATGTACCCAAGAGTGCCAACCATGCCACTATCTGAGGTAACTGAATCATCTTGTTGTGCTTTTGCAAGACCAAAATCTCCCAGCTGTTGAAAAAAATTTCACTATTTGGGTGAAAAGGATTGTTTTTTTATAGTGAGAATAAAAATAATCGACATTATCACGGCATGGTTAACACACAATTTATGCATTCTGTTCTGAATTATAGATGCTTATTATGGTAACATTTCTACACCTTGAAGTCTTACTCTGGAATACATTACCCCAAAGGCGTTATTTGGAATTTTAGCACAATGGGGTTATATATCGCAGAGCAAACCACCAGGAATTTCAATTCATGTTTAGAATGGAACCATCAGAACTTGACAAGCTTGGTTTCCCTTGAATTGATTGATATGTAAACTTTTACTAAAATCCTAATCGTACCCGTGACTCATGGTCATGTGTAATGAGAATATTGCTTGGTCTCATATCTCTGTGGACGATGTTGCGGGCATGCAGATATGCTAAGCCTTTGGCAGCTCCCAGTGCTATTTTTATTCTCTTTTCCCAGTTGAGAGGCATCTTACTGTCACCTGTACATTGGATAAATGTAATCCTCAGTTCTGATTTTCTGTTTCAACTAAGAGCATTTTTCCAGTACACTATAGTGGATCCTCCTTGCACCGTATCATCAAAAATCTACTGTGTGCAAAAATAAATGTTCACTCAACCACATACAGTAATATTATTTTACAAAGAGGCCATCCTCTTTTATCATTAAGAGGATAAAAAGAGAACAGAAGCAGTATCAGCTCAAAGACTTTTTACCTGACAAGTGTTCTTCCAGTGAGCCATTGCAGACATATTCATAAACAAGTAACCTCTGGCTTCCTTTTGAACAAGAGCCCAATAGCATGACTAAATTTTGATGTCTAGCTTGGCTAAGTACACGAACTTCAGATTTGAATTCTTTCTCTCCCTGAAGACTGGCAGCTTTGTGTTGCTTTACAGCTATTTTTAGTCCATTTTCCAACTCTCCTTCAAACACAATACCAAATCCACCTTCTGATAAGAAATTTTCGTCTGAGAACCCTCCTGTAGCTACATAAAGCTCTTCACAAGTGAAGTCCCTTTGCATACCAAGCTTAGGTCGCTTGTTTCCGCAGACTGAACAAATAGTTTCAAATTCCTCTTCTTTTTGTGTCTTAGTTTCATTACCTTCCCCATTGTTCTGTTTCTTTTGCTCTCGTTTACTATATTTTGTACTACGAACTTCATTTTGGCCCTTATTTGGATATGTGAGAGTACGATGATTAGAGTTTTCTTCAGATACTTGTTTGGTTGTCATAATGTTCTCTATTTCCTGAATATCCACTGCAGACTGTCCTGTCTCTATAGTACCAGCAGTCGAGGCTAATACTTTGGAATTAACCCGAAAGGGCCTAGCACATCTGTTATGAGCTTGTTCTTTACATGAGCTAGCCTTTTGAATTGCTGGAGGTTCTGCAATACCATGTATTAATACGCGGATGTAAATTGTTATCATTTTCTCTCCTTTTCCTTCAACTGGGAAAGGGATCGTGGAGGAGAAAGCATACCATATTTTAGTTAAAAAATCTCAGCAATGTCCAAAAACAAAGAAAAAACAGAAATATTCAAACAAGGGTAGTTATATGCACTGTTCCAGCTTATTCCTACATTCTGACCATGACAAAATAGTGATATCAAACCTTCATTGAGAAATTTTAGTCTGACCATAAAAAATAATTCCTGAATCTTACTTATAGCAAATAAAAACAGCAAAAAAAAAAAAAAAAAAAAAATTCTATTTTATCCAAGGCATCTGAAGGTTAAGTTATGCATAAAAATCTAGCAGAATGCGCGGAACTGATTGAAGGCTACAGAGATGCATAGTAATAATGCTATCTTCATCAGAAGACTGCATACGCAGCCGACTCAATCCATTGAAGACTAGTGGTAAAAATGAAGTTACTTACTCTGCTGTGAAGGAGAATGTTTTTCCCTCGAGTATGATGGTATATTTTCATCGCATGCTCCATGTTCTCGAATTGGGCCTCTGGGCATACTCTGTTGTGAAGGAGAAAGTTCTTCCAACGAGTATGTTGGTATCATTTCGTCATATGAAACGTGTTTTCTAATTGGACCTCTGACTACTACAACGGTGCTGTTACTCTTCATACTCGATATTCCACACGAGAGCCTGTCCATAAAGTATTGCTTGTCTTTCTTCAACTCCCTGCAATGTAAGTGTTGGAAATGGTTTAGTGAAATAGGTCAACTTTAAGTCCCATATTGAGTGGGGCCCGTACGTCGATTATAAACGGGACCAAGCATATTCACGTTCTACTCCGCGAGTTAATCAACGTGATATATTTATTTATTGAAAATCATTTAGAATTGAATGAAATATTTAATGTCAAAATAATCCACTTGGAACTATAAACTAGTGAAGAGTTTGATTTATTAAAAATTCTCAAACACTTATCCCACGTAGGAAAGTTATGAAACTTTGGTGAGGTTTATATAGTGTAAGGTTGGGAATTCGGTTTGGCCCCCAAGGGGTACTCATAAATGTAGTTTCTATACTTATTCGAGCTTCTAAATGATGATATTTTACTTTTCTTTGGATAAAATACTACCTAATTTGTGTTATATTTTATTTCGCAGGTAAAACTCAATGTTTGATGAAGAATTGGAGAAAAGAATGCAAAGATAGCTGAAAATGACTCCATTGTATCAAATACAAAGTTCGGGGACTGAAATGAAAATATTCAAAAGTTACGTCGAACCTCATAATGAGTATTTGAGAGTGTTAGACATTAATTGGATAAGGAAAGAAGCCAAATGAATGAAATATAGTCCAAGTATTATCACATATCAACTTCCAGCCGAAAAAGTTATGCTTCAGATTTTTAGGCTCACATTGAGACCCAATTTTGGCATAGCAGTATTTCGAATTGGAAAAATCATATTTCTACATGAATTTTATCCCTTTGAGTCATCTTTCTAATACATTTTGAATAACCTCAATAGGATGTCAGGAGAGAAAGTTATGGCCAAAATACCGGAAGCTGTTCAGAGACAAGATTGCGCGAGCGCAAGGCCCTATTTTCCCTAACCCGAGAGTCAGTTGGTTCTACGGCGCGCGGACAACACTTATAACGGTGCGCGCACATAGGCCTTTTCTGCAGAAGAATTTTTAGTTTTCTTTCGCGATTCAAACTCTTTTGGAAACCAAATTGAACGAGAGTTTGACCTATTTTCGGCTCTAATAAATAGAAAACGAGGGATACACATAAGGGGGGGGGGACCTCTCTTGCCTCTTCGTACACAAAAATTCTTCAAATTCATCAAGAACAAGAGGCTAATTACTATATTTTGAGGGAGGAGATCAAGCCCTAGCAAGGAATTGAATGTCAATTTCAATAAGATTTTGAAGAATTCAACCTTGGAATTGAAGATTAACATTCTTAGATTTATTTCATGATCCGGGTGATATTTTTCTATTATTCTTTTTATAATATAAATATGCTAGGCTAGATTCATTTTTGTATTGGATGAATGATGAACCCTATTGTTTATTTATTTTAATTCAAGACAATTAATTTAGTACTTCTTGATTTTTCTCGATTGGTTTTGCAATCCTATTGAACTATTTGATTATTTGATCACAATTAGATAGTAAGTTGCTTGTTGTAATATATGAATACTCACAATAAGTCCAGAACGCGATAAAATCAACACATGTACAATATGTATTAGGAATAATATCTATGGCATGTGCAATCATGTGTGATAAATCCTGTGATTCAATGCATGACTTTCATATGAATTCGGACTAGGAATAGGATCGGGTCGTGTTAGTCATAGGTTTAATATATCTTGGAAAAGAATATTGAATAATAGTGGATTATCGATTGTCTTGAATGCATAAATTTATTAGATTAATTATTGAGAATTGAAATAGATGGAAATATGAGGATTCACGATTCCAATACAAGTATTCACGTATTATATAAATACTTTATTTGTTTTGTTAGTTTATGATTAATATAGAAAACATATAAACTATCTATTTTGATATTACCACAATTCGAATTTAATAGTAGCTATTAAACTACATATTAGACCTTATTCCTCGTGGGAACGATACTCTTAACTTACAAATCTTATTACTTGTACAACGATTCCCTATGTTTGCAGGTTTCACGCGAACATGTACCAATAGTCTTTGGAAAGAGGGAGACTTATATCCTATTGGATTCAGTCCAAACCTAACACGTGCGTCGTCGCCGTTCGATCGGTTGGCACGTGCCCGTGTGGTTCGTGTGTGGGTATGTTTGTTAACCGTCTAAGCGTTCGACTGTTAATCGAACATTGCTGTCTGTTCGGATTTTAGGGGGTTGCTTGAACAATGACGACTGTTCTGAAATAGCTTGAAGGTTGTTCGAATGGCCACGAACAAGCCTATAAACGCATGCCCCGTTGCCAGAAAATTTACACTATTTTCATTGCAATCATTCTCTGCTTTGAATCTCACTCCCATCTCTCATTTTGATATTGTTCTCAAAGTAAAAAACACTTCGTTGAGTTTGTTAGAACTCTTGCAGATTGCTGTGCTGCTTCCATTGGAGACGAAACCCGTTCTATCCAGAGAAACAATTGTTGAATACATTTAGCACCTGTGAAGGTAGTAAATTCGTTTTAAGGAAATATCGTGAACTCGGTGGGCTCAAATTAATACTGGGATCCTGTTGATCAAACTGGTTACACTGTCCAATTACTTTAAGGTAATTCTGTCGTAATATTCGAAGGATACTTTTATATTCTAGAATAACAATCTTAAAATGAATTTGTGAATTTATTATGGTTCTATTCCTTATTGTTTATCTTCTAATTGTATTTCAGAAATGACAACTTCTGGTACTACATTTCCTAATGCGACCGGAGAAAAATAAGAGAAATTTAATGGGTCAAATCTTAAGCGTTGGCAACAAAAAAATATTTTTTTATCTGACAACATTAAGTTTGGTAAAATTTCTAAAAAAAAAAACGCGTCTTCATACACCGAGGAAGATTCTGATGTTGAGAAATTGGATGTGGTTGATGCATGGAAACATTCTGACTTTCTACGTAGAAATTATGTATTCAACGAACTGGACAACACATTATATAATGTGTATGGCAATGCGAAGTCTGCAAAAAAACTATGAGAATCTTTGGACACTAAGTACAAAACTAAAGATGCCGACACGAAGAAATTCATTGTTGGTCATTTTTTGGATTACAAAATGGTTGACAGCAAGACTTTCATATTCCAAGTGCAAGAACTTCAAATCATACTCAGTGACATTCATGCCAAAAGAATGAAACTAAGTGAATCATTTCAGGTTGCTGCACTGATTGAGAAATTGTCACCTTCCTGGAAGGACTTTAAGAATTATTTAAGCATAAGCGCAAGCAAATGAAACTTGAAGAAATCATTGTTCGGTTGAGAATAAAAGAAGACAATTGCAAATCTGAAAAGAGGAATGGTGCATCTCATTTGTTGGAATCAAAGGCCAATATTGTGGAAGGAGGTTTAAAGACTAGTAAAAAGAGGAAACACAATGGCGAAGGGCAAACTGGTTCTTCAAAAACTCCTAAAAAGTTCAAAGACAACTGTTACAATTATGGCAAGATAGGACATCGGTTTAAAGACCAGTGTTCTAAAAAGCGCGTCTTGGCGTGAGACGTGGCCAAAACGCCAAACCAAGTGGGTTAGCTTCTTATTTAGCAGTCAACGTCAATTGTTGACCGCTAAAGCGTGTCTAGGCGCAATTATGCGGGCCAAGACGCGCATTACCTTTTTTTTACAATTCTTTGAAGTTAAAAATTATTAAATGCTAATTTCTTCAGTTTACCCTAATTTAAAATCAAAACAACATTAAATTGTAGAGGGTTGTGATAATGAGGAGTATGATGGGGTGAAAAATGATATAAGGGAGCTCGACGAAGAGGATTTTGTATTAGAAGACACGGATGATGAATTAGATGAAGAAGATGTTATTGAATTGTAGTCCGATAAAGAGTTAGATAAAATTTAAGTTCCTGTGCTATTTGGTATTTAAATTTGAAATTTATATTTTTGTTGAAAACTTTGAAAAAAATGTATAAAGTTCTTATAAATCTGTTTTAAATGTTTAGTAAATATTATTTTTAATTAATTAAAAATTAAAATAATATTAAAATAAGAAAACGCCTTTTTACGTTTTTTCACGGCTATGCCTCGCCTAAGCTCGACCTCCACGCATCGCCACGCATTACGCCTTTTAAATGCTAAAGACTGTCGAAAGCCAAGGAATGCCAAGGGAAAAACTCCTCAGGTCAACGTAATAGAACATGACAACCTTTTTGATAAGGTATAAGATATGAATCTCTCATCGGTTGTTTCTGAATGCAATTTAGTTGGAAATACTAAGGAATGGTGGGTGGATACTGGAGCCACTCGTCACATATGCTCAAACCGCGGGATGTTCTCTACCTACAAAGCGATGGATAATGATGAACAACTCTACATGAGAAACTTTTCATCTTCCAAGGTTGAAGGACATGGAAAGATAGTGTTAAAAATGACAAATGGAAAGGAGCCCACTTTGAATGAAAATGACACGTGCCCGATATTCGAAAGAATTTGGTATCCAGTTCCCTGTTAAGCAAGAACGAGTTTAAATTAGCGTTTGTTTCAGACAAATTCTTACTTACAAAGAATGATATGTTTGTAGAAAAGGGCTACCTAAATGAGGGGCTCTTTAAGTTGAATGTAACAACTGATGTACCTCCTATTATAATAAAAGTACACATTTTTCTTACTTGCTTGAGTCATTTAATATTTGGCATGAATGATTAGGACATATAAATTATAATACTTTGCGTAGACAAATTAAATTGGATTTATTACATTGTGCGATTTAGATTCTAATCACAAATGTGATATATGTATAGAAGCATAAATGACTCGTTTACCCTTTCGTTCTGTCGAAAGAAGTACTGAACCGCTAGATTTAATTCACACCGATATTTGTGATTTAAAGTTTGTGTAAACTAGAGATTGCAATAAGTACTTTATCACTTTTATCGATGATTGCACTCAATATTGCTATATGTATATACTCAAAAGCTAAGACGAAGCAATTGAGGTGTTTAAACACTATAAGTTAGATGTTGAAAATCAATTTAGCAAAAAGAGTAAGGCAATAAGAAGTGATAAAGGCGGTGAATATGATTCTCAATTTAAACAATTCCGTTCAGAATATAGAATTATTCATCAAACTACTGTGCCTTATTCTTCTTAATCTAATGGCACTGCTAAACGCAATAATCAAACATTAAAGGAGATTATGAATGCTATGTTGATAAGTTTTGGATTACCGAAGAAATTGTGGGGGAAAGCTTTGCTTTCTGCCAATTATATTCTCAACAAATTGTCACATCGAAAAACACACAAAATACTTTATGAATTATAGAAAGTTCACAAACCTAACTATAAATACTTAAAGGTATGGGGATTCTTGGCCAAGGTAGCGGTTCCCAAACCTAAAAAAGTTAAGATATGACCTAAAACCATTGATTGTGTATTTATTAGTTATGCCTATCACATTAGTGCGTACAAATTTATTCTACATAAATCTAAAATACCCTACGTGCATGTTAATACGATTATTAAATCAAGGGATGCAACATTTTTTGAAAATGTTTTTCCTTATAACCTGCAAAGTGAATCAAATTCACTGAAAAGACTTCATGAGAAGGAAGATATTGTAAATGAAGAAGAACCTAGACACAGTAAGAGGGATAGGACGACAACCTTCTTTGGGCCTGATTTTCTAACATATTTGTTAAAAAATGAACCTCGGAATTATAAAAAAGGCTATGTCATCGACCGAACCTTCATTTTGGAAAAAAACGATTAATAGTGAAATTGAATTCATACTACAAAATCATATATATAAGAATTAGTAAACCTTCCTCCTGGCAATAAGTCATTAATGTGTAAATGGATTTTTAAAAGGAAAATGAAAGCAGATGAATTAATTAACAAGTATAAAGCTAGACTTGTCGCTAAAGGCTACAAGCAAAAGGAATGTCTTGATTATTTCGATACATATTCACCAGTAACAAAAATTACTTCTATACGTATGCTTATTACGATAGTAGCATTGAATGAATTGGATATACATCAAATAGATGTTAAAACGACATTTCTAAATGGTGAATTAGATGAAAAAAATTTATATGGAGCAACCTGAAGGATTTGTGGCCCCAAGAGAAGAAAAAAATTGTGTCGACTTGTTAAATCACTTTATGGATTAAAACGGGCTCCTAAGAAATGATATGAAAATTTTGACACTGTAATGATGTCAAATGGCTTCAAAATGAACGAGTGTGACAAATGTGTGTATGTCAAGAGCGCTCAAAATGGATATATCATGATATGTTTATACGTAGATGACATGCTAATTATGGATAACAATGATACCATAATTCAAACTACTAAAAGGATGTTAACAAGTAAGTTTGAAATGAAGGATTTAGGAATAGCAGATGTTATATTAGGAATTAAAATTCTTAGAACATCTGATGGAATCATATTATCTCAATCACACTACATTGAGAAAATTCTTGATAAGTTCAAGATATACAATATAATTCCTATGAAAACCCCAATGGATGCCAGTACGCTTCTCGTTTCTAACACTGGTGATAGCAAGTCTCAATTGGAATATTCTCATATTATTGGCAGTTTAATGTATGTCATGAATTGCACCCGACTTGATATTGCTTATTCTATTAGTAGGATAAGTCGATATACTAGTAATTCGAGCACTGAGAACTGGAGGACAATTGTTAGAGTTTTAGGGTACTTAAAACATACCAAAAACTTCGGATTGCATTATTCGAGATATCTAGAAATACTTGAAGGATACTGTGATGCAAATTGGATATCAGATATTAAAGACACCAAATCAATCAGTGGATACGTCTTTATACTTGGAGGTGCTGCAGTACCATGGAAATCTTCAAAACAAACATGTATAGCTAGATCAACAATAGAATCTGAATTCATTGCGTTAGACAGAGCTGAGGAAGAAGCCAATGGCTACGAGACTTTCTAGAAGATATTCCATGTTGGATTAAACCTGTGCCTGCTATATAAATCCATTGTGATAGTCAATTATCAATTGGTAGGCACAAAATGCTATGTATAATGGTAAATCTCGATATATATGTCGTAGATACAATACCATTAGACATTTGCTCTCATTGGTATTATCTCTATAGATTATGTGAAATCAAAGGAGAATATTTCGGATCCACTAACTAAAGGCTTAACAAGAGAACAAGTCGAAAGTTCATTGAAGGGGATGAGATTAAAACTGATAAAATAATCAAAAGTTTTCATGGTGACAACCCAACCTAGTTGATTGGAAATCCCAAAATCTAAGTTCAATGGGATAATCGAACTGTGAAAAATTTAGTACGCATTGGGGAAATTTTTTTCCTACCCATTCCTATGATGAGATAGTGTTTAACTACCGCGAAATAAGATAAGTTATGCTTTTAATGATTTCTATATCTTGATTCGTTTAAGTGGAGTATAGTAGAATACTCTTTATGAAAATCACCTATGTGGGTGAGAATAGACCGCTTTTAAGAGAGTTATGTGAAGATAAAATTCTCTAAAAATCACTCATGAACAGGATGTGTCCAAGGCCACAACTGGACACAATCATGAGAACCAATTGTGTTCGAACGAAACTGTGTGACTTTTATTGTTTAGGTGTACACAAACGGTTGACTACTCAAAGCATCTTGCTACTAATTGGCTAAGTATATCCGATAGATTTTACTAGGAAAAGTACAAAGTCTTTGACTACTTATCCCGATGCATTTTTCTTCAATTTTACTTCGAAAAACATATAAGATGTTTTTTGGAAAAAAAGGCTGACATATTTCATTCATGTGGGGGATTGTTGGAAATAGTTTAGTGAAATGGGTCAACTTTAAGTCCCGTATTGAGCGGGACCCGTACGTTGATTATAACGGGACCAAGTATATTCACGTTCTACTTTGCGAGGTGATCAACGTGATTTATTTATTTATTGAAAACCATTTAGAATTGAATGAAATATTTAATGTCAAAGTAACCAACTTGGAACTATAAATTAGTGAAGAATTTGATTTATTGAAAATTCCCAAACACTTATCCCACATAGGAAAGTTAGGAAACTTTGGTGTGGTTTATATAGTGTAAGGTTGTGGATTGGGTTTGGCCCTCAATGGGTACCAATAGTCTTTGAAATGGGGAAGACATATATCCTATTAGATTCAGTTCAAACCCCACGAGGCTCGGCACATGCCCATGTGGTTCATGTGCGGGTGCGTCCTTGTACTATATTATCCTTTTGAACATAATTTATTTAATTTTGGATCAAATTGTAATTAATCAAATTCTTGGGTACTTAATGAAGTCATTATTTTTTATTGGCTCTTTTCGGGTAATTTTTTTTTTTTTGGATGGTCTGGTCTAAACAGTCAATTGTTAACCGAACATTGCTGTCTGTTTAAGTTTTGGGGGGTTGCCTGAACAGTGACGACTGTTCTGAAATAGCTTGAAGGTTGTTTGAATGGCAACGAACAAGTCTATAAATAACATGTCTCGCTGTCAGAAAAATTACACAATTTTCATTGCAATCATTCTTTGCTTTGAATCCCACTTCCCTCTCTCATTTTGATATTATTTTCAAAGTGAAAAACATTTCGTTGAGTTCGTTGGAACTCTTGTAGATTGTTGTACTGCTTCCGTAGGAGACGAAATTCGTTATATTCTGGGAAACGATTGTTGAATACCTTTAGTACCTGTGAAGGCAACAAGTTTGTTTTAAGGAAATACTGTGAACTTGGTGGACTCGAATTAATACTGTGATCCTGTTGACCAAACTAGTTACACTGTCCAATTACTTCAAGGTAATTGTATCGTAATATTCGAAGGTGATTTTTATATTCCAGAATAACAGTAAGAAAAATCTTTGGAGGTGAAATCTTATACCCTTATTTCCTCACAAGAAAAGAAATGGAACTCTCTTGCAGTATATTTAATCTATAATGAGTACTTTAAAGAGACTTGCTAATAAAATGGGACATTCTATAGTTATAAATGTCTTTCTCGACGAAATGTAAATGAATAGAGAATATCTTTTGTTATGTTGGGTTTTAAATTTATCACGTAGACCTACCTATGTAATTAATTATGTATAAATGTTATTTTAAGGTTTAGTCTAATTAATGTGATTTAATAAAGAATTAAAGTTATAGACTTTGGGCATTCAAATATGGCATGTGCCTAAATATGTGTAGATACAAGATTCTTTTAGAGATGTATTTTATGATGGGCTGGAATATATATGAAAAAATATAAATAAAGTTATGATCCTCAATTCATATATGATTCTCATAATTTGTGTCATTTAATCAATACAAGAATAATAAGGAAAAGTATATTGAAGAGGAAGATAAAAAAAACCCCCAACAAATCAAGAATCAAGAAACATTAATCAGAATTAAAGATTAAGAAGCCAAAATCAAGAACTTGTAGTGGATACTCAAGATTCAAAATAATGGATCAAGTATATTCCGCACTTATAATTCTCTTCTTGATTTGACATAAAGGATTTTGGCAATAAAGTTTTTGAATTTTCTAAATGAAGTCCATGTTTGAGCCACATTAAAAATTTTATTATGATTCTTTTACTTATTTTCAACCACACATTCTTCAATAAAATAATATTTTCCATCACATCAATAACTTTCCTTCTTTTTCAACCACACATTCTCCATCAATCTACTATTCGAGAATATATTCTTCCAAAATAATGTGACTCAAACACACCCCAAGATTCACAAAATTTTAAATTCTATCATGTAATGCATATGCATTTCTATCTTGAACCCCATTTTGTAGGTTTGAGTACACATTTGATACTGATAAGGTGTTTAAAAGTAAGTGAAACTTATTTTTAAGTTTGTAGTTTTAAGAAACATAATTCAAAAGTTATAAAGTTTGTGTTGTTTCCTAACCTATCAAGTATAATCCATGTCGCTCCCAACTTTTTGGCGCCTCTAACAGCGGCCGCCTTCCGGGATGGCCCAGCTTCCACCTCTAGATTCATCTTTACCTAAAATATTTAACATAAAAACATAATTAAAAATGCTACAAGAAACGAATCCAATTTATAAAGGTCGAAGAACCAAAAAATAAAAAAAATAAAAAATTGAAACTCGGGGCAAAGAGTCTCATAGTATGTAGTCTAATATTTTACCTTCGGATGAAAATAACGACTCCCTTTTTTTTTTTTATAGAAAGATTAAACCTATTCCTTCAAAATATCCTTTCAGTCGCGTACTTTTAAAAGGTTAAGGACTTGGGTGCCACATATCGAAGGTTCAGGCCCCAATCCCAATTTTCCCAAACAATTAATTATACGCATGTTGGCGCATACTGTTTCAGTACCAAACAATGAACATGATTTTAACTCCTTTTTATTATAGAATTCAACTAAATGTACCATGACGTAGAACGGATGGCTGCATTGATTGAGGAACTATCGAATTGAAAAGGAAAAAAACAATAAAAATAGGAAACTACAGATTTGACGTTCCAACTCTGATTTGGGCCCTTAATATCTTAGATTCGGACTAAACTGACAGCATTGTGACATATGATAGATTTTAACCATCCGAGTTAGTTTAACACTCGGAAAAATGCTTCAAAAGTTTAAGTGCTTTTTTTTTTTTTAGTTTGTTTCGAATTCTTTTCAATTGTAGTTCTTTTAAATTAGGTTCTCTTATAAACTCTTATAAATAAAGGGTTAATTGTTCGTTCTCAGGCATCTTTCCATTAATAAAATTTCGTGAGCTTATTTTTTCATAATTTGGTGGATTCTAAAAATTGTGTTCTTAAGGTTTTCGCTTGAATCACTTGTTTCGCGCAACGTCATATCGTAACATAGATGCTAACACATTTATATAATCAATAATTTCTAGTGCAGTATAGTACGTGAAATAAACATAATTGAAGTCATTATTTGTTTTTGATATTAACATAAATTCATTTAGTAAAAAGGAAAACATTTTAAAGAAAGGTTAAGTCATAAATCATTTTTATTATCCACAGATTTAGAGTATAACCTTCTTTTCTGTTTCGCACAGTTTCTGCAGTTGCATTATTCCATCGTTTTTCTGCAACTCATCCCTTCTCATTCTAAGCTCTTCCTCCATATGTTCCTCATTTGATGCAAGAATCTTGTTGGAATCACCTTTACCCTTGAATCCAACTGCAAAAATGTTAACATCACTCACAAAATTGTTACCGTTAAGGAATAAATCCTATATCGGTTAAATATCGAAATATAGACCCACATATAAAGGTTTCGACTATTTCTCTTGCTAATGTTGATTTTTTAAGACGAAACCTTGTGTCTTAATATGATATCGAAGTACATTAAACTCCAACAGCAATTTGATCGGATTAAGACTAAAAAAAACAACTCAAACGAGCCAACGTTTTGCAGGAATATATTAAGAGATAAATCCCATATCCACTAAATACCAAAATATAGACCAACATATAAGAACATAGAAAACTCCTCTTGAAAAGATTGATTCTTTAATATGGTACCTCAAATTTTAATAGTTACGTCAAGAAACTGTTTCCAACTAGAAGTGTATATTGAGTTGACACGATGGGTCAAAGACAATCACCAAACCACTACCCCGCGCAGGGTCGCGGACATACCAGTGCAAAGTGATGCGCCGTTCTAGATGGACCAAGAACTCGTGCAAGACTCGATATATTCAAGAAATTTCATTTTTAACAACGAAAAAACTAATTGTAACTATACTTACAAAGTTTTGCTGCTCCATGCAAAGGAACGTGACGAGGATTAATCAAGCGAAGGACTCCCAAAAGTGTGAGCTCATCCCCGGGGTCTAGGGATAATCCATCCATTACCACCCATTTCATTGCACTCCAACTTATATCTATGGATGTTAAGATCAGCACTATTTTCTGTGCACCCATCGTCTCAATCTACTCCATACAACATGGTAAATATTTAAACAAAATTCGACTATGTCACGCCCTGGCCAGGAACGGTTTTTTTTTTTTTTTTTTTTCACGATGATCTATAGTGACAGATTGAGAAGAAAAAACAGAAGTACGAGCCGAGAAAATCAACAGACCATTATTTCTTAGAAACTGAATCTGGAGAAGAAATGGTGGAAGAATCTAAGAAAACTTCCAAAGTTCTAATCCGGGTGTATATTCGATGTTTGAGAAGACAGCCTACAAATATAATTCTTTGATAGGTAAATTCTATGATATTTTTATAGGTTGTAGACTGCTGGCATTCATTTTTATATTCGGAAAAAAAATATGATTGATTAAACCAAAGAAATACTCTGTTGGTTATTGAATATTAAATCCTTCTATACTTATTTTAATTTCTAAATTGATTTTTTTTTTTTTTTTTTTTTTGTAAATTAATGTCATACTCATACAACAATGCAAACAATAGTTGTTCATTAGTACGACTATTTATTCATCATGGCATGTTTAAGGTTTGGTACACTGTATCAGGACATATTCTATCAAGTATTTGATACAATTTAGTGCTTGTTAGGTCATCAAACATACTTACGAAATCACGCATATTGACATTACATAGGAATAAAATAGAACGTCAACCTGAATGAACCGCCTATCGTGCTTAGTGTTTCCTTGTTAGGGCGTAGGGAGACCCGACATAGGTCACTACTAGAAGGCAGTCGTCCGATCGAGTTGAGATCTGCTGTCCACCCAATTAATTATTGACATGTCATTTAAATTAACATGTTATCAATTTGATGGGTTATTGGTGAAGTTAACGAGAATAAATTTGAGGTGACATGTTAATTTAAAATGATGTGTCAATAATTAATTACGTAGACAACAAAAATTGAACACTATATCTCAACTCCATCCGACCACCTCCGGAAGAGGTCAGGTGACCCCCCTTTCAAATAGTCGATCAACGACAACATGTTCGAAGTTGGATGATTATTCACGCGATCCAATTTCGCTCAATAAATGTCATATATTCTCTCCAATCACCAAGATGTCCATATTGATGAAACGTGTATGTTAAGGCCTCAAAACTGTCAGGCACATGGACGAAAATCGACTGTGTGTGTGTATATATATATCCCAAAAGGTGTCAGGAATTTCCTTGGGAACTCCTAAGAAATTTTCACTCATGCACTGTCTTTCAAATTTATAATCATATTCCTCTCCATCGACTTACTCTCAAGGTTGGATGTCAAATGGGGGAAATAACCCTAACCTCTTTTTGTATGTAACCAGATCCTTGAAGTGGCTAGTACCACTTTGTAATAAGAAAAAAACTGCAGGTACAGGAAAAAAAAAATAGAATTTGTACAGGATTTTGAATTCTACTCACATGGGAAGCGGGTTTCATGTGAATTAAATATTGCCAAAAAAACCAGAGCCCACCTGTCTGTGTGTATTCTGTCCAGCTTACGGTTGTACCCATAGCATTGCTCTTGTAATAAACCATATTAGTTCTAACTTTCACTAACGAGTAATGATAACCATTTTTCTATATCTTCAAAGTAAAAATCAAGATTCAAGTTTAAAATAGAGACTAACATCCATATTACGTAAAAGTTTAAATGAACCCTCTATGTTTGCTTTGGGACCCAACCTGTGGTCAATGATGGATACATCAGCCTCCAACAGTTTAAATGAACCCTCTATGTATGCTTTGGGACCCAACGGAGAAGATAGCAATGCCTCAAAAACAAGCAAATTAAGGTTCGAACTTTTAAAAAGTTGTAACTTAGTTTTAGCCCCACAATGAAAAATGCCTGATTTCGTCATTGATGCTAGCCCGTGGCACTGCTGCCAGGTACATAAATGTAGTGTGCAGCCTGGTTATGATTTTGAGGTTTGCATTTATGTTCTTAAAAAAGGTTACATGTATCATGTTGATGTCAAAACTTATGTGGCAATTTTTACTCAAATTTTGTGTGAAATTCAGGGTGAAATCTGCAAAAAGAATCATTTCATATCTATTTGACAATTGAAAGAAGGGGAGTGCAACTGTCAAGAACTCTCTGAGAGTGGATAAAAATGAGTAATGAATATGTGGATAGACTTTTTTCGAAACACGGAGATAAAAAATTGCTTTAGCGTTTATAAACATGAGCAGCTAAGTCAATGAGGTTGAAAATAAGTTGAAATAATTAGTGAGTACTAATTTGATAGCAAAGAGTTACTTCATTTGGCAAAAGGTGGATTTTATATAGGAAGTTTGAAATATTATACTTCCCTAGTCATATCTAGAGGTGTCAAGACGAACGGTCCGACCAGACCAGTGAAAATCGGCCCGGATCTACTCGGGACCGCGGGTCGACCCATGACCTGAGCAGGCGGTTCACGGATCAAGAAGGTGTGATCCGCGGGCTTCGTGGGTTGCACTTTCATGGGCCGCGGTTAATCGTGACTCGTGAAATTTTTTTTTTTTTAATATTATAGTTAAGTAGGTGTCAATCTAATTGAGATGTACTTAAACTATAAATTATAGTAAAAGTATGTATCAACCTAGTTGTGATGTACTTATACTATAAATATTTGATAATAGTAATTAGAAATGCATTTAGTTGTTATTTGTTTAAGTTAAATTTAACTTTTCAAATTTATAAATAATTCATGTAATATTAAATTTGAATTCTATATAAATATTGCTTAGTATAAATATGAATTTATCATTTTATTCAATTCTTAGTTTACATTTTTTTAAAATTTTTTTTTGCTATAAATATGAAAAATTCTATATTTTTATAATTTTATTTATACAATTATACGAGCCAAATCGAAACAAACTGTGACTCGTGACCTGTATGGACTCGACCCGATGGGTCAGCGGGCGGGCCTGGGTTGTAGTCCAAAATTGTGGGCCGACCCGTAACTCGTAGCGGGCGGGCTTTTTTCATGCGGGCCGTTATCGGACTCATATGTTGGTGGACCGACTCGACCCGGATTGACACCTCTAGTCATGTCAATACTGGTTGACTTCATGTTAAAATGTGGTCCAATTAAAGGTATACGAAGTGATTTTATTGTCCGTCAAGTGCGATGGACGTTAGATCCACTTGGTATGCTTAAAAAAATATTTGAATCTTTGCTGTCTTGTCAAGTTTTTTTAATTAGTTCGTGTGTCTTCGATTAAAGTGTTTTGAGTATTTTAATTGTGAAGGTAAAGATTACTACAGTTCGATATTTTACTTCCGAGGCTCACAATGAGATGGGATGTTGGCTTTGTCACTTTATTAAAAACAAAAACAAAAAAATATGATACAAATCCTTGAACTTGTCTGCTCTTTCATCGACTATTCTTCTATCATTTAAATTCAATTACTTGCTATGATTCTTAATTCAGGAGATAAGTACTAAGTTTTTTGTCGACAAATGAATTTCATTCTTTAATGCCTCTTTCCAAAAGGCAGCATCTCGATACCTCGCAGTCCAGTCATATGTTTAGTTTTTGTTTATACATCCAAGGACATTAAGGTTTCTATAGTTTTTATTTTATCTTATCTTATTTAAAACCTTCTAATAGGAGCACGTAGAAACATTGTCTTGGCTTCATTCTTTTAGTTTGTCAACATTCATAACATGGATGGATCCATTTTTTTTTTTTTTTGGCGAAATTTTAGGTGACGATGTTTCAACACTTAATGACGATGTTTCAACACTTAGAATCTTTATGATTTTACTATCAAACTCCTAAAAAGAATATACCTCGACGGCTTCAAATTAAAAGGATGCACGTGTGCTTGAGTATTGTTAAAATTTATGTGCACTCAAGAGATGTAATATAGTGTTTCTTTCCTTTATTCACTTCTATAAAAGTTGATTTTGACGAGAAGAATGTTATAAGTAGAATGAAATTGTATTTAAGTCTCTAAATGTCTCGATAATAGTAAAAGTGATAAAGTTGAGACTTGCTCAATGGTAAAAGTGAAGTTTTACCAAGATAGTGAACTGAGTTTTGAGTCTTACATTTAATCTTCAATCATGCTACAAGTACAAGAAATTTTGACATATCACTCACGACATGAAATCATTGAAAGGTGAAGCGAGAAAAAAAAATAGGCCAATCATGTGTCGCCACATCAATGTCTGTATGAATTTTGTCAACATTTTTCTGTACTCGTGAATTTTTCCTTTAATCTCACTAGTAATGACTTGATAACTACTTTTGCTGTCTATAATAATAATAATAATTTTTTATATTGGCTCGCAAGCTAGCAAACGGCTCGCATGAGATAAATCTAACTCAATTCAACTCACTTCATGATTCGAGGGCCCAACTCGCCCCGTTTGGTTATTAACAAAAAAAGAAAAAAAAAAAAGGTTTTTAATGACCAACATAAAATTCCACTAAAATTAAATTCTAGTGAAAACCAACGTTTTTAACCAGCTGGTCGCCCCAATGACCAAATTGATCCAATCGATTCAAAATTCCTTTTATTTATCATTTGTTTCCTTCCTACCTTCCTCAATAATTCTATCATAAATTTGTAAATCTCGCCTAGACCTCGATTCAACCCGACCTCAGACCATTTAACATAGCCTCCGTAAAAAAATCAAGTCGAGCTCAAGCCACAATGCAAGTTCCTCCGAAAATGTCAGTCTATTTTGACACTAAATTTTATTAATTTGCACTTCTTATCAAAAGGTATAGTAACTTGGCTCCCTTGGATCATTGCATCCCAGAATAAGCTATAGAATAGAAATCTACAGTGAAAAACTTCTGCTTCATATGTTAAGATTTCTAAATAGTATATAGGACTCCTTGACTTCACCAGGGCTGTTAAAACCAAATCAGAAAAATACAAATTTATAAATGTACCGCACATTCACGTCTTTGCGCATTCTTATGAATTACAGGAGAGTTACAGAACCTATATTTACATGTTCAGTGTTCCAGGAGCGATGCAAAATATAAATATAGAAGAATATCCATAAAGTTTTAATTGGGGACGAACAATAAGAAGCATCATGCTGTAGTCAAGCAGTTCTCCCAAGTCCCATATTTCGAGCTAAAACTTCCTCCACCACTTTGCTGTGCATACTCAGAAATAACGGCACGAGCACAAATATCCCAAGTCCTTGCTATCTCCCCAAGTGTCATGGGTTGTGAGAGTGTTCGGAGAGAGATGCTAAACCTTGATTTCGCCTTTATAGAGAGATCTTCATACTCTTTGCTGCACATACATGGGATTTCATGATATATCAGCAAATGTGGTTATCAATATGATAATAATATGCAAGTGAAAACACTAGCCACAACTTGGAGAAAAGAAAGCGGGCTTGTGGGGAGGGATTCACAGTACAGTGGCTGGCCTGGGTTTTCAGGCTGCCAGCCACTCTCTACTAACACACAAAAAAATAAAAATAAATAATGTAAGGCTCAGTGGCCATTTTAACACTGGTAACCAGTTATGCTAGAATTATAAAATGCAGATCTATAAAGCACGAACTGGTCCTTTATCCCTATCATCCTATATATTTGCCCCAATCCTCAATTTCTAGACTCGTCTCATAGTTCAAATAATACTGTAAAGACTAGACAAAAGTGAAGTACATAATTTTTTTTTCTTTGGACTGAACGACAAGCTTCCAATTTTTTGTCTTGAGCTTTGGGATGGAATGCCCAAACAATACCAAGGCAATGTTGTGCATTTAGTATTGTTTCATCATAAAAAACAACATTTTACAGTAGTGACAATATCCTTCCACATCCCAAGAGTTCCCATAGGAGGATTTGAATAGCAGGCCTCCCTCAATGCCTCCCACAAGCTGAGTGATAATCATCAATATGACTGTGATGACCCATGTCTAAACCCAAGCCGTTACCTTAAGTACTGTCCGCTTTGGTGGGTGGCCTATGTGAAACCTGATACAAATTGGTCAACTTAAATTTCTCATTAGGCGGCGATCTTGGATTCGAATCCTGAGAAACGCGATAAAAAGCAGTGAGGGGGTAAGTGGGCATAGACCCACCCACAGCGGATGGTACTTAAGCTCGTGGTTTGAATATAGAGACTTGGGTCGTTACAACGACTATTGTTCATATATCTCACCCACAAAGAGCAGTTCTAATTTCAGAGTACTCTAAATTCTTCTTGACGTGCAACACATCTGTGGTGAAATTTAGCTCTCTGGTGTGAAAGCATGCAGGAGTTTCAAATTAAGTGGAAGGAAAATAGAGAGAGTACAGATATAAGACACGTTTTAAGGGAAACAAATTCCTTGATCCTTGTTTAATAACATAATTCAATTCCAAATGTTTTAAGGGAATGCATTAAATACTCACCACACACTGCTAATTCTATTTTGTGCCAAACTTTGTGGAACCTTCTGTCTCAATATCCTTCAATAACATTGATAAGAATAAAACCATCATAAATGCAAACTAAGTTAGGCGGGTCCCTGGCAACTGATCAATTGCATGTTCAAGCTAGATCAAAAGGCAGCAGGTAAAAAAGCGGTCCACTATTCCTATCACATGTTCAGTGAAATTCAACTAGTCTGTTAGCATTATATTGACCCTCACGAGTCATTCTACTAGTCTATTAGCAGTCATTCTACTAGTCTATTAGCAGCGCCAATATGACTCAATAATTGTACAGCATGTTCAGAGTTGCTGCTGGCCTGCGGAGAAATTACATGACTCATTACAACATAGCCTGGTATCTTCATACCCTGGGGCTTCAAATTTTGCACTATCTACTCTTCCAGCATACAATCTGAAATGCAGCTTGATGTTGGAGAAACATGTCTAGAAATCAGGGTATTAAGGTTTGGCTAACTGTTCTAGTACCTTTTCGTATCACGAGACAAAATACAGAATAAGCTACCATCGGTCAGCAAGTTAAAAGAGTTTTCGAATTGTGTTGTCCCTTGCCATATTGTGGCCCTAATATCATTCCCAATATCTTGTGTTTATTTTAAGTTTTTATGGCAGTCATGCATTTTTCTCTCTTCTTGTATAGTGCCATGTGCTCTCTATGTACATTGAGATGCCCTTGACGTGGGATTGAAAAGTTCTAACTACAATCACAAATTAAAAGAATAATATAAAATTTACCAGAATGCGAGTGCGAAATTCTCTGCATTTCTCACCTGACTTCAACTGGAAACTTGTCCAAAAGTATTGGCGAGCAATTTGGATAGTTGTCGGGAACAAGTACTCGTAAAGGTTGAATTGGGGACTGTATTCCAGTAAAAAGGTACAGTCAAAAGCATTGTACAGGAGATAGATGTAACAAGTGGAATTAACATAATGGCATTCAAAATCTCACCATTTGTGCTGAAGCATATTGTGATTTTAAATTTGGACTAAGAGCCACATCACTAAAAGAGCACTTCACAATGGTTCCATCACCACCTTTGGCAGTAGCAGCTACTGCAGTTGGATCCATGTCTTCATCACTAATATATACCACTGTGTCTATTAATCGTTCATTTATCTCCAGTAATTCTTCTTCAAGTGCATGGTTAGCCTGCAAACAGTGGTCAATTACACTCGGAAAGAAGGAAACAAAATCCGTATTAGTGCACTAGAATAATTATCTTAACTGAAATCAGCAGGCCCCCATACATGAAATCAATAGAGGAATAACCTATACAACCAATGATATGGCATCATATATAATAATTACTATTGAAGTGATTTAATCAAGGATCTGATTGTAATTGAAAATTACTTGTCTCAACTTTTAATAAGGTCGAAGATGGGACACCTGCGTTTTTTGATACAATGTTTGGGTAATATCATAGCCCTAAGAACAATGAACTATCTCTGAACAAAAAGCAGAGTAGATCTCCTATTTCCCACAATAACTATTCATCAAAATTCCACAAGATGTTAATAAAGACTAAAAAAGAAAAGGATAGATGAAACAATCAGGACCAATGATATAGTGGTCTTCTATTCCAATCCACAAAGTTCTCTTTTATCTAATCCTAGAATGAAACCTTCTAGAGATAATTATGTCAAGTCATCTCGAACCCTCAATATAAATCAACAGTTTTGATTTCTCCGTTTCTGTTTCTGTTTCCGTTTCCTTTTTCTTTTTTAATATAAAGATGTTTAAAATTACTAGGATTAATATCCTTCAGATAACACATCGTCTATTAGGGGATTTCTGCTTTTCCAATACTTCAAGAATCTTCGTCATTTACATGGAAGCTTGAGGATAAAAAATTATCGTGCTGTTAGATGGTAGCAGTAACCTGTGTTGCATAAAAATATTCATGGGTGTCAATCATAGCCAAGTGTAATTATGGAAAAAGTCAGATGCTCATAGGAGATCTGCTATAATTTGATAAGGGTGCTACCTATACTAAGGCCACAAAGATTGAGCATAGCTATCTGAGAGTTAAATCAGTTACCAAATTTGATTAGGTCTAGTATTGTACAGTCCAAGTCTTAGTCCCATAAGTCAATATACTCTCTGTACACAGATGTACTCCTTCAACCATATCAATAAAATATTATTCCTCCAAATCAGTTTTCATGGTACAGAGCATCTCTCTGATCCTACGCTCTAGTTTCTTTCTTCTCTTCTTAAACCAAAAGTAATCTCAAACTAATTCCGCTTTGATCTGTGTTGCACCTTCAACATACAAGGGAGAAGAATGAGTAACGAAGTCAGTGTGACTATATCAATAAGCTAACATATACCAGAGAGATGCTAGAAGCTTCATGGGAAACCTATTACTTTGAAAAACTTGAGTCTTCTTAGAGAACAGTTGTGCTTTTCAGAATGCAGGTGACGAACACAATGCAGCCAGCCAACTCAGGCGTTGTAACCTTTCACGAGTGGTTAGAGAATCAATCTGATTTAAACAAATTCCTTCACCATCTCTCTCTTTAACCCAACAGCTTAGTTTTTGGTGGCCAAACGGTTTATTCTGGGGAAAAGATTCCTAGGATAGTTGATTCAGGATCAACAGAACAAAATATCAGTTTTCAGACATTTAATTTATACTCTCTGTCTCATTTATATAGGCTTACTTTCCTTATTTTCTTGTCTCAATTATATAGTCCTGTTTCTTTATTAAGAATGTTTTGTTTTGTTCGTTTACTAATATACCCTTATTTCTTTACTACTTCTAATAATAATTTACCACTAGTTATTGATAATTAAATAAGGGTAAACTAGGAATATTTTTGGTAAAAACTGGTTTTTTTTTTCCCAATTACATCAAATAAGATTTCTTAATCCATGTGACAAACAAAACAAGCCTATATAAATGGGATGGAGGGAGTATATTCCAAGCTCTTGTGAGCAAAAGTGATAATATGGAAAATTATAGTCTTTAGTAGCAGGGGTTGGTCATTTTCCTAGAGAATCTTATGCTAAACTACTTTCTTCATGTCCCAAACTTACCTTGGTATCTACCTTCAGTCGCAAGGAAGCACCTTTTCAGCATATCAAGCTTTGAAGAGTATATAGCGATTTTCAAGTTGGAAGCACAAAAAGAACATGAATAGTGACAAGTTTTACATCTAGGCAAATTTGGTAGTAAAAACTCATGGCTAAATATTGTCACAATTTACTCATATCATAATTGGAAAAATTAAATCTTCACATATATAAGAGAGATTCATAATTATCAGCAATTTATTTGCAGTATGTAAACCAACATACTTCAATTACGTACTATATAATAAACATAAGTGTTTGATAATGTATGAGCATCTCCTGCATTCATTGTACCCACCATTTGTCAATCGACGACATTTAAATGGTGTTGGTAATACTGTCCGAAACACGTTCAAATGCTTAAATCCATAACTAGCATATCTTTATACACAGTTTATTTCTTACTTCCCCAAAAGTCAGATTACTACAAGTCTATATCCCATGGTATTTGATATTTTGACGAACTTGGTGTTTGCCAAATTTTTCAACTCAGGCGTTAGGCACCACACAGTTTTGACGAACAATAGAATTTTCTACATCTTAATACTTTTTTCCATAATATAGAACTTGGTTATCGATCTGTTCAATGAGAAAAAGAAAGTACTGGTAGAAAGTACCTCAATCCTAGGCCTTTTAATATTAGATGCACCATTGGAATCTCCATCAGATTCAGTACCATTTAACTGATTAAAACTATCATTGGCACTTCCAGTAGATGAAACAATTGATGGAACTGCACTTGTATAACGTCTCATTCTCTTTGTACCACTAGATCCATCTTGTGAGAAAAAGTTTCTGGCCTGCAAACGACACTTGGTCATAGCAGCCAAATCTTCACCAACTGCAGCTCTTGATCCATTTCCTGGAGCAGATCCAGCAATTCTATCAATCATACTAACTACTGAGCTGATATCACTAACTGAGGAACTCAATGCTTTAGGTGACATAGACCTCACCTGATAAAAGGAGAGAGAAAATGATAGAAGTCAAATATATATCAAGGGAATAAAGAGTGCCACATATGTAATTGAGAAAGAGTCTCGTACAAACCACTTTAATTAAGCGTTCAAGTGGTTGTTCTACAACATTTGAGTTTCCAGAAACAACGGGTGATACAACGCCATGAGTACCATCCGGACTGGTAAATTCTGCAAGCAAAGGTGAGGCAGATATCCCAGGAGTGCCAATAGCAAGGGATTGCGCTGGTACGGATGCTCCAGTTACTTGATGATGACCAATATTTCCAGCATTAGAATGGGATGCAACCCCAACGTTCATTTTATCAGACTCACCTTGGATGGTTGATGGTGCCATGGAAGTTGATGGAGATGGAACAACAATTGGAGAGTTAGCAGAATGCAAAGGGGTTCCAGCCTTTGGATGAGATGTCAGAAGATTCTGCTGGTCAATTTGGGGGGAAGAATGAGGGCCAACCTGAGGGGATACCGCCTGAAGCACTTGTGGTGAGGAAATGGAGAATGGAGTTCCAGGCTTCAGTGGTTGGTGATATGATGAACGCTGACCAGAGGAATGATGTTGCTGAAGAACTCCTGATTTGAGACTCATCTGCTGCCTCATCTTCATTTCATTTGTCTCACTCATCTGCTGAAGCTGTAACATTTGATGTGCTGACAACTGCGCAGATTGCTGCTGATTTGTTTGTTGGTGATGCTGCTGCTGTTGCTGTTGAATAAACTGCTGTGTTTGCATATATTGCTCCTGAATCTGACGCTTCTGAATTTGTTGTTTTATCTGCTGCTGTGTTGTTGGAAACATTTGTTGCTCCTGTTTTACATGCTGGGTTGGAAGTACATTTGAATTCGGTTGTAGCGGATTAAGGTTTGACTGCGTCGTTGTTAGTCCACTGTGAGATGATTTCGAGTTCATGTGCACCTGTTGCGGACCACTGACAGGATTTTGTTGTAGAGAGCCAATAGCTACTTGTTGAAGCGAGTTTGGTGCATTGCCCTGACCTGGATCCATATTTGAACCAGATTGTAGTCCATCAATTATGTTTTGGCGAGAATTTGAAACGCCAGAAACAGAAGATAAGGAATTATTCTGCAAGTTGGTTATGTTATTATGTTGTGTAGCATCCATAGAACCTTGTCCATTCTCAGTTTGTATCTGCGAATTCATTTGATTCTCGTGGGGAAGCATTTGAGATTGTGGCTGCTGAGACTGTTGCAAGGTATGCAAATGAGGCTGGGAAAGATGCCCTTGCTGCACAGAAGAAACAGTCTTCCGGGGCTTATTCGAGTTAAGAATATTGATAATCTGCTTCTCAACTCCAACAATCTTCTCCTTGTGAGTATGTTGAACATCGTTCCTCGGTGTCCGCAAAAATTGAATAATGCGCTCCAGCATAAGCTTAAAAAATCTGAGTTTTTCAAGTTGCTCATTCTTAGGCTGTTGAGGAAGGGGATGATCATGCTGCAACACCATACGACATGCATTGTTAAACAACAAATAAATTTGGTAAAGGACATTATCACGCGAGAATATTACTATCTAGGACTAACCTATACCATAGTATAACATTCTTCTAAACTAAGATCTTACCTGCTGTAACTTCGCAGCCATTCTCTGGTACATTTCATTTAATTCAGGAAAATACAAATCGTTCATGGATCTGATCTGCAAGTAAAGTCTATAACTTCAGATTCCAAGAAAAACACAAAAAACTAACAAATGGGTAAAAACGATTACATGTTAATGCATGGCTATTGCTAGCCAAAAATAGATATCATAGAATTTAAATCATAGACAGGAAAAGACTACTGTCTCAATGAAGTACCTTTTGGAAAACCTCCTCCTGCCAATCCCCACCATTTGCATTTCCTGTCTGTGACGAACAATCTAAAGATGCTGCAATTGAATTTTGAATTATGAATAAGCTACTAGTTGATATGAAACAAATTTTTTTATAATGAGATATCTAGTTGTAATAGATTTTATCTTTTATTCTTATTTTTATTAAAATATGATTTCTAGTTTCTTTATTACTTAGAATATGACTTCTAATTTATTTATTAATTAGTATTTTATTAGTATTCTTATTTTAGTTTCCTAGTATTAGTAGAAGTGGGGAGTAATTTTTCATATAAATATAGAAGCATTGCACACTTTTTTAAACAACAATAAATTATAAATTCAATACAAAGCAAGATTATTCCAATATAGTTCTTAATTTCAATTCTCATTACAAGAATTTCTATATGTTTCTGCACCAAGACGATGAGACCAAAACAAGAGTTGTCGTGCCACATAAGAAAGTTACATTGAGCAACATAAAAGGAAAAAGAATTTGGTTCTTAAAGTTAAAGCCTGATGCATGCATACACACAAACATGTGGGATGGGGGTAGGGGGGAGGGGGGAGAGAGTGAGCTCTATCTCCAAGTGCTAGATTTTTCCAAAAATGACTTCTTAAAAGTGATGACAATTTATACTTTGCAACTTAAAGCATTTTCCAGCAAACCATTGAGGGAGAGGGTAAGCGAGAGGAGAGAGCAGATATAGATACACGGAGAGACAAAGAGTCAAGTGGCAAAACATAAATGGACCGCAAACTGTAGAGTTTATAGCAGATAGTCAAAAACTCATTGAATTCCACCTCTCACTAGTAACGCAAGATTCTGATTTATAAACATCCTTCATCAAACCCAAAAATGCATTAGTGGATGTACTATGACTGACGATAAATGGACGAGAACTTTCTGCTTTCAGGATTTTTAATCTTTATGTACTCATTTCAAGTGTAATGACTAGTCAACTTGATATATGTGCAAGGTCTTCTTCCAAATTTCAAGTCATTCCATAACTTCAATTGATTCACTTAGCAAAGACCATAGTGAAATTTAGAAAGATGTACAATCACAGCATCTTGACAAACCAATGTACAAAGTATGGTAACACCAATATTGTCAATGTATTAAGTACGCATTCACACCCAAACCATGAAATAAAGATTGAACGCTAACAAGGATGAATAAGAAGACATATGATCCAATAGCCAAATGATTACAGACAGGTTAAAATAGAAAAGTATTGTATCAGATCAATAAACATTTTAATGACATACTTCAGAGAAAAGGAAATTCATGTCAAGCAACAAAGAATACATAGGATAAATTTGAACATCAGAAACTCACATAATGTTGCCTCTGGAATGGCTCTTTGAGAATGCACCAGATGCTTCTGTTGGTCAAGAGCACCGTGTTGTTGAAGCAAAGGACCCGATGTTTGAATCCTTTGGTGCACGTCTCTTTGTAACGAATTTGTCTGTTGTTGCAAACCCAATTGTTGTTGCAGCTGACCTGGTTGTGATTGGATCTGTGACATCATTTGCTGCTGTGATGGCTGAGACTGTGACTGTTGAGCTTGGTTAGGCAACAAGTTTCCCACATTCTGCTGCATCTGTTGCTGTACTGCAACCTTAGATGGCCGTAACATATGAACAGAATGCTGGTTGTTCTGTAAGCCAGAGTTACCAGATTGAATCCCACCCATTTGCTGCTGCACATTAGTTTGGGGACCTAACTGCTGTTGATGCATGTTTGGGATGATATTCTGCTGAGCAATTGACTGCTGTTGATGTATGTTAGGAAGGTTTTGCTGACCCATATTCTGCCGCTGTTTCAGGTTTGAAAGATTATGCTGCTGGCTCATCATCCTTTGCTGCTGCTGATGCTGTGCATCAAGAATGTTATTTTGTTGCCCAATTAGCTGGTTCTGTTGCATGCCTGTAGCATTTGGATGATGCCCACTAAGCTGCTGTTGCTGTTGTGTAGGTAATATTGGGTGCTGCGGCATTGATGTTTGTTGCTGATGAGTGAGGGAAGACTGTTGTGGCTGTGGTTGCGGTTGTTGCCTGAGGACCGATTGTGGTTGCTGCTGAAGCATAGATTGAGTTGATAGCTGAATGGATGACTGCTGATTTTGCAGAAGACTAGATGAAGTGGCTGACTGCCTCAAAGAAGGTTGCATAACAGCCTGCTGAGAGGATTGGATCTGAGTTGGTTGCAATAAATTCTGTTGCTGGATCTGAGACTGCATAAGGGATTGTGAGATATTTCCCTGCTGGGATTTTTGCTTCATAATGTGTTGTTGCAACTGCTGATTGTAAAGATATTGCTGTGAATTCTGGGACTGTTGTTGTTGCTCTTGGGGCACAACTGATTGTTGCCTTCCTTGATTTGATCTCTGGGTATTGGCAAACATATTGGATGGCACCCCTTGGCCCATGGAATTTCCCACTACATTTGGAGTTACACTAGATGTGTTTTGTAAGTTCTGCATGTTGGGATTCTGGCCAACAACATTAGGCATGGTAGCCTGAGACACACCACCAACAGTGGGAAGTACAGATGTCAAACTAGCAGAATTTGGCACTCCTGTTGATGGAATATTATTCTGGATATTTTGGGATAACAGCTGTTGTCGCACTTGAGATTGATTAGTTACCATTGGAATAGGTAGTGGCTGCCCCTGATTTGGTAGTTGGGATTGCATGCGCTGAGAAGCTGTTAAAATACATGCAAAAACACAAATATAAAGATCCAGTTATGGAATAAGTGTAATAAGAGAAAAAACAAAGGAAAAGTCTCGCGTTGACAAATGCTAAGGCAACAGGACATCAAAGGTACAAAAAAAAAATCAATTCATTAGAAACAAGACTATCTTGAAATATCCCCAAGATAGCTTCATTCATTCTGCCATCAACAGGAAAAAGTGTTATATATAATTAAGACGAATGGCATAAGCACAAAAGAATAATGTGATTAGAGAAGAACTGAAAGCAGATAAAGAAGAAACTATGGAAACACTCTTCCTCAAATAGGGCACAGAAGGTTGCACTTAAAGGCAATTCAGGTAATGGAAGAGCTTGAAAACTAATGAGCTTTTAGAGATTCACAGGAACACGTCGATAGGCAGATGCATAGTGGCACTTACAGGCAATTCAGGCACGGGAAAAGCTTGAAATCAATGGACTTTAAAAATCCAGATGAATGGCAGATTGCTTAAATTTCTAGGATGGGCTTCTCGCTCCTGTGGCTGATTGCAGTGTGCATGAACGAGAACTTCAGAAATCCAGGTGTGTATTGATTGATTTTAATATTATGAAGAATTGAGCTATGTGGAATAAAGCTGCCTCTCATATTCATTGACTACATCAAAATAAGATCACTATCCAAAAGACTTCTGCTACTAAAATAAGGAATAGATCTCCACATGGAAGAATTGGTGGAGAATGAGAAGGGCTTAAACACTTTAATTTTACAGACGTCAATTTTTTACGGTTTCAGTCAGTAAAATCTCATGCAAGGAGTTGGAAGTGTTGAAAAAGTCAAGAGCCTGTGAATACAAATAGAACGAAGGAGGTGCCAATCATCAAACCAGTTACAGTTTAGCAACTTTCAAGCCTTGTGATTACAGAGGCAAGTAAGAAGTCTCTTGGGTTGAGAAGCAAAGCAAACCTCAAAAACTTCAAGATATATCAACCAACATACTGCACTGTCTGTCATTTAGCAAAAACAGTGCCAAGATAGTATCAATTGGTTAGGTGACCTTGCTGGTCTAACTCTGTAAGGGAAAACCTAGTGAAAGTGTTTAACCACACAAAGAAGTTTCTAAGGTCAAGAACGCAAGCAAAAAGAACTAGTTGTTTAAAAGCACGAGAAAACCTATTTGTTATGTGCACCATTAAAGTACATGGATTTTCACTACCTAGATCTTGAGGATTTTTGCTATTACTTGGAGCATTGGACTGAAGAGAAATGGCCATGGAATTCTGTGATTTTGTCTCCATTGTCAGCATCTTCAAAGATATCTTTCTCAAGTAATCTGACTGGAGGAACACATTATTAAAGGAAAGATTAGAACTGAAAATAGAATCAAATAAAACTCACTGTGCTATGCTTTGACATGAATAAAAAACAAATGCTCGTGAGACTTTTATAGTTTGAGATGCAGGCAGCACAAATCAAGAGTACCTGACTTGTAGAACTAGCATAAGTTTTTTCCTCAAATCTTATGGCTATTTTCTTGAGTTCCTGCTGTCCCTCTTGTCCAGAGGAAGGAAGATGCCTCGTCAAAGTGTCCATTCTATGCAGGTTAAGCATCATGCTGTTATTTCCTTACAAAATAATCACTAACAACAAGATCGTAGTAAATCAAATCTAACTGATAATTATTCACCATATTCGGAAAGGTCAGAAATACGATGTCATATAAACCAGTCATTTTTAAAAATTTCAGAACTTAAAAAAAATGCATTTCAAGATGTAAGGGAAATCAGTATGAACTAATAACAATTTCTACCCTAAAAGATAAAAAATTAAATATGAAGTAAAAGCATTTATGTACATCTTGTTTACAATCCTCTGCCTGGAATCAGCTGGTAGCTGAGTCCTCCAATCGCCGGCATCCATACCCGGAGCTGCCGGAGCTTCACCACCCATAACCGGACCCGGGACATGCGACTGACCCGAGTTCGCCCTCCAATTATTGCCATCCATAAGATTTAAACTGCAAAGCTTTCAATTACTACATAAATTACAAGATTTCACCCAAAAACAATTGAATTTTTTCTTTGAAAGGAAAAGTTAAAAAATAAAATAATACTTGAAGAAAACGCCGTCAATTGGGCTGCAATGGGAGGAAAAGAAGTTCAATTTGGTATTTTGATTGACTAAGAGAAATCAATGATTGTATATGAACTCGAGTCTTCGGGTAAAACCCCAACAAGAGTGTCTATTAAATGATTATAATTATTGCGTCTGTCCTGATTTTATAGGGAGGAGAGAGAGAGAGACCTGGTTCGTGCCTCACTGCCTCGTGAGAAGAGGGAGAGAAATGGATCGGGTACTTTTGCGATTTGGGCTGACCCGAACCTGCATAGCCCAATCTACGCAGGTCCACACCATCCCTATTCTAATAACTTTTAGGTATTGAGGTGGGTTTGAGTCACATTATTTTGGAAGAATATATTTTGAAATAGTGGATTGATGAAGAATGTGTAGTTGAAAAATATTATTTTATTGAAGAATGTGTTGTTGAAAATAAGTAGAAGAATATTAATGAAAATTTTAATGCGTACCAAACAGATGAAAAAAGCAAAAATTACCATTCCTACATTTTTTTAACTTCAAAAATTAGATCTAAAATCTGTTTACTCAAAAATCGAGTCTAAAACTTATTTATTCAAAAATCAGATTATAATTCAATTTCTTAATATTAATAATAATATTATTATCAATAGAAATATGAATATGTCTTGTACCCTGCCTCCACGATCCACTTACCCCCCTTAATTGTAAATATATGGATCTTGAATTCTCTCTCCACAAAATACGTTCTCTTTGTAATATAAGCTTTTTCTCTCTATAAATACAAAATTATTGACCAAATTGGAGGCCGACGACTCCACCTAGGATTTTTGGACCTTCTGAGTTCATTGGTGGTAGTCTCGTCTCCAAAATCCGACCATCAGGGGTCAAATCGAGTGCATGTCTCGCGAATCCCAATGCAAATCTACTAGTTTTCTGGTTCAAATATGTTGCGGAGTTAGAATTTTCATATAAATATTATGTTCATTTTGGAACTAGTAATAAATTGCAAATTATATATTCAAGAAAAAGTTAATTTGAATAGGCCAAACTCGAGTTAGAGCCAAATAAGAAAACTATTTAGTTAAAATATTAGTTATCAATTTAGACTAAATTACAATAGCAATATGGGATTGAATTAATCTACTTGTACAATGATGGTTGACAAGATTTATTGACAATGTTTGATGTGGCAAAATCTGGACAGTTGACTTAAAAAACAGTTTTTGAATTTTTCAACAAACATTGTCAACCATCATTGTACATGTACCATGATTGTATTGGATTTGCTTGATATGTCGTAATTAGTAATTAATAATGTATATCGAGCTCAAGGAAGGAATTTAATTGGATAAGATGGAATCAAGTTAAAGCACTTCATATTGTGATTAAGATTCAAAATTGCCAAATAGGATTAACTTCATATTGTGATTAAGATTCAAGTTAAAGCACTTCATCTTAAAAGGTTTTGAACTTTTATAACAAGGTGCACGACTTTGAATTTTATTATTCGAGCAATTATATTTTAAAATCGAGATAAAATGTTCGGTGCTATTAGGTGTTTTTTTCACATCTTTTCAAATACCTTTGTTATGTGGAATTTAATTACTTCAACCCATGGATCTTTTGGTATAAATCATGATACGATTTAAGGTGTACCCTCGAGTTTCAGTTAGCCTTCACGCTGCTTTAAAGTGTTTGCTAAAATTATCATTTTTCATGGTGTGATGATTCTCAGTTTATTTTGGTAAGAGATTTCACGATGTGATAATTTTATTTTTATTTAACATCGGTTCTCTTATATGCTTGCTCGAGTGAGCAACCAAGAACAATTAAAAATTGCTACAACTCGAGTCTAAATTGATGGAATTAAATAGAATTAAGTTCTCAACAGTACGCTAACTATCATATTTATAGTAAATTTTTATAAGAAGGTTTAATGAAATGTATATTTGAAAAATTGATAAAAGTTGTGAGATTCATCAAATACAGATCTAATCATCTGTCCACAATGGACATGATAAAAACATTTTATTATTGATGTGACAAGGAAACTTTACTTATCATTCTTAGAAACAATCGTATATTTAGAGAATTATATTTATGGTCTTTATCACACCGGCAATGAGAAGCTTTTATCGTACCTACAAAGGGCAGAAGATTAATTCTATCATCAAATATATACTTAAAAATGATTTTGAGAAAAATAAAATGAGGGCCAAATAGGGGCCAAATTCATATGTGATGAAGTAGATTAAACGATGCTACAGAAATCAATGAAAATATTTTCTATTATATTTTCAGATTTTTGCAATAGGATATGTAAAATGCCTTCCAAACTCGAGGAAATACATGAATATGGTGAGTTCACCTGGCCATATTTCCATAATGGTCTTTAACAATTAAAAAAAAAAAAGTTAAAATTATGAAACTAAATAACAAAACCCAAAAATACCATCATCTTCAACAAAGGGTTTGAGTGGAGAGAAAAAAAGAAAATAAAAGTTTTACACAATCTCTAACGGTCGGATCCAGCCAAAGTTGCCATCTTCATAGTTAAACCAACGCCGACTACCACACAACCCTGCGATTATCTTCAACAAAGTTAGTTTTTTGGATTATGAAATTGATTTTTCATCTATAATGTTTCAAAATTTTGTGGATTAAATAATATTTAATTTGTGGATTTTTTTCATGTTTATAATGTTTAGTCTACATTGTTTAGGTCGTTATTGAGTGTATACTATGGCATGAAGACAATGGTGGCAGGAGTGTGCTAGGCAGAGAAAGGTAATAGAATTTACACAGATAGTGTTAACTGTCTCTCCTGCACAATTCTTCGGGAATATTAAAAAAAATCAATATCTTAAATTGTTGACCTACCAATTCCAAGATTTGATATTCAACTTACAGCAAATTGAGAATTCTGGCTCATTGTAGATTTACATTAAGCTCTGAAACTAGTAAATAGTAAATGGTTACCTTGCTTGAAAATGGTGATGGTCATTTATTACGCTCCAATAGAATTATAGCACTTCTTTGATTGCTTTTGTTCCACAGAGTATTCGGGGCAATATTTGGTCCTACATTGGGAGAAGCTGCTTATCATCTGGTTCATAACACACTGATGACTAAACAATAAATCTTATAACACAGACTACATAATTTCAGAGCAGACGTCTTCTCGCAATTTTCATGGCAACCATGCAACGAGCAGACCGAGGCCAGCTGGACTGCCTGGCTATGAAAGGAGCTTTTCCGATGGAATATCTTATTATAATTCTTCAAACCACCCACAAAATAAGCTTAGACCATCTTGTCAATCAGGGTATGATCGAAGAGCTGGTCGAAATGAGGAAGGACAAGGTTATTGGGATGATCCAGATTTTCTACATGGACATTTCAATCCTCGAAGACCAATGGATGGTGCTAGATATGGTGTCCCCTCCAACAATGTGCATAACATCCAACATTTCACGACTCAACCAAGTCAGGAATAGTATCATGACTTAAGGCATGGCTTCTATACATTGACCGTAGAAGATGATGCCGAAACCAAGCTGCAAATACCAAACATACATCAGCAACATGTGCAAAACGTGAGCCCACTTCCATCACCACCTCCTAAATGGATTGGCAGACCTTGTTAGGAATTAGATAAGGTGATATGACGCGATATGAAGTATAGATCGCACAAAGAAAAAACAAGATTAAAAAGAAAACAAGCAAGAAAATGAATTGGCAGAATAACATAATATTTTATTAACAACCAATGGAGAGATTATACAATATTCTGCTTACAAAACTGAATGAAGAGTCCACTATTTATAGGAAAACCGTCCAAAACCCTAAAACGTGGTAACTAGGTTAAAAATCGCGTAAAATCGAAAAAGAAGGAAAACGATTCGCAGCCCGTCGCTTGAGCGATGGCTCAACGACGGGCTAGCGACGAATTCGTTGTTCCAATTGTGCACCTTTCGCTCGAGCGGGAGTTGAGCGTTCATCCTGCGCCGTCAATCCGACTTTTTTCCTTCTTGAATCTTATTTTGACATTTTAAAGCCTAATACTCTAAAACGCGAAGCCCTAGACAAAATTTGGACCGAATTTGGGTCACAAAACCCATCTCCATCTTTACACAAATTCCGGTGCAACGAACGAAGCTCCAAAATTTCTCCACCGGAAAAAATAAGTCTGACTACAGCGAAACACACTGAACTCTTCAAACTGAACCAAACCTCTCTAACACTTAAAAGTACTCGTTTTTCTTCCACCATATCCAAACATGAGTACAAATGAACCCAATCCATGGATTCCCAAAATTCACATTGAATTCGAAATTTACCAAACAGGGTCGAAACACGCTCTTTAGCAGAATCTTCACTAAATGCTTTAACTGGAGACCCCTTGCTAAATTTGTCACCTTCAACAACTCTAAAAGCATGCACATCCAAATCAACATCCTTGTACCTATTTCCAATTGGTCTCTCCCTAGTCGTTGAATAGAATAGAATCGCAGATTGTGGTGGTAAAGTGTAATTACCCATATCTCCCAAACTCGATAGAGTAGTAATCTTCAAAATGGACCCAGAGCCACTTCTCAACGATACTGTACCAAACTGTATTTCCACCATGGTACCAAACATATGCTGATGTTTCTTCACTGACTCTACCCAACCTTATAAGATATATAACTGGGACTTTCTTCGCCCCTCCAATACAACACGGACACCCTTCCGAACCTTCAGGACTCCATCTGCACCAGAGAACGTGTACCTTCTTGAATCTAAGGTACTCAACAAAATGATGTTCTTCTTAAAGTCTAGAACATGTCGAACATGGCCAAGTGTTCTGATTGTTCCATCCACCAACTTCAATCCAACTCTCCCAATGCTAGCTACTCAACAAAATTCGTTGTTTTCCCATGACGACGGCACCTTGCATCATCGTTTCATATGATTTAAAGAGATCCCGATTGGGACTCATATGAAACGCACAAGCTGTATCCAAAATCCATTATTCGTCAGGCTTGGATTCCACGTCAGAAATCATCAAAATATCTCTCTCACTTACATAGTTCTCTGCGATGTCAGCTTCACCTGAAGTCTCTGATTACCTTCCACGATTTTCAGCTAAATTACCCTTATCTTACAACTTTTCACAATCCTTCTTGATGTGTCCTTCTTCTTACAGTAAAAGCAGACCATATTGCTATAATCCACTATCGACTTATCCCTTCGCCGATCACCACAAACCACAAAAGCTTCATCATCTCTGGAGCCAGCTCCAACCAGATGCTTCAGCTTTTGCTTTGAGAACAAAGCATCATATGTCGTGTCTTTAAACGACGAAAAAGAGTCAGGCAGCGAGCACAATAGGATTAAGGCCAAATCCTCTTCATCATATTTTACTTCTAACGTTTCCATATTGGTGACAATCTCCTTAAATACAGCCAGATTATCTTCTAGTGATTGGCTTTCTACAATGCAAATCGCGAGCCCCACCCCCATGTGAGGGGGCTATGAAAAAAATTGTCAAATAAGGCTATAACTAGCATTTCTCTTCAGTTTATGACTAGGTCATAAACAACCTGATCGACAAAGTTGACAGGTTCGGACTTTGAGCTAAACCCCCCCTCTGGAAATTTGCTTGAAGTTGGAAAATGGAGATCTTGGGTACGAAGGTTGCTTCTGTATGTTTGGTTTCTCTGGAGAAGTATATCATACATGGAGAAGTGTTGGAGAGTTTTATTAAGTCCAACCTTCATCTTGTACTATAATATTCTAGGGATACAAGGGCTATAATATTTGCAATTATGCAATAAAGACTTTTTAGGGATGTGGGTTCCTGTGTTTGGGTCCACGCGTTTATATTTACAGACTCGACATGCAAGATTTTCTCAATGTAGTTTGGTAAACTTTCTTGAAAACAATGAAAAGTGGTCAGTTTCTTCCCTTTTCTGTCAAGGTTTCTGTTTTCTCATGGAAATCAAGTCTCGCTAACAATTAAAAGAAAGTTCAGACGATTGTGTAAGGAACAACAACCTCTCGAGATAAAGTCCCAACGAGTAGTGCTTTATTTACGAAGATTACAATTTGTAAGAAGCAAAATGCCTCCAAGGGGCACAAGCACACTGAATCTACCAAGTAATTGAAAGTTAACAAGAAAAAATAAAAGAAATGAAATTACATAATTCTCTGTTCGAGAGTGATTTGATTTGAGGGCCTTTCTTCCATGTTCTCTTTTCTCTTTTATACCTTCTTAGCGATTTTCTTATAGAATTGTTTGAAAACTGCTCATCACCATATAACCACTCACTTCCTCCATCATGACTTGTCAAGAAACTATCGCTTTTAACTGATGTCATTACTCCAATCATTTAATTGCTTGCAACCAAGATTCTTGGATCGTGGAATGTGATAACATTACTCATTAAATGCTTCAATAACTGTTGCTTTAAATAACAACAAGACACTATACTCGCCCAGATCTTGGGCGCCTCACAGGCTTGAGCGATGACGGGCCTCCGCTATATAACTCCATCTGGGCTCTCATAATACTCGCCCAGAGTTTGGACATCTCGCAGATCTTGGGCGTCTCGCAAGTTTGGGCGATGATGGGCCACCCTTACAGAACTTTGTTTTGTTGTCTCATTTGGGCTCATACTAACTGGGCTTCATTCTCTGGGTCATTCAATTGGGTCACATTTTTGTGTGTCAACAATTTGTACAAGATTACATGTGCATTGATGTATAATATTTACCGCAAAATTGTTTACCATGAATATTTTCCACTGTTTGCCTTATGGAATGAAATATTTTGTGGTGGAAGAGGTAGTTGTCATGTTCAAAACTGTCAAATTCAGCATGGATCAAAGATTTGCACCTGCCTATGATAGAGTAGTCGATTAATTTCTCTTCTTAATTCTTTATTTCTCAACTATTTGCTTTCTTATTTGTGCAGATTTTTGAAAATTTCGTGTAAAGAAGCAAATTTTGACCGGCCAAAAGGCTTATTTCCATTTGCATGTTTTACTAGAAAAGAACTTGTGGGCATGTTTGGCTAAGTTCGAATTTATTTTCAAGTGAATTCTTGTTTTCAAAATAGTCAAGGTAGGTTATTATCTCTTATTTGTAATTAAAGAAAAAAAAATACTTATTCTGCTTATATTAACAATAAATGTATATTTTATAACTTATTAGTATTCTTAGGTTTAGAACTACAAGATTTCCCATTTCAAGAGAGCTGATGAAGTATATATAAAAGCCCTCATTTGATTAAGACTAACAAGTTAATAAAAACTTAAATTAAAGTTAATAATTAATTTTAATCACATTTTATGGGTTCACAATTTTTATCATCTTTTCAAATATATGGGCCTGTTTGGTAGCCATTTTTCAAGTGATACTTATGAAAATACCCTTAAAATTAAAGATGTTTTGAAAAATCATATGAAAAGAAATACTATGTAAAATGAAAAAGTGACATTGCCATTTTTTTTTTATAAAAATTGTCACTTTTTTTTTACCTTTTTTTTTAAGTGACAAATGCCAAAATAGTACTATCCATTTGTGCAGCACCAGTAATCATGTTCTTAAAATAGTCATCACGTTCATGACAATCCATGTGCTGATTATGTTGGGAAAATATAACATATTATTTCACTTTTTATCTTCTTAAAAAGTGACAAAAACTTAAAAGGTGACAAAATACAAAAAAGTGACAAATTTAAAAAAGTAGCACAAATTAAAAGAAGTTATACAAATTTAAAAAGTGTCAGACAATAAAAAAAAAGTGACGCGCTCAAAAAGTGACAAACTCAAAAAAGTGACCAATTTTTTTTAAAAAAAGTGATACAAATTAAAAAAAAAAAGTGACACACTCAAAAGCGATGCAATTGTAAGTATACAAGTCAGACAAAACCCCATCAAGCTTCATATTCTCATAGAGCTCAAAACCCCATCAAGCTTCATATTATCATAGAGCTCGAATCTATCCCTTTTAAGTCATTTCATAAAGAGCCCATTTATCAAAACAGTGTAAGTATACTGATTAGCAACCAAACCCAGCTCTTCCATTTTACAGAACAATTCCTCTGCTTTATTCAACTTCACCATCCTTACAACACCCATCAATCAACGTAGTATATACAACAGCATTTAGACTATAGCCGACGCTAGACATTTTTTTATATCAAAGCAACACTATTATAAAATGCATAATAGAGATTCCATACAAAAACCAGAGTAACAAGAGTAACTGCGAATTGAACTAAAGGTTTCAACTCTCAACAACATAAGCTCATAATTAATAATAAAAATTGTTCAAATCTCAATCGATGCCGACCTTGTTGTAAACATAGTCGAGGCCAGTAGTGCCTATCAAAATGGTTAGCCATGAAAGTTCCAACACCACACTCAGCATTTGGGCATTCCTCGCGAAGCCTGTGGACCTTTCCCGAATCATCAACCTTGTAGAACTGGAGAACGGCGAGCTTTACCTTCTCGTGCTTATGCTTGATCTTCTTCGGCTTGGTGCAGGTCTTCTTCTTACGCTTCTTGGTACCACCATGGAAGCAGAGAACAAAGTGGAGAGTGGACTCCTTCTGGATGTTGTAGTCGGCGAGTGTGCGGTCGTCCTCGAGCTGCTTTCCAGCAAGATGCTGCTGGTCTGGAGGGATTTCTTCCTTGTCCTAGATCTTGGCCTTCACATTGTCGATGGTATCAGAGTATTCCACCTCCAAGGTTATGGTCTTCCCCGTTAGGGCTTTCACGAAGATCTACATCTTCGGCAAGCTAGGGTGTTTTGAGTGCTCTCTGTTTTTTGTATCGTGAAATCGCCCGAAGTTGGTAGAGAGAAATCATTGATTTAGGGTTTGGTTGGGGTTGAATTGTATTCATTTTACATGTGAGATAACGTATATCATACGTTGAATGGGAGTTTTAAAAGTGAAAGGGTAATAATCAATTTTTCAATTAATGGGCCGTATTGGACCTAATTTTCCCATTAATCAAAAAATTCAATTTTTTTACCGTTAAACATGAAAATCAGCAGCCATTTTTGACTTACTGTCTCACGAGTGGGACCCACCTGGTTAACAGTTATTTTTTTGCTAAAAATCTTGCTAAAAATGGATACCAAACAGGGGCTATATTTCATTAATTTCTATTAAAATTCACCAAAAATTCGATTTTTAGCAAAAGTAAAAAAGGGCTAATAATAATGTTAAATTTGTTCTCTTGCTCAAATTAGGGATTTAAGCTCGTCTATCTTAGAGAATTTGATAACACAAATAAAGGCATCGAAAGAGAATTGACTCGAGTAATGAAAAATGGCTTGTTCCTTTCGTTTAGGAAACTACTAATGAGATTGTTGGATAACATTTTGCAAGTTATAATCCAGTTCTATCTTTCTTTATCCAACACTTTGTTTTGAGTGATGGTAACTAAAGTAAGCTCTTCGGCCATGGAGGGGCTTGCTATTTTAACCTTATCTCCTGGTGTGCGTGAAATAGCTAAGCTCATTTTTTCTGCTCTAATCATAGGTTGGTGAATAGAAAAAGGGTCTACTTCCCAATAGCGCAAGAGATCTTCCCTAGAACGAGGCAAGTTGATGCAAATCAATACATTGATGATGCCAGTAGGCTTTGATAGACAGTATTAGACAATACTGGACACTAACGAACAAAATTTTAACTTGTTTTAGTTCTTTAATAGTGTTCAGTGCTCCTATCAAACGTGCACCAAATGCTTTCACGTATACTTGAACCCTACCTTGAACTGGAATTAATCTAATGAAATGAGATGCATATACCATTATACTTTTGTATTGGAACACACCTTTGTTCTCCAAGTACACGAAGCCAAACCATCTCAGAACCAAAGCAACATTGTTGGTCCCAGAGAATACAAAGAATGCGAATTAAAATTGTAAATCGCGAAAAGTAAAATGAACACAGAGTTTTTCGCCCAAAGGGCATGGATGTTTAGCCAGTTGGCCTACTCACCCGTTGAGCATCCACAAATTGGACATTGCTCTAGTTCCACTAGAATCATCAAGAAACATTATAAATTTAAGATGAAATTAGAGATTTCTTTACAATTTTTCTCTCGCTTCAAATCACTCAGATTTTATACACAATCTGACACAAACTATACACCAAGTATAATATCTGAACTATCATTCAGATTTTACAGAGATTGAAAGAGCAGCCACTAAGATTTACAAAAACGGTAGAGATGAGATGAAACCCTAACTCACAAAAAATCATCTCACAGTTACTCCCAAAATAAGGCCTCAAAGATGATTTAAGGCACAAAGTTCAACAACCACAGATCAGACGGATGAAAGCTGGCGGCCAAGTGAACGACCAAATCACAAGATCAAGAAATAGAAAATGTGTGTAAGTATAAAACATGATTTCCACAAACCAATCAACTGGGCCAAAAAAACCGGAAGTAACACAAGCCTAAATACAACAAGCTGGACCAAGAATTTAAGGCAGCCCAATAACTTAACAAACACAATGAAGACAATGTAGTGATTAGAATTTTCTCTCATTCTCTCCCGCCTATATAGTTACTACAAGGTTACTTGAGAACAAATAAGACATTGGGATATTGATGGTCGTCTGAATTTGTGCAGTTCAATTTTTAATCTTAAGAACTGAAACATATATTGTAAGATAGTGATCCTTGATCCATCTCATAGTGAACATGACATGGGAAAAATTATCTAGTGTTGCTGCAGCACCAGGACAAGGTAAGCTCACTGAAATAAGAATTTTTTTTGCCGATGGGCAGTTTGCCCGATCATTTTGTCACATAATCTTCTCAAATGCTGAACAAAAGTTCGAACTATTCAGCTTAGGCAAAAATTTCTATGGAAAACTAGCCACAGATTATAAAATCAAAAGTTGCAAAGATAAAAAAATTCTGATGATGCAATTATCGGATTCATTTCATGGCTTTTGTACTGTGTTCGATATGCAATATTATACATGAATTAAATAGTACAAATACACAAGATTACATTTTCTTCTTTATTATTGTCGTAAATGCTATACAATACTAACCATACAAACACTGATGTCATGTTTGGTGAGGGAAGATTGTGCAACAATGGATATATTGAGGAAGAAGAAAAAGCTAAAATCTCATCTGTGATACTATATAGTCTTCTCTGGTAGTACATACCAAATATGCTCCAACCGTTTTCAAGGTTTGTCTAAACAAACCAGAGAACCGAAACATATCTCATGTATACTAACAATATATATATCACTCATTCTCTTAAAAGAGAGAATCTAAGAATCACTGTTTCATTTTGTCATAGCCGTTTTCACACAGGAATTGGTTTCAAACTGGTTTTGTACTATTCATTATTCTTATTATTTATTTTAGTCATCAACATAGTTATATATTAGCCAATAAAAAACACGGATGATTCCAAAATATATATATATATCTGTACGCCGACTCCACTATATTAAGATATAGTGATATATATATATGAAAATGCAGTAAACGCGTTTCCAATGAGAATCAAACAAAGAAAATAAAAAATAATAATAATTTTTTGCCGACTTCGTATGAATATATATCTGCAAACCGACTTCTTCACTGTATGTATCTTGCCGCTTCCTGTTCTATATATATACATGCAAATGCACTAAACATATTTCCAACTACACAGTTTCACGTTTCTCTTATTTAAAATACAAAAGAAAAATATTTTGGTTTCAAACAACCAATATTCTCAATTACCAGTTCGCGTTGTGAATTGGCAGAACAATCCATTGAAGGTAAATTTTTATTCATTGTTATATTTTTGCTCTTTCATTTCAATTTTTTTTCCCTGCAGCATGCTTTATGTTTGTTCGTTATTGTTTAGTTTTATTATGTTTTTTGTCTTTTTTTATTTAGTTCATTATTTCTGTTGTGATTATATTTCATGGGAATGAACCAGTAAATTAAATATATATTTTTTCGCAACATGCTTTAGGTTTTGTCGTTTTTGTTTAGTTTTTTTTTTATCCTTTTCTGTTTAGTTGTTTATGGGAGTGGTCGAGATGAGAGAGTTTTAACAAGGCAAAAGAAATGAGTTTTTTTTTATTATTAAGGAAAAGAATATTTTTTACCACCATTGTGTTATAAAAAAAAATTCTAACTCCCCGTGTGGGCACGGGGAGATGCGATCTCCCCGTGCGTGCACAGGGAGTCCATTTCTTCCAGTGCGCACACGGGGAGTCCAACATTTTTTTTTTTAAAATACATCAAAATATATTTCAAAAGAAACGATTTTTTTTTATTATTAAGGAAAAGAATATTTTTTAACACCTTTGTATTAAAAATAAATAAAAAAATTAAATAAAATTTCTAACTCCCCGTGCGCGCACGGGGAGTCCTATTTTTTATTTTTATTTTTAAATCAATTCAATTAATCAAAATATTATTTTAATACATATGTACAATAAATTTATTACATACAATATTTTTTTTTCCTTCAATTCTTTCTTTTCTTTTTATATTTTTTGCTTCATTCCATACATATACATATAATAAATTCAAAATTTTCATTTTTTTTGCAAAAAATAGTTCTACTAATTTACACTTTGCATAGACTTTAAATAAAATTTCATTTATAAATAATTTAATTCAAGATTATTAGAAAATATTCAATTCCATACATACATAAAAATAAAAAATCATTTCGGGGGCATTGCCCCCGATCCCCCACGAGGGGCGCTGTCCCCTCGACCCCCGCGACCTGACCAGGCAGGTCGATCTCTGCCGGGTGCGTTGCCCCCCAAACCCCCACGAGATGCGCCGCTTGTCAATTCAATAAATAAATATGTAACTTATTCAATTTATACTTCATATATTTCGATTATTTATTTATTTATATTCAATTTATAATTTTCTTTACTTGTCATATTTTTAGTCATTTATGATTCTATCAATATTGAATTGTTTCCATTTTTTTTTTGTTGTAAGATATCGTTGTCAAATTAAAAATATTAAAATTTTCAACTTTAATTAAACTCTCACACATAATTTCTTATTGTTCCTGAGGTAGTGAGATAGACTTTACTATTCTCATTAGTAGACATAAAATTGGCTCCAACTTTTTGTACATACTTTTACTTTAATCTTATTTTTGTTCGTTAAAATTGTGCAAGGTCTGACTGCTATCCATCTCTTGAATTTTCTTCTCTTCATTTTGCTCGGGTGAAAATGTAATAATTTCTTCTCTTCTAGAAATTTAATTTTATTCGATAATGTTTAATTATTCTTTATTTGTTGATAATAGTATATAAAAATTATTTTTAATTTTCTTCAGATTTCATTTCATCAATATTTGAGTCAGCAATTTCAATATTAATTACTATTGAATTAAATTTTACAATTTTGTTACTTGACTTTAAATTTATGCATTTTATATAAATATTATATACTAGAGTTTTATGACTTTTATTCATCAATTTTATTTCGCATTTTGCTACAGTTAGTATTATTATTATTATTTGTTAGTTGTTTGACTAATATAATATTTTTTATTTCATTATTCAGATAGGTGATATATTTATTGTTCTCATGAATTCTCTGCAAACTGGTAATGAAGAGCCTAAGTTTACTAATCTTGAAAGTATTTCTTAAAGCACATGTAAATCATATAATGCTTTCATTCGCCAACAACAAAATCGAAGGCAAGCGGATAAGAGGAATCGAGTTCAAACCATAAGTATTGATCATCGTAAAAGGATAAATGATCCTATGTTATCTCAAAATAATAATTCTGGTGTTGCTTATGTGCATGAATCTATAATACATTCTTATTCTGAGGGTTCCACTTCGAATGAAGAATCAACTAATGTTTATGAATTATGTGGAAATTTTAACCTTTTGAATATACCAACTACTGTATATGTGTTACCAACATGCAACTATTGTAAGTATTGCGGCGCACAAAAATTTCATAGAGAAACAAAATGTTTTTGTTGTTGTGATGGAAAAGTAAAACTTTGTATGTCTGATTCACCAAAAGAATTGTACGATTTATTTATTTCTAAAGAACCTATATGTATGGAATTCAAAAAACTTTCATGCGGGTATAATAACCACTTCGCATTCACTTCATTTGGCGTGAAGTACGACAATGAGCTCTTTAAAGCATACCGATGTATTTACACATTCAGAGTTCAGGGACAGATATATCATTATATAAATCAACTTATGCCAGAAAATAATGCACCAAATTATATGCAATTATATTTTTATAATACAGATAATGAAATACCTAATCGTATCAAAATTTCTGCAAATTTAGAAGAATCTACTTTAATTCATTTCATTGAGATCTTAAAAGAAAATCCATATAGTAGATTCTTTAGGTCTTTAAGTAATATAACGAATTTGTCTAACCATCGAATACAAATAAGATGTCACCCCGGACTCGATCAAAGAGTTTTCAATACTCCTTCAGCGTCTCAAGTAGCTGCTGTATGGGTTGATGATGATGAGAATGCAAATAATCATATTCGTGATATTACTATATATGGTCATTCTGGTTATTCGCATAGGATTCATTATTATTATGGTTGTTATGATCCTTTACAATATCCTTTACTTTTTCTATTTGGTGAATCTGGCTGGCATGAGGGCATTCGAAGATATAAACCCACATCTTCTCAACCTCAGAATTTAGTTGGCTATGTTACTGTTCCTAAAACAATAGATTTTGCAGCTTAAATGATTGAAAAAGAAGCTGAAGGTTTGTTCATATACTTTCTCGTATGTTTTCTAATTTTACAAATATAGATGTTTTAGTTACAAGTAAAAATTGTTTCATTTTTCCTCATGCAGTGCTTCATAAAATGAAGAAACGGTCTCAGGTTTCATCTCGTGAATATTATGCATACAAGCTACAAATTAGGCCTACTGGTAAGTTCGGTAAGTTCGTGTTGCTTCACACTAGTAGACTTTTTCAGCAATATGTTGTAGACATGTATGTTAAAATCGAAACAGCCAGATTAGATTACTTTCGTAATAACCAAAAACAAATTCGTGCTGAACTTTATTAAGGTATTGTAGATAGTGTCGAAAACGGAGAAACAAAAGGGTACAAAATTGGAAAGAAATTTATTTTACCACAATCCTTTACTTGTGGACCTAGAGATATGCTGAAGAGATAATTAGATGCTATGGCTCTTGTTCAATGTTATGGAAAATCAGATATATTCTTAACTATAACATGTAATCCGAATTGGCAAGAAATTAAGCAAGAATTGAAACATAATGATGAGATTCAAAATCGACCGGATTTAATTGTACGTGTATTTAGAGCAAAATTGGAAGAGCTTAAAAATAATTTGTACAAAAACAATATTTTTGGTCATGTTGTTGCTCATATATATATGATTGAATTTCAAAAAAGAGGGCTTCCTCACGCACATCTATTAATGATTTTTAACCGTGGTCATAAGATTTCTTCTGCTCAACAAGTTGATATGATAGTCTCTTGTGAAATTCCTGATAAAAATAATTACCTCATCTTTATTCAGTTATTGTAAAGCATAATATGCATGGCCCTTGTGAAAATCTTAATCCCAAAAATGTATGCATGGTGACAAATGGTGGTTGTAAGAATAAATATTCGAGAGATTATTGTAATAGTACTATATTTAGAGATAATTCATACACATTGTATAGACGACGTAATAATGGTATTAGTATTAAAGTTAGATGTCAAATGTTAGACAATCAATGAGTTGTACCATATAATTTTTATTTAAGTGCAAAATTTGACTGTCATATCAACATTGAAATATGTTCTTCTATTAAAGCTGTAAAATATTTGTACAAATATGTATACAAAGGACATGATCGTATTAATTTTTTCGTTAGCAAAAATGAAAAAGAAAAAGATATTGATAAAATATCAGCTTATCAATCTGCTAGATGGATATCTCCACCTGAGGCTATGTGGAGGATTTTTTCATTCAATTTGTCAAAAATCTATCCAATTGTTTATTCTTTACAACTTCATATCGAAGATCATCAACAAGTTACATACAAAAATACGGATAATTTATCTACTATTATTGAGAATGAAAATACAAAGAGAACAATGTTAACTGAATTTTTTCGATTGAATCAAGCAAACGAATTTGCTCAAACGCTTTTGTATCGAGACATCCCAACATATTTTGTATGGAATACAAATAACAAAATTTGGACTCTCAGAAAGAAACAAATTGTTATAGGACGAATTGTCTTAGCGAATCCATCTGAGGGAGAACGATATTTCCTTCGCATTCTTCTTAACCATATTAGAGGGCCAACATCATTTGATAATATAAGAAGTTTCAATGGAACAATTGTCAATACATTTCAAGAAGCAGCACTTTTACATGGTTTATTAAGTGGAGACAATCATTGTAAAGAATGTCTATCCGAAGCTATTATTTACGAAATGTCTTGTTCTTTAAGACGGTTTCTTGCTACACTTCTTACACTGTGCAATCCTAATAATCCAAAATTACTGTGGGATAAATTTAAATCTTATATGATGGATGATTATGTACATCAAAATATACCTGTTGAAGTTGCTGAATTACGAGCTCTGGAGGATATAAGTTCTATTTTAGAATCCTTGGATAAAAATATAAATGATTATGGAATCGTGTCGTTTAATGTAAATATAGATGAAGATGAAAGACTGACAAGAATGGTTGCAGAAGAAACAACTATTTTGGATATTCAAGAAAATTCTACTTGTGCTGCAACTTTAAATAAAGAACAACAATTTGCATACGATACAATTATGGAAAAAGTAGAATCTGAATTAAGCGGTGCTTTTTTCATCGATGGTCCAGGAGGAACATGTAAAACTTTTTTATATAAAGCACTATTAGCTGATGTAAGATGTCGACATTTAATTGCTTTGGCAACTGCATCATCTGGAGTAACTGCTTCTTTATTACCTGGATGTTGAACAACACATTCAAGATTTAAAATTCATTTGGAAACAGTAGAAGTCAACTGCTCTGTTAGCAAACAATGTGCTTTGGGAACTTTGTTGAAGATGTCTAGGCTAATAATTTGGGATGAAGCACCTATGGTAAATCGTTGTGCTATTGAAACTGTAGATAAAATGTTTAGAGATATTACTGATTGTAACTTGCCTTTTGGTGGAAAAGTAATCGTTCTTGGAGGAGATTTTCGACAAATTTTACCAGTTATACAGAAAAGAAAAAAGGAAGACATAATGAAAGCTAGCTTGGTTTTCTCATATTTATGGCCTTTATATGTACATCTACCATTAGTTGAAAATATGAGAGCAAAATTCGATTCCACGTTCTGCGATTACTTACTTAGAATTGAAGATGGAACAGAACAAGAACATATTTGTAAGTGTATTAAGCTTCCAAATAGTATAATTTTATCATTCGAAGATGAAATCACGTCTTTGAAAACCTTGATACACTGTGTTTTTCCAAATATAAAAGCGTATGCTGATCATTTACATACCATGGTAAACCGTGTTATTCTTACGCCTACAAAACAGACTTCTGCTTGAACAAATTCCTGGTCAAATTTTCACATACTATAGTTTTGATGAAACAATTGAGAAATCAGAACAGAGTGTACAAGAAGATTTCTTGAATACTTTGACATCAAATGGTATTCCACCTCATGAATTGAATCTTAAAGTAAATTGTCCCGTAATGTTATTACGGAATATTAATCCTTCTGATGGATTATGCAATGGAACACGTCTTACTTGTCAAAAATTTGAGAGAAATGTTATTCTTGCTGAAATCACTACTGGCGAATATTGTGGAAAACATGTTTTCTTATCGAGAATCCCTTTTATACCCCTTAAATCTGATCGAACCACAATTCCATTTAAAAGGACTCAATTTCCAACTAGGCCATGTTTTGCAATAACAATAAATAAAGCCCAAGGTCAAACACTTTATTTTGTCGGTTTGTATCTTCTAGAACCAGTTTTATGTCATGGTCAGTTATATGTAGCGTTATCAAGAGTAAAAACAAGCAAATCTCTAAAAGTTTTACTGAAACCATCAACCACAGATACTTCGCACAACTCATGTACTGAAAATGTTGTCTATAAGGAAATTCTTTTCTTCATACATTCATAGAACAACTTTCTCACAGGTATATTTTATAATATTTGAAATATTATTAAAATTTCCTGCCATTCACTGTTTTCATAATTTATTTTGTATAATATATTTATAAAATAGTATTTTAATATGTATAAAATAATATTTTTTATTTTATATATATACAGGCTATTGGAAATTCTATTCATGCTATTGAAAAGTTCAAATCAATTCTCTACTGTGTCTGCATATTTCATAGGTATGAATTAGCTTGTTAATAATATTTTTCATTATTTTAGTCGAATATATTCATTGACATTTTGTTATGTGATTGAACACAGGTTTTCTATTATTAGCAAGAGTCTCATCTTCTCGAAGGCATCCACGATTATTGTATTCGTACAATTTGTAATCTATCAAAATCTTTTAATATTATCATATGGCATTTTACACAAATCGTGTCTCCGTAGAGTACACGAAAAATAAGTAGAGAAGTTCCTTTGCTATTTTAAGGTATATATAATACCCCAAAAATGTGGAGTTGCCTAAAGTGTTAAGTTTCATCAGAAAACATTCTTTGTTTGAACTACAATTTTGCCCTTTTTTGTATTGTAAAATTCAATGTTATATCTTATTTAGTCTTATTATTTTATTTCCTTTTTAAAATAACATATACTTGAAACTTGAGCTTTTATTTTTTTATCGCATAATTTTACTACATCTCATCCAAATAATTAATTGTTAAGTATCAAAAAAAAATTATATTATGCATTTAATACTTAAGAAAATGCAAAAAAAAAAAAAGGGGGGGGGGGGGGGGGGGGGACAAAAATATTATTTTTAAAACGTTAATCTTGCCTCAGTAATCACATTGCCCGTGCAATAGACTAGTGTGTGTATATATATATATATATATATATATATATATATATATATATATTATAATCAAACCGAATATATATATATATATATATATATATATATATATATATATATCAAACCGTACCAAATTTCAATATATTTCAACAGGTGATCAGTGAAGAAAATAACCACACAAGAAGAACAAAAATCCCAGAAACAAACCACCCCATATAAGCACAGCCTTTTGGCCAGAGGTCAGTGCATTACCACCCAATCCAAATTGCTGATTCTGAGCAAAACCCGCAATCTCTACACTCTTACTCTCGAAGAAACTCTTGGAGGCCCCACAAGTTGGGCACCTCCGATCCTCTGGAAGCTTATCAAAAGGAAGCCCTGGTGGAATTGGATATGAAGGGTCCCCTGTAGCTTGATCATATCTGCACCCACAAGATCTGCAGTCATATATTTCAGTATTCAACACTGCAAATTTCTCCTCTAGCCTTCTTTTATCAAATTTCACCTAAGGTTCCTCTTCAACCGGGGTTTCTGCATACAATCTGAAATGCAGCTTGATGTTGGAGAGCCATGTCTAGAAATCAGGGTCTTTAGGTTTGGTTAACTGTTTTAGTACCTTTTCGTATCACTAGACAAAGAACAGAATAAGCTACCATCGGTCAACATTTCGAATTGTGTTGTCCCTTGCCATATTGTGGCCCTACTATCTTTCTCAATATCTTGTGTTTATTTTTTAAGTTTTTATGGTGGTCATGCATTTTTCTCTCTTCTTGTATAGTACCATGTGCTCTCTGTGTACATTGAGATGCCCTTGACGTGGGATTGAAAAGTTCTAACTACAATCACAAATTAAAAGAATAATATAAAATTTACCAGAATGCGAGTGCGAAATTCTCTGCATTTCTCACCTGACTTCAACTGGAAACTTGTCCAAAAGTATTGGCGAGCAATTTGGATAGTTGTCGGGAACAAGTACTCGTAAAGGTTGAATTGGGGACTGTATTCCAGTAAAAAGGTACAGTCAAAAGCATTGTACAGGAGATAGATGTAACAAGTGGAATTAACATAATGGCATTCAAAATCTCACCATTTGTGCTGAAGCATATTGTGATTTTAAATTTGGACTAAGAGCCACATCACTAAAAGAGCACTTCACAATGGTTCCATCACCACCTTTGGCAGTAGCAGCTACTGCAGTTGGATCCATGTCTTCATCACTAATATATACCACTGTGTCTATTAATCGTTCATTTATCTCCAGTAATTCTTCTTCAAGTGCATGGTTAGCCTGCAAACAGTGGTCAATTACACTCGGAAAGAAGGAAACAAAATCCATATTAGCGCACTAGAATAATTATTCTCTTAACTGAAATCAGCAGGCCCCCATACGTGAAATCAATAGAGGAATAACCTATACAACCAATGATATGGCATCATATATAATAATTACTATTGAAGTGATTTAATCAAGGATCTGATTGTAATTGAAAATTACTTGTCTCAACTTTTAATGAGGTCCAACATGGGACACCTGCAATTTTGGTTACAATGTTTGGGTAATATCATAACCCTAAGAACAATGAACTATCTCTGAACAAAAAGCAGAGTAGATCTCCTATTTCCCACAATAACAATTCATCAAAATTCCACAAGATGTTAATAAAGACTAATTATGTCAAGTCATCTCGAACCCTCAATATAAATCAACAGTCTCCGTTTCCTTTTTCTTTTTTTAATATAAAGATGTTTAAAATTACTAGGATTAATATCCTTCAGATAACACATCGTCTATCAGGGGATTTCTGCTTTTCCAATACTTCAAGAATCTTCGTCAATTACCTGGAAGCTCGAGGATAAAAAATTATTGTGCTGTTAGATGGTAGCAGCAACCTGTTTGCATAAACATATTCATGGGTGTCAATCATAGCCAAGTGTAATTACGGAAAAAGTCAGATGCTCATAGGAGATCAGCTATAATTTGATAAGGGTGCTACCTATACTAAGGCCACAAAGATTGAGCATAGCTATCTGAGAGTTAAATCAGTTACCAAATTTGATTAGGTCTAGTATTGTACAGTCCAAGTCTTAGTCCCATAAGTCAATATACTCTCTGTACACAGATGTATTCCTTATTCCATATCAATAAATGATTATTCCTCCAAATCAGTTTTCATGGTACAGAGCATTTCTCTGATCCTATGCTCTAGTTTCTTTCTTCTCTTCTTAAACCAAAAGTAATCTCAAACTAATTCTGCTTTGATCTGTGTTGAACCTTCAACACCTTAAGAAGAAGACATACAAGGGAGACGAATGAGTAATGAAGTCAGTGTGACTATATCAATAAGTCATGTTTTGACGAACTTGGTGTTTGCCAAAATTTTCAACTCAGGCGTAAGGCACCACACAGTTGGCGTTCTGTTACCTCTATTTCCCAAGAATACATCAACATGCATGGATTGCATTGCCCTTGGCACCCGTCAATAATTTCTCATCAACAATGAATACAGAAAAGAACAATAGAATTTTCTACATCTTAATACTTTTTTCAATAATATAGAACTTTTCTATCGATCTGTTCAATGAGAAAAAAGAAAGTACTAGTAGAAAGTACCTCAATCCTAGGCTTTTCAATATTAGATGCACCACTGGAATGAGGGCCAACCTGAGGGGATGCTGCCTGAAGCACTTGTGGTGAGGAAATGGAGAATGGAGTTCCAGGCTTCAGTGGTTGGTGATATGATGAATGCTGACCAGAGGAATGATGTTGCTGAAGAACTCCTGATTTGAGACTCATCTGCTGCCTCATCTTCATTTCATTTGTCTCACTCATCTGCTGAAGCTGTAACATTTGATGTGCTGACAACTGCGCAGATTGCTGCTGATTTGTTTGTTGGTGATGCTGCTGCTGTTGCTGTTGAATAAACTGCTGTGTTTGCATATATTGCTCCTGAATCTGACGCTTCTGAATTTGTTGTTTTATCTGCTGCTGTGTTGTTGGAAACATTTGTTGCTCCTGTTTTACATGCTGGGTTGGAAGTACATTTGAATTCGGTTGTAGCGGATTAAGGTTTGACTGCGTTGTTGTTAGTCCACTGTGAGATGATATCGAGTTCATGTGCACCTGTTGTGGACCACTGACAGGATTTTGTTGTAGAGAGCCCATAGCTACTTGTTGAAGCGAGTTTGGTGCATTGCCCTGACCTGGATCCATATTTGAACCAGATTGTAGTCCATCAATTATGTTTTGGCGAGAATTTGAAACGCCAGAAACAGAAGATAAGGAATTATTCTGCAAGTTGGTTATGTTATTATGTTGTGTAGCATCCATAGAACCTTGTCCATTCTCAGTTTGTATCTGCGAATTCATTTGATTCTCGTGGGGAAGCATTTGAGATTGTGGCTGCTGAGACTGTTGCAAGGTATGCAAATGAGGCTGGGAAAGATGCCCTTGCTGCACAGAAGAAACAGTCTTCCGGGGCTTATTCGAGTTAAGAATATTGATAATCTGCTTCTCAACTGCAACAATCTTCTCCTTGAGAGTATGTTGAACTTCGTTCTTCGGTATCCGCAAAAATTGAATAATGCGCTCCAGCACAAGCTTAAAAAATCTGAGTTTTTCAAGTTGCTCATTCTTAGGCTGTTGAGGAAGGGGATGATCATGCTGCAACACCATACGACATGCATTGTTAAACAACAAATAAATTTGGTAAAGGACATTATCACGCGAGAATATTACTATCTAGGACTAACCTATACCATAGTATAACATTCTTCTAAACTAAGATCTTACCTGCTGTAACTTCGCAGCCATTCTCTGGTACATTTCATTTAATTCAGGAAAATACAAATCGTTCATGGATCTGATCTGCAAGTAAAGTCTATAACTTCAGATTCCAAGAAAAACACAAAAAACTAACAAATGGGTAAAAACGATTACATGTTAGTGCATGGCTATTGCTAGCCAAAAATAGATATCATAGAACGTAAATCATAGACAGGAAAAGACTACTGTCTCAATGAAGTACCTTTTGGAAAATCTCCTCCTGCCAATCCCCACCATTTGCATTTCCTGTCTGTGACGAACAATCTAAAGATGCTGCAATTGAATTTTGAATTATGAATAAGCTACTAGTTGATATGAAACAAATTTTTTTATAATAAGATATCTAGTTGTAATAGATTTTATCTTTTTATTCTTATTTTTATTAAAATATGATTTCTAGTTCCTTTATTACTTAGAATATGACTTCTAATTTATTTATTAATTAGTATTTTATTAGTATTCTTATTTTAGTTTCCTAGTATTAGTAGAAGTGGGGAGTAATTTTTCATATAAATATAGAAGCATTGCACACTTTTTTAAACAACAATAAATTATAAATTCAATACAAAGCAAGATTATTCCAATATAGTTCTTAATTTCAGTTCTTATTACAAGAATTTCTATATGTTTCTGCACCAAGACGATGAGACCAAAACAAGAGTTGTCGTGCCACATAAGAAAGTTACATTGAGCAACATAAAAGGAAAAAGAATTTGGTTCTTAAAGTTAAAGCCTGATGCATGCATACACACAAACATGTGGGATGGGGGTGGGGGTGAGGGGGGAGAGAGTGAGCTCTATCTCCAAGTGCTAGATTTTTCCAAAAATGACTTCTTAAAAGTGATGATAATTTATACTTTGCAACTTAAAGCGTTTTCCAGCAAACCATTGAGGGAGAGGGTAAGCGAGAGGAGAGAGGAGATATAGATACACAGAGAGACACAGAGTCAAGTGGCAAAACATAAATGGACCGCAAACTGTAGAGTTTATAGCAGATAGTCAAAAACTCATTGAATTCCACCTCTCACTAGTAATGCAAGATTCTGATTTATAAACATCCTTCATCAAACCCAAAAATGGATTAGTGGATGTACTATGACTGACGATAAATGGACGAGAACTTTCTGCTTTCAGGATTTTTAATCTTTATGTACTCATTTCAAGTGTAATGACTAGTCAACTTGATATATGTGCAAGGTCTTCTTCCAAATTTCAAGGCATTCCATAACTTCAATTAATTCACTTAGCAAAGACCATAGTGAAATTTAGAAAGATGTACATCTTGACAAACCAATGTACAAAGTATAGTAACACCAATATTGTCAATGTGTTAAGTACGCATTCACACCCAAACCATGAAATAAAGATTGAACGCTAACAAGGATGAATAAGAAGACATATGATCCAATAGCCAAATGATTACAGACAGGTTAAAATAGAAAAGTATTGTATCAGAATCAATAAACATTTTAATGACATACTTCAGAGAAAAGGAAATTCATGTCAAGCAACAAAGAATACATAGGGTAAAATTTGAACATCAGAAACTCACATAATGTTGCCTCTGGAATGGCTCTTTGAGAATGCACCAGATGCTTCTGTTGGTCAAGAGCACTGTGTTGTTGAAGCAAGGGACCCGATGTTTGAATCCTTTGGTGCATGTCTCTTTGTAACGAATTTGTTTGCTGTTGAAAACCCAATTGTTGTTGCAGCTGACCTGGTTGTGGTTGGATCTGTGACATCATTTGCTGCTGTGGTGGCTGAGACTGTGACTGTTGAGCTTGGTTAGGCAACAAGTTTCCCACATTCTGCTGCATCTGTTGCTGTACTGCAACCTTAGATGGCCGTAACATATGAACAGAATGCTGGTTGTTCTGTAAGCCAGAGTTACCAGATTGAATCCCACCCATTTGCTGCTGCACATTAGTTTGGGGACCTAACTGCTGTTGATGCATGTTTGGGATGATATTCTGCTGAGCAATTGACTGCTGTTGATGTATGTTAGGAAGGTTTTGCTGACCCATATTCTGCCGCTGTTTCAGGTTTGAAAGATTATGCTGCTGGCTCATCATCCTTTGCTGCTGCTGATGCTGTGCATCAAGAATGTTATTTTGTTGCCCAATTAGCTGGTTCTGTTGCATGCCTGTAGCATTTGGATGAAGCCCACTAAGCTGCTGTTGCTGTTGTGTAGGTAATATTGGGTGCTGCGGCATTGATGTTTGTTGCTGATGAGTGAGGGAAGACTGTTGTGGCTGTTGTTGCGGCTGTGGCCTGAGGACCGATTGTGGTTGCTGCTGAAGCATAGATTGAGTTGATAGCTGAATGGATGACTGCTGATTTTGCAGAAGACTAGATAAAGTGGCTGACTGCCCCAAAGAAGGTTGCATAACAGCCTGCTGAGAGGATTGGATCTGAGTTGGTTGCAATAAATTCTGTTGCTGGATCTGAGACTGCATAAGGGATTGTGAGATATTTCCCTGCTGGGATTTTTGCTTCATAATGTGTTGTTGCAACTGCTGATTGTAAAGATATTGCTGTGAATTCTGGGACTGTTGTTGTTGCTCTTGGGGCACAACTGATTGTTGCCTTCCTTGATTTGATCTCTGGGTATTGGCAAACATATTGGATGGCACCCCTTGGCCCATGGAATTTCCCACCACATTTGGAGTTACACTAGATGTGTTTTGTAAGTTCTGCATGTTGGGATTCTGGCCAACAACATTAGGCATGGTAGCCTGAGACACACCACCAACAGTGGGAAGTACAGATGTCAAACTAGCAGAATTTGGCACTCCTGTTGATGGACTATTATTCTGGATATTTTGGGATAACAGCTGTTGTCGCACTTGAGATTGATTAGTTACCATTGGAATAGGTAGTGGCTGCCCCTGATTTGGTAGTTGGGATTGCATGCGCTGAGAAGCTGTTAAAATACATGCAAAAACACAAATATAAAGATCCAGTTATGGAATAAGTGTAATAAGAGAAAAAACAAAGGAAAAGTCTCGCGTTGACAAATGCTAAGGCAACAGGACATCAAAAGTACAAAAAAAAATCAATTCATTAGAAACAAGACTATCTTGAAATATCCGCAAGATAGCTTCATTCATTCTGCCATCAACAGGAAAAAAGTGTTATATATAATTAAGACGAAAGGCATAAGCACAAAAGAATAATGTGATTAGAGAAGAACTGAAAGCAGATAAAGAAGAAACTATGGAAACACTCTTCCTCAAATTGGGCACAGAAGGTTGCATTTAAAGGCAATTCAGGTAATGGAAGAGCTTGAAAACTAATGAGCTTTTAGAGATTCACAGGAACACGTCGATAGGCAGATGCATAGTGGCACTTACAGGCAATTCAGGCACGGGAAAAGCTTGAAATCAATGGACTTTAAAAATCCAGATGAATGGCAGATTGCTTAAATTTCTAGGATGGGCTTCTCGCTCCTGTGGCTGATTGCAGTGTGCATGAACGAGAACTTCAGAAATCCAGGTGTGTATTGATTGATTTTAATATTATGAAGAATTGAGCTATGTGGAATAAAGCTGCCTCTCATATTCATTGACTACATCAAAATAAGATCACTATCCAAAAGACTTCTGCTACTAAAATAAGGAATAGATCTCCACATGGAAGAATTGGTGGAGAATGAGAAGGGATTAAACACTTTAATTTTACAGACGTCGATTTTTTACGGTTTCAGTCTGTAAAATCCCATGCAAGGAGTTGGAAGTATAGAAAAAGTCAAGAGCCTGTGAATACAAATAGAACGAAGGAGGTGCCAATCATCAAACCAGTTACAGTTTAGCAACTTTCAAGCCTTGTGATTACAGAGGCAAGTAAGAAGTCTCTTGGGTTGAGAAGCAAAGCAAACCTCAAAAACTTCAAGATATATCAACCAACATACTGCACTGTCTGTCATTTAGCAAAAACAGTGCCAAGATAGTATCAATTGGTTAGGTGACCTTGCTGGTCTAACTCTGTAAGGGAAAACCTAGTGAAAGTGTTTAACCACACAAAGAAGTTTCTAAGGTCAAGAACGCAAGCAAAAAGAACTAGTTGTTTAAAAGCACGAGAAAACCTATTTGTTATGTGCACCATTAAAGTACATGGATTTTCACTACTTAGATCTTGAGGGTTTTTGCTATTACTTGGAGCATTGGGCTGAAGAGAAATGGCCATGGAATTCTGTGATTTTGTCTCCATTGTCAGCATCTTCAAAGGTATCTTTCTCAAGTAATCTGACTGGAGGAACACATTATTAAACGAAAGATTAGAACTGAAAATAGAATCAAATAAAACTCACTGTGCTATGCTCTGACATGAATAAAAAACAAATGCTCGTGAGACTTTTATAGTTTGAGATGCAGGCAGCACAAACCAAGAGTACCTGACTTGTAGAACTAGCATAAGTTTTTTCCTCAAATCTTATGACTATTTTCTTGAGTTCCTGCTGTCCCTCTTGTCCAGAGAAAGGAAGATGCATCGTCAAAGTGTCCATTCTATGCAGGTTAAGCATCATGCTGTTATTTCCTTACAAAATAATCACTAACAACAAGATCGTAGTAGATTATCTAACTTATAATTATTCACCATAGTCGTAAAGGTCAGAAATACGATGTCATATAAACCAGTCATTTTTAAAAATTTCAGAACTTAAAAAAAAAATGCATTTCAAGATGTGTGGGAAATCAGTATGAACTAATAACAATTTCTACCCTAAAAGATAAAAAATTAAATATGAAGTAAAAGCATTTATGTACATCTTGTTTACAATCCTCAGCCTGGAATCAGCTGGTAGCTGAGTCCTCCAATCGCCGGCATCCATACCCGGAGCTGCCGGAGCTTCACCACCCATAACCGGACCCGGGACATGCGACTGACCCGAGTTCGCCCTCCAATTATTGCCATCCATAAGATTTAAACTGCAAAGCTTTCAATTACTACATAAGTTACAAGATTTCACCCAAAAAAATTGAATTTTTCTTTGACAGCAAAAGTTTAAAAAGAAAATAATACTTGAAGAAAACGCCGTCAATTGGGCTGCAGTGGGAGGAAAAGAAGTTCAATTTGGTAGTTTGATTGACTAAGAGAGATCAATGACTGTATATGAACTTGAGTCTTCGTGGAAAACCCCAACAAGAATGTATAATTATTGCGTCTGCCCTGTTTGGCTGTTTATATAGGGAGGAGAGAGATAGAGAGAGAGACCTGGTTCGTGCGGAAAAAGCTACCGGTAGATCAGCCGATACATCAAGGTATCCATAATGCTGACGTGGCGAGATTTTGGTTCAAAATCTCGTTGAACTTTAAAAAAAATAAAAAGCCAAAAATGACCCAAAATAAAAACCCTCGTTTTCTTCACATTTCCCCCCATTCTTCGAAGACGACTGCAAAGAGAAGGAAAGCTCTCAAACAACTCTCAACACAGTAGCTCAGATTTTTGTCGATGCTTTCCGGTACGAACGCCGGTTAATGAGAAGCCGTCCAACAACGATCAACCCAGTAGCTAGTTTTATCCAGTAGCACTCGGATTCGTAGTTTCTTCCAGTAGCAGTGCATTTTTCTAAGAAGGTTTAGCATCTCAACTTTGTTTCAAAATTAAACTCGATGTCTGCACTGCTGAATAAAATATTTTCTTCTTCCTGAATGTAGTTTATATGTAAGCATCAGAAGAAGATACATGCCAGTCCCACGGATCTGGTTATACATACTTGTATTGGAATAATTTGTTGTTTCTACATTTACAGGTTGAGGCTATTCACAAAATGCAGAATTCTTACTTTGGGGAGGGTTTAACTCTTATTGGTGAAAGGCCTGTGAGAAAAATTGTTTTTTGTTTAAAATCTTATTCTCTTTATTCAGTAGAAGCATTAAAAGATTAAATGTTATGTAGGTAAAATATAGACATACATAGGGAAAGAAAGAAAGTTTATTGTGAGCATTCTGGTTCTGTATATCTACGGCTTCATTGTCATTTATTATAACAGACTTACGTTTTAACAGTGTTTTTGTAGGATTTTGTGGTCGTATACACCTTTTAAAGAATTGGTTTATTTATATCAATTGCAAATTCTAAATTGGTTGATTCTTTTATAACAAAGTTAAATAGTCATATTTCTAATGTTGTAATCTCATGTACTTTTGTAGGTTGTTTCAAGTTACTTGGTTGGAGAAAACTGGTTTCGTATATGACCGTAATAACTTGAGCAAAGTTTGTGCTTCACCCTTTTTCCCTGTTTCAATATTCTCCAATATATATTTGTGTCATTTTAATTTGATGGCTTCTATGAAATCAAGAGCCTAAAATCCAGTTTAGTACTCTTAATTTCGTTTTATATGTGCTTAGTATACTCCAATATTGCATTGGAGATTTTTGGATGTTAACTTCTATCGCTATAGATCTCAGATTTTCAGAAAGTTTCTGAATTGCAGCTGCAAGACTAGTTAAATGTCTTGTATATATCTGGGAACATAAGCTATAAGTCATTATATTGTAAAAATCAGTTTTCAATTATTTTTCATATTTAATCTCACAATTAATTCTGACAGCATTGGAGTCTATAATTGTAGAGACCAGTCATATTCTTAGTGTAGTTGTTTGCCTTAAGTTATATAGGCTCTGCCTTATGCATTTGATATATGCCGTGGTGTGATCGTGATTAAAGAGAAGGAATTATATCCGCAGCACAAGTTAATCTTATAATTCTAGTTCATGTACTTGACAAATCTGATTCTAGCAGGGATTATGGTGATTTCAACTTTTCTCAACCTAATTGGTCTGGCTAAGTTGGATGGTGATTTAGCAGATCTGCTAGAGCCTGAAGATGGATGAAGATATAAGAAATTTTCAGTGAGCACCTAACTTCTGTCTCTATTGTGTTAGTCAATGGACAAGGGAAAGATGTATCTCTGTCATCTTAAGAACGAGCAGCCGCACTCTGTTATGCTATGTTAACTAAAATACCAACCTGATGTTGATGTAAGAATGTGATGTGACCCTAGGGATCGATGCTGAACACCTAAAGTAACTTATAGATAATATACTCTTTAGGAATCGATGGTTGTCTCTTGAAACTTGCTTATGACAGAGTCTTCATATCAAAATCCTTTTCAATAGCTTGATTCAGATGCATTTGTGATGGTTTTTACTTTTTACTGATATGATGATTTTAAATGTTATTGTATCATTTTCTGGCAAATAAATAGAGATCATAGTCCTCTATGAGTTCATTTAATTAAAATATCTCAACACATTACAATGTTAATGTTAATGTTGACTCTTGTAGGTGACGTTGAACTCAGCATCTTCCAATAAGCCTACTTTGTCCAAAGACAATGTCTCAAACAACTTGCCAATGTCTCAAGTGGTGAGCATATCATCTCTTCCACCACCTCAAGCGTTTGGGACACAAGACAGCATGGAAGCGATAACAAATTTGCATTGAACCATCAGCTTTTTGGGAGAACTTTTGATGCTGATGAAGTGCCAGTGACAGATTTTTGGGAGATTTTTTTATTTTGTAATGTAACTGGTGAAGTGCCTGTGACAGATTTATGGGAGATATTTTGCTTTTGTAATGTAACTGGTGAAGTGTAAATGTGTATAAAATCTTTGGTTAATAAAATCTTCTGCTGGTTTATTCTTCTTGCTAGTGTATTCTTCTTGCTGGTTTATTCTTTCTGCTGGTTTATTGTTCTTGTTGGTTTTATTTTCCATATGTTAGAGAACTTTGATGGGTGAACCATTTTAGCCATTTGCTTAAACCAGTTTAGCTACTTGTTATAACAAAAGAACTATAACAAGCCACGGAATTCTGAACTTCTATCACCGAATTATAACATGATTCATTCATTCAACAATACAAAGTTCATTCATTCAACAATACAAAGTTCATAAAGCCAATGAGGTACTGCTCCGCTTCTTCCTTTTCTAGGACTGCAATCAGACATGGTGTGTTGCTCATTCAGACCTTGTGAGCTCGACAATGAAAAATCACAAAGCATTTCCAAAAAGCCAGGCATACTAGTGGATCGAGCCATACTATTCGAAGGATATGCATAGCTCGACTTTAGAGCAATGTCATCACCATAACCAATGGATAAACTGCGAGGCACCAAAACTCCAGTCATAAGTGGCGAAAAATTCCATACTCTGGACTTCCCACACTAGAATAAGGAAAAACTCCACTCTAGAATTCCACTCCCATACACTTCCCATACTCTGAAATTCCACTTCAATCATAAGTGACGAAAAATTCTTCTCCATCAATGAAAATGAAATTGCTACATCAGACTACAGTGAGCAGAGGCTCACTGGAAGATAACCCCCAATTAAAAATGAAAAGGGAATTGCTAGCCGGTTCATCTATTACGTGCTTAAAAATCAAGCTGGGGCGATGTCATCTTCCTTCGTGGTGGGAGATGACGATGGCGGCTTCCTTCGTGGCGGTGAGCGATGGCGATGGTGGCTTCCTTCCATTGAGCTGGGCGATGGCAGCTTCGTGGTCGTGAAGATGATGCGATGGCGCTGGAACGATTCTTCATTGGGAGAGATGGGCGATGGAGCCGGGACTTGTATTTCCTTCGTGGTGGTGGAGAGAGGGGCGATGGCGCCGGGAACGATTTCGGGTTTGGGAGAGAAGGGTTTGAATTAGGGGTAATTGATTTGGGGGTTGAATGGGTGTAAAGCGTGATTTGAAAAAGGTGAGGGGTGTGATAAATTTTGCAACAATTCAAAATTTTCAGTCAAAATATCGTCAATTTCTCGCCACGTCTGCAATTATGGATACCCTGATGTTGAAACTGATGTACCAGTAGCTTTTTCCTGGTTCGTGCCTCGTGAGAAGAGGGGAGAAATGGATCGGGTAGCATTTTGGGGTACTTTTTAAAATACCATTGTCAAGCCTACCGTTTTACACTTTGCCCATTTTTTTTTAAATATTCACCACAATAGCCGTTTTGAGATTGAATGACAAAATTACCCATAAAATAATATACAATTACAATTATATGTTATTGTTTAAAGACAATAATACCATTTTTTAAGTTATAAAAAAGGCCGAACACTTCCCACTTAAAATTTTAAAATCAAATCACTTTCTTTATCGATTTATTTCAACACAGATAAAAACAGTTTCATTTTTCATCTGTTTCAAACTTGAAAACAGACAAATTTATCAAACGATCAACAAGTAAATATTATTCACAGCCATCAGCGAATCGGTAAGTATATTTACGTATTTTTAATTGGGTTTCGATTAAATTATAATGTACATTTTATTAATTTTTAAATCTTTTTTTTATGTATATGAAAAATTTATGTTCTTAATGGAACTATATAATTTTTTTAATAAAAACGAGCAAAAAATTTCAATTGTCTATGAGATTTTTCAGACAAATTTTATGATATACACAGAGAAGCCGCAAGCCCGGACGTCCGGGTCCGGGGGCCGTGCAAGCCCGGACGTTCGCACGTCCGGGCGTGTGGGCCCGTACGCTCGAGCGTCCGGGTCGAAAAATTTTCGTTAATTTTTTTTTAACAAAATATTTTGTCTGATGCAGCAAATATGGCATCGGTTGTAGTCCCAGTTCTTCACTTTGGTGAATTTGAAGAGGATGTAAATGGTCGATGGGTCTGGAAATGGACAAGTGAAATACATGACACAATTTCGATTTTAATAAAATCGAGTACGTCGTATGCAGAAATGTACAATGAGATACATAATATGCTCAATGTCGATCCCGCACATTACGTCATGGAATTGGGATTTCTATGGAACAACGAACATTCATCAATTCTAGTTCCACCTGTAAAGGTTACATCTGAACATTGCATGAAGGCTCTATTTGCATTGAACCAATTTCCCATGACTACTCCTCTCTGCGTAAATTTAGTGAAAAAGAATGTCCCCGATAGTGAACATGAAGAGCTCGATGGAGGGGATCGTAATGTGAATGATTTTTGGAACACAGTGGAGATAGCTCGTGAGGATGATGTGGTTATTCCCGATACAGTGGTTCCTCACCTTACCGATACGCACAGGATTCCCTCGATGGTTCATTCCAACGAGAATGAAAATGAATTTACGAATGAGGACTTGATTGCTTTATCCAATCGAAGACATGGGTCGAGTTCACAAGATGGGATCAGTACACGTACTTCTAATTGTTCCCGTACAGTTCCAGATGATGAAGATGTATATGTCGAGCAACTGTTCGAAACAAAAAAACATTTGCAGGAAGCTGTGCATCGGATTGCTTTAAGAAACAATTTTGAGTTTAAAGTTAAAAAATCGGACAAGTCAACGTACACAATTGTCTGCATTGACGACGGTTGTCACTAGCGTTTGCGAGCGACAAAAATGGACACGAATTAGTGCTTTGTAATTCGTAAGTATGCACGGGAACATACTTGCGAAGTGGTTATTCGTCGAAATGATCACAGGCATGCCCGGGCATGGTTTATTGGTCGACAAATAAAGGACAAGTTTCAGGACCCATGAACGATCTACAGACCTTCGGACATCATCAATGACTTCCGACGAGATTACGGGGTGGTCATGAGCTATCAGAAAGCCTGGAAGGCCAAAGAATGCGCATTGGAGGACTTATTGGGTTCGGCCGAGGAAAGTTACGCTAAATTGACCAGATATTGCCATAACATGGAGAAAACTAATCATGGATCAGCATTTTATATTGATACGGAGGATGTGAATCGCTTCAAGTATTTCTTCATGGCCCTTGCACAGTGCATTCGAGGATTTCGTACGGCAATGCGACCCGTAATTCTAGTCGACGGTATAGCCCTGAAGGCTAGATACGAAGGTAAGTTGATTATTGCTACGTGTCAAGATCCCAACATCCAAATTTACCCTCTTGCGTTCGGTATAGTCGATGGAGAGAATGATTTAGCAATGCGTTGGTTCTTTACGAAGTTGAAGGAAGTAATTGGAGACGTCGATAACCTTGCATTTGTAACTGACCGGGGGCAGTCAATAATAAATGGTATCGCCGAAGTCTTTCCCGAGGCACACCATGGTTATTGTATGTACCATATACAGGGCAACCTTAAGACGAAGTTTCGGGGCAGTGGCATCGTTCCATTGTTTAGGAGAGCTGCAGAGACATACAGTTTTGAAGAGTTTGAAAAGTTCATGGTCGAAATAGAGTGTAAATCACATGCTGCATGAGTTTATCTAACAGAGATGGGGATCGAACATTGGGCACGATCACACTTTCCAGGACGTCGATACAACATGATGACGTCGAACAATGTTGAGTCGCTTAATGCGCTATTCAAGAAGGATCGAGAGTTACCAATTCTTGCAATGATTGAGCAAATTCGTAACAAGCTGCAGCAGTGGTTTCATGACCGACGTGAGGAATCCCAAAATTGCACAAGTGTGCTCACTCCGGCTCAGGAAGATAAGATCTTCAAAACTCTAGAGGTTGCGAGGAAGGTATTGGTGGAACCATGGATCAGTTTCGCTTCCCTGTAAGATGTGGCAGTAATATCGGGTTCATCGTGAACTTGAATGATAACACATACACATGTAGAAAGTTTCAGTTGGAGAGTTTTCCGTGTATGCATGCGGTGGCAGTGGCTATGCATAGGGTATTTCCTCCGCACACCTTATGCAGTCATTATTACATGACTGATTATTGGAGATCGGCATATGCTGAAACGATATTTTCTCTACCAAATGAAGTCGAGTGGGAAGTTCCCGACCACATTCTTCCACTTAATAATTTGTTGCCACCCATAGTAGGACCACGTGCTCCGGGACGTAGACATCTAGAATACCATCCACTGGAGAATTTCCTCGACCTCGTAAGTGCGGCAGGTGCGGCGCAACAGGGCATACTCGTCAATTTTGTACAAGTCAGATTCCTCTACATAACAATTCAACGGATCTGTAATATTATGTAATAATTTAATTTTTATAACGAAGTAATATGTTTTTGTTTTTATTTATTGTCATTAAAAATTGCGAATAATTAATTGCTTATTTTAGTTGTTTACTTATTTTAACAAAATAATATTTAATATTTAATTGAATATTAAATTATATATAGACGTGTTAATTCATTTAATATTTAAAATAAGGACTAACGATAACAATATTTACATTTTTTACAATGAAAGAATAATGTCAACAACACTAAGGATCACATTTGGATTCATACAAATCGCAAGCTAACTTCAACATGCACATGTCTATCAAATATTGATTTATTGGACTAATGTTGCGATCAATGCTCAAAAACTCAATGTACTTTATTGCGAATATACCACAATCGCCCCTGCAAGCAAATATAATATATTAGTTCGATAACATATAAATAAAAACTAAATTTTCAAAATAAAAACTTGTAAATTCTTACGATACTCCTTGTCTCTCCGTCGTCGTGTTCCGTTGAATGGCTAATCTGTCATTTACTTGAATATTCACTTGTCTAGCCATCATGGGAATAATCACACTCATCAGCTCTAGTATACATTGCAGTTGGTCTTGGGTCAAACATCCATGGTCGGAGTCGTACACAAATATAGTCGAATCCGCGAATACAATCTCAGCTGCGAAACAGTGTGAGTTCGCGATCATTGGAACGTACATATGTGTACAATCCTTCCACGGCTTCTCATTTGTCGGCTCCAGCCTAATGACCCACTCCATCATATAGTTGGGCACCACATATCCATTTCCATTGAGTAGGAGTGTGGCGTACTCAATATCAATTGCACGTGCGAACCCGCAGCTAAGGATGACTCGACCAGGAATGTCAAAAGATTTCGGGTATCTCCGAGCTCGATCCCGCAACAATTCCATAATCATGTCGATGAGCTAACAAATAAGAATGAAAACGCAAATAATTAAGTAAAACAACAAATAATTAAATGATGTAACAAATAAAAACGAGAATGCACTTACATCATCCGCGAGCCAAGCACCACTAGTCAAAATATCATCGAACCACTTCTTCGCGTTCGATATCGTCCTCGACCCCACCCTATGGATGTCCCTAAAAAAATGAAAAAGTGAAGTATTACACAAATCATAGATGATCTCGCATGTACTTTAGGCAAATCATTAAATACTTACTCATGCTTAAGGGATTTGAACCAATCACGAAATGCTTTCTTCCGAACTGGGTCGACCTCGCGGAAGAGATTAGGGAATGTCCCGTCCTAGAATGGCCGCCTCTTCGCCTCGGCCGTGAAAGGGGAAACGATGTATTGTGACGGCAATCTCGGTCTCTTACCAACCACCAGCGGTGTCATGTCAACAGTACGCTTCGTACCCTTCCTCACCTCCACAACCTCATCCACCGCAACCTCATCCGGTACCCCCTCTCCGGAGTCCCCTGCGACACCAAAACTATGTCATCTGGTACCCCCCTCTCTACCACAACCTCATCCGGTACCCCCTCTCCACCTCAACCTCCTCCGGTACCCTCCTCTCCACCTCCGTCGGTACCCTGTCAATCATCTCCTCCGACAGTCTCCTCTCCGCATCCTTCGGTACCCCCCATCCGTCTCTTCCGGTACCCCCTCAAAAAATGAGTCTATGTCTCCCCCCACGGCCCAGTCCATCCACCTCCATCGTTATCCCATCCATCCCGATGAATGTGAGTCCCTCGTAGGGATGCTACGTCACCCCGTAACTCAGACCGAAGGTCCCCTATCTCGTTCTGCAGATCTACCACATGGCTACATAGAGCTCCAACATCATTATATACATCGTCGATATGTCCTTTGAGCTCCGTCGCATCTCGCCCATCTCCTCCGATAGTCGGGCATACTTAGCGTCGACCTGCCGTCCCAACTCGCGTCGCATGCGCCCATTTGACCCGCTATAAACTCGGTAAGGCGGCCATATAGATCGTCTGACTGCAGCGGCGACCTTGGTGCCTGGGACGACCTCGGCGGTGGGGGTGAGGACCTCCGCGGCGGCGGCGACCTCAGCGGTGGAGGTGAGGACCTCCGCGGCGGCGACCTCGGTGATACCGGACGGCACTCCTGAAACAATGAACAATCTGAATTATTAATTTAATTAAAAATTCAACACGATAATCAACATATTATATTCAATAAACATACCATATCCCGATCAACGATGGACTCGGACATATGATCATCTGATGCGGCCGAGATAGACAAGCAACGCATGTAACTCTGACATTCCTCCTCTATCGACGGGGTCAACTCAGTGAGGACTTCAACCTAACATATTGATGTTTTACCGAGTTAATGACTGCCCACGTACAATATAAATTGAAAAAATGTATAATACGTACCTCAGGATCGTCGAGGAGAGCTGATATTTGTTTACCAAGTGACTTGCCATGTGCTCGCCATTGATAAATCCGAGGGCAGCACGTCTCCACTCTCTTAGCATACTGGTCAGCCAATATGGGGACAGTCTCGTACATCCATATCTGCAACATTTACAATTATCATATATATAATTTAATAACAAAAATAGATAATTTATTGTGTTCAATATTTACCTATAATGCCAACGGCGGGCCATATGCATCATACTTGCGCTCGGGTCTACCCCCCTTAGGCATCGAATACTCCCTTCTAAAGTGTCGTAAGGTATCCGCAAAACATCGCTGCCCCTAAGGATAGCCGTTGAAGGCATCAATGTCATCAACAATCTCCAAATGAAAAAAGTCGATCGACGTCTTCTTGTGATGACACATGAGTACGCTCTCGACGATAAACACCATACCCAGCTTCAACCTGTCAGACATATCCTCGCATGCCCTGACTGCATCTATCAATTGCCCAGGAGTGACCGCCGCCTGCCCGTGAAAATATTCATTCAATAGCCTATTGTTCCTCGGAATACGGGCCCGTGCTGCATCTTCGTCAGTACACATCAATCCGGTGATCATAGCAAACTCAAATATAGAAAATCTAACCACCTTGCCCCCAAGATTGAAATGAAGGGCATCTCCGTCAACCGGCTTGAGCAGCCGACATAGCAATGCATCGAGTATCTGCCCAGAAAACTGTACGTTGCGCAATGAATACAATGACCATCAGCAGGACCGCCTCAATATATCCGCGTGCTCTTCGTCGAGCAAATCTAATACCACTGTAAAAATAGCAAAGTTACAGTTCGCTGTAACTTTGCCAGATATCTGTCTCACCACATCGTCCAACTGGTAATTCATCCTACAAAATTTCAAACGTTAGCATCATGTACAAGATATAATAGACAAAACATATTATAAGAAAATTAAACTATATTCACTACTATCCGCAATAATCAGTTGAGTATCAAACTATTTCTTATTTTAATCGTCAATTGAATATTTTATTAATTTTTATATAATATTTAATTATAATTAATAGAATAGTAAATAAACCATCGAATAGTAAATAAACATTTCGAAGAAACCATTTATTTTGTTTATTTAATATTTTGTGATTTAGGCGTAAATAATATTTTATTTTGAAATAAACAACTACTTGTAACTAAATAGTAATCAAATTATTAAAATTTACAAATTAAATAAACTAATAAATAAAAAAAATTCAATTATTATTGTTTATTTAATGTTTTATAAATAATTTCAATAAGTAATTTAAAATAAATATTTTAAATCGTTTTTTTTTTCTTTCGTAAACAAATTAAATAAGTAAATTTCAAATAAACTCTTTAATTTTTTATTTAATATTCCATTTTAAAATAATAGTTTATAATATTAATTATAATTAATTGAATATTAAATAAACAATCCAATATTTAATAGTTTATTATTTATAACTAAATAAATAATATTTTATATTTTACACACTCTTTATTCGTGAATTTTTCAAGTTGTTTACAAAATAAATTTAATTGCTTATGTAATATTTATAAATTAATTTAACATTAAATATCAAATATAACTTAAACAATAGAATAATATTTCATTATTAATAACATATTTAAGTATCATTATTAATAACATATTGAATAAACATTTCAAAGAAACCATTTATTTTGTTTATTTAATATTTTGTGATTTACAATTAAATAATATTTTATTTTCACATAAACAACTTGTAACTAAATAGTAATCAAATTATTAAAATTTACAAATTAAATAAACTAATAAATAAAAAAATTTCAATTATTATTTTTTATTTAAAGTTTTATAAACAATTTCAATAAGTAATTTAAAATAAATATTTTAAATCGTTTATTTTTTTTTTGTTCGTAAACAAATTAAATAAGTAATTTAAAACTCTTTAATTTTTTTATTTAACATTTCATTGTAAAATAATAGTTTATAATATTAATTATAATTAATTGAATATTAAATAAACAATCCAATATTTAATATTTTATTATTAAATAATATTTTATATTTTACAAAATTAAATATCAAATAAATAATTATATTTTTATTAGAAAAAAAAGGGCCGCCTGGCATACGGCCCAGTTGAACGAACTGGGCCGTCTCCGTCTGCAGACGGCCCAGATAGGGCAATCTGGGCCCAGACGACTAATCGTCTGGGCCCAGATTGACCGAGAGAGACGCAGATCGTCTCTCTCGGTCTGTCCGATGCCGGAGATCGCCATTTCCGGCGATCTCCACTCCAAAATTTGTCCCCAAACACATATTTCATCCATCTAAACCCTAAATCAAAGATTTACAAGTATTTTTCCGAAAATAATCAACAAAAATTCAAAAACTTACAAGAACTTTCTTTAAAAAATTCGTATAATACACTAACCTTCTTCAATAGAAAATGGCGGTCTTGGAGTTCGGGCGTCGGTTAGTCAACCTCGTCGGTGATGGTCGGCGTCGGCGTCGGCTTCTACTTGCTCTTCCAATTGCGAGGGTAAATATGGAAAAATGATTTTTACAATTCCACTTTTATTAGTTTTTTTTTAATATGGTCAACGGCTATTTTGAAAAATGGGCCGGGTCATCCGGGTATTTTGAACCATTTCCTCTAGCATTTTGCGGTTTGGGCTGACCCGAACGTCCGTAGCCCCAACTACACTGGTCCACATCATCCCTATTTTAAGAATTTTTCCTAATCCCTAATTCTAATCCTAATCCTAATCCTAACTACATAAAAGAGCCTCTTGTTCTTTTCCTCAAAACGACAACGTTTGGTTTACTAATATGTTCTCCACCGCCCTCTTCTGCCTTTACCCGAAACCTGCGACCCTCCTCGCCTTCTTCTAATTCCCTTTCCTTCTTCACTCTTTTGTGAAATCCAAATACTCACCGCCATCTTCACCTTGATTCCCGGCTGCAAGACCTTCGCATCCTTCTCCACCAACTCCATAAGATCTGATAAGGATTATACTCGCATCAACGCTCGCCTATCACCTTCCTCCGTTCACCAAATCTGACTCTCCAGTCGATTTCGGCCAAGGTATTTATTAGTTTCTCTCTGCTAATCTTTTCTTTTCCTGGATGTTCCGTTCTCTCTTTCATTTTTTGCTCCATAGAGTGTATTGAATTAATGTTATGGAATTTCTCAAATCTCGGAACTTTTTATTCTCAACTTGCTGTTTACATATATTAACCACTCAGATATCTTGAGCTAATGTTAATTTAGCTGCTGCGAATTGATTTCTTTTCCCACTTCAGTTTTATTTTCTCCCTTCCCTATATTAGGATGTAATTCCGGGCGTCGCTTCATTGTGTTATAGTGTATCATGTTCGCTTATTAAGAGGGAAAAAACAACTTTGAACCACTTTTTTCCCTTTTGGGTTGGAAATAGCAGCTATTCGTCAGGGTACATAAACGTGTTGTGGTCATTTATTCAATCGATTTTATTGTTCAGATTGGCTATAGGGAATGAAAATACCTACTTCGTCCACCTTTAGTTATACTAATTGTTTACGTTACATTAAAGTAATTTATTCTACCCTATTCCATTGTCGTCATATTTTATTCTCCCAATTACGAATTTAGTCCATTCTGTAGCCATTTTGGATAGGATGAAATTGAATTAATCTCTTTCGATACACTCCATTTATTCTTTCAATCACAAATTCACTTCAATGCTGTAGGGATTTTGTTAAGCATATCACATTTAATGAAATGCATAAAGTGGAAGAAGAAAATTTTGAAAACTCAAGATACATAGGTTCTGGAATTCGATTCAGAGTACGGTTTATGTCTTATACTGAAGTTGAAACTATAATTTATTCGTGTCCACTTTGGCCTCTTGTCTCGTATTTGGTTTCCCAGCTACAGCTCTTCAACTCCATACGCTTCATTTATGTACATGTCATATGATTTCATATTGAGACTTAAAAGAATGAGATATTGTTGGATGGGGTTGTAGTTTTGTATCTGGCATATGTGTAGAGTTCAAGAATTGTTCTTTCTCCTTTATATTCTGCTTCCTCATATCCTTATTTTTACTTCTTTCCCCTCTTTTACGTTCGCTACGTATTTAGTTATTCTCTTCATGAATCATCCGGAGATCGGTAATGCCTAAAAGCGCCCTAGAGTGATTTGTGGAGGAGTAAAAGAATCTGAAAATTCTCGCAAACAATTACACGCGCAAGCCCGTGGTGCACGACGGCAACATTTACATGCTCAAAGAAGATCATTCGCAGCTAGACATCATAATGATAGGCCAGAAAGGAGAATAAAAGCAGGTATTTGTATCAAGCCGAGTCACATTGCAGTTTTCTAACAAATCATTTCATATTTCTTCAGTAAACATGTTATCTATTTGCTCTTTCTTTATATTTTTTTTGTTATGAGCATAATTCCCTACTATTTTTTCCATTAACTTCAAATAGCTAATTTTGTTTATTTCCTTCGCTTCTTCCCTTTTCCATTTCATTTCACTTTTGTTCATGCACTGTACATTTAACTTATTAGAGTCCAACAAATTTATGCCTGTGACTTATGCATAATGTTTTCCTCTTCATGTTTATTTCTGTTTTTGCATGTGCAAAATACTCTTGCCTATTTTTAAATGAAATCTTTAGCCTTACGAGCATTATTTTCCTTGAAGTTCAGGATTATATAGACAGTGTTTTGCATTACGATGCTTTCCAAACTTCAACAAATGGTTTCAGTTTGGATTCCATTTTTCTAATCAACCCACCCACACATATGTTTTGCCAACATGCCTTACGAAAGAAGCTCGTTTATATTTCCTAATGGTAACAACAGTTTATTTTATTATAGTTGCTGGCTGTAATCATAGTGTATCTTCTCCTCTATCTTATATACCATATCGTCAGAGGAATCGATCCACACCTGATGCCGATGTACAGAGTCATCGTCAAACTACATACCTTCATTTGCAGAATATCCCAACTACATCCCATGTACTCATACAACCAACAATTTGTTCATATTGTGGTGCACAAAAAATTTACAAAGAAAGTAAAGGATTTTGTTGTTCTGATAGCAATGTCAAATTGCATATAGGTAATATATCTTATGAATTATATGAATTATTCACTTCAACATCGCTGTTGCATTAACCTTCAAAGAAATTGCAAGAAATTATAACAATCATTTTGTATTTACATCTTTCAGTGTCAAGTATGACAAAGATTTGTGTAAGATGAATAAATGAAATTATACATTTAGGGTTCAAGGACAAATTTATCATTATATAAATCAACTTCTACCCCTCGAGAATAACTCAACTTATTTACAGCTATACTTCTATGATACTGACAATGAACTATCAAATCGATTGAACATTTCAGATAAATTTCATGCACAAACTTTACAGATGTTGATTGATATCTTAAGAATCAATCCTTACTCTAGATTCTTTCGTTCATTGAGCAATATTGATAATTTACATACATGTCGAATACAAATAAGATGTGATCCAAGTCTAGACCAAAGAGTTTACAACACTCCGACATCTTTACAAATAGCTGCAGTTTGGGTTGACGATGATCCATCTGCTAACAACAAAATTCGTGATATATCAATTTATGGTCATTTTGGTGCTTCCCATAGAGTTCATTATTATTTTGGTTGTTATGACCTCCTTCAATACCCTCTTTTATTTCCTTTCGGCCATCTTGGATGGCATGAAGGTATTGAAAAAACTAATAAAATGGCCTATCATTCTTTTGCTCAAGAAGACACCCTTGTAAACATGAATGGCATAACTTCTGTAACCGACTTGATTGAACGAGAGACTGAAGGTTTATACTTCAAAAACTTAATTTCGGTTCTTTTCCATTCTTCCAAAAAAATTTATGACATCTTATATTCATTTTGTGCTTATGCCAAGAAGGAAAAAAAGATCACATATTTCTTGCCGTGAGTATTACTGTTACAAATTACAAGTTCGAAACTCAGGTAACTGTATTTTGCTTTATGCCGGTAGGCTTTTCCAACAATATGTTGTTGTTATGTATGTAAAAACTGAGACTTCTAGATTAGATTATTTTCGTAATAATCAAAAATAAATACGAGCTGAAGTTTGTTAGGGCTTTGTTGATAGTGTCGAAGTAGGTAAAAGTAGAGATTATAAGATTGGTCGACTAATTATATTACCCACTTCTTTTACAGGAGGTCCTCGAGATAATAAAAAATGATATATGGATGCTATGGCAATGGTTCAAAGATTTGGTAAACCTGATATTTTTTTAACAATAACACGCAGTCCCAATTGGCTTGAAATACAACAACAACTACGACATAATAATGAAAAACAAGATAGACCTGATTTGCTTACCCGAATATTTAGTGCTAAGTTGGAGGAATTAAAAATTGATTTATTCAAAAGAAATATTCTTGGTCCCGTTGGTGTATATATATATGTAATAGAATTTCAGAAAAGATGTCTTCCACATGCTCATCTTTTATTGATTTTTAAATCTGGAGCTAAAATTACTACCGTCGATTTGATTGACAAAACAGTTTGTTGTGAAATTCCTGACAAGAACTTGGATTCCAAGAAAGCAAACAAACGAATTTGGACTCCAAGAAAGCAAAAAAATGTTATTGGTAGAATAGTTACAGCTAATCTATCTGAAGGTGAAAGATATTACTTACGCCTCTTATTAAATTATATTATAGGATCTACCTCTTTCAAATAATTACGATTTGTAAACGGTATATTCACATCTACTTTTTGTGAAGCAGCTCTTTTACATAGTTTATTAAGTGGACACAATAATTGTGAATTATGTTTATATGAAGCAATTGCCAAATGCCCTCTTCACTTCGTATGTTATTTGCTACTCTATTAACCTTTTGTAATCCTCATAATCCACGTTCATTATGGAATAAATTCAAAACTTATATGTTTGAAGATTTCATCTAACAAGGCATGTTATCTCTTAATGCCGAAATAAAAGCATTACAGTCTATATGGTCAAACTTCTAGTCATTTACTTCGTATTGAAAATGGTACAGAGAAAACACACTCATGCCATATGGTCAAACTTTTAGCCGATATAACAATACAGTTTGAAGACGAATTTTGATTTTTGAAACATTTGATTAATATTGTTTTTCCAAACATAGAAACTTACATCAGAAATTTAGATAGTATGATCAATAGAGTGATTTTAACACCAAATAATGAATGTGTAGATCAAATAAATAATATTTTACTAGAAGATATTCCAGGAAACATGTTCGCTAAAATTATATACCGCAAATGCACGGGTCTCGTACTCAAGTAATAATGTAGACTTTTAGAGCCCGGTTTGTCAATCACTCGAGGAATGTATACTTTCGATTACGCAACTCTAATCAATTTTAATTCTAACAACAAACGGAACAAACACACAATAAAGATATAGATTTGAAATAACTAAAATTTACAAAATATAAAAACATAACACACTTGGAAATTTTGGAGGAAAGCGTGGTTGAGATTCATGGTTTCGTTTAACCATTGCCTAATTAATTTCTCTATAAACTAATTAACGAATTACTTAATTTCGATGTTATACCCGATATTCCAATTTTAGTTAATTACCTCTTTCGAGTGAAATTAACTTTAATTGATTGGTTTAACCTACTATATCTCTATGTCGATTACAACCAAACAATCGCATTCAATCATTGTGAAAATAGCCCATTGGGTCACCTAGAGCTAATGGTATATCTCTATCCATTACACATTATAAAAACATAGGGTTTATACTATTTGGTCTAAAATGTTCAATCTTCTATCAAACGATGCACAAATCACTAGACACATTCATTCATTGGCCACATAAATGAAAATGCATGAAATACAATAATAAAAACACATAAGAATAAGCAACTTAATATCAAATAGCAAATATAAAAATTGATCAAGACTAGGTTAAACTAATTCCACAAATCCCAGCACAATTAATTAGCCCATTTTATACATTTGATAACAAACGAGTATATGCATAATATTCCTTAAGTGGCGCCTAGGCGCTGCTACAGTAGCACATAGCTGCCAAGTTTCAGTAAAAAAAATGTTGTTCATTCAGTTTTGCAGCCAAGTCCCCAGGTAATTGCACACCAAGTCCCCCAACTTTGAACTTGTACATTTTGGTTCTCAAATTTTTGTTTTTATGCACTTTTGATTCTCTTTTCCTTCCTTCAGCTCATTTCTCCGCCAACTTGGAATTTTGGTCTACGAACACCATAATTACACAATTATGAATAGGAATCCACTCGATGTTTTCAATAAATAGCTCGTGAAAGTGCCTAATAAATGTATAACAACACACTTATCAAAACATATTCACATATTACAGCTTCGATGAAGCCATTGATAAATCTGAACAAAGTATTCAAGAAGATTTTCTAAATGTGTTAAACTCCAAATGGTATTCCACCCTATCAATTAACATTAAAACAAAATTGTCCTATTATGTTACTTCGAAATATTAACTCATCCGGAGGTTTATGTAGTGGAACATGGCTTATTTGTCGAAGATTTGAGAGAAATGTAATTGATGCAGAAATTGATGTTGGAGAATACCGTGGGAAACGAGTGTTTTTTCCTAGAATTCCATTTCTGCCCCTTGAAAGTGATAAAAATTCAATTCATTTTAAACAACTCAATTTCCAATTCAACCATGTTTCACAATGACAATACATAAATCACAAGGTCAAACATTAGACTTCGTTGGGTTGTACCTATATGTTGCTTTATCAAGAGTGAAAACAAGTACATGTATTAAAGTTTTGATAAAGCCATTTGATACATCTATTACACATAATATATGCACAAAAAAATGTTGTTTACAAAGAAATACTTGATTTGATACAATGTTTATAGTATGTATAGAATAATTTGTTTTTTGTGTTCCCTCTCCATCTTCCAATACTTTTATTCGAGTTGTCCTTATTATGTTATATCAGAAAATACTTTCATCCTTCCGTCCATTAAAGCTCATGGTTATACTTATTTATTAATCTTTCATTCTTTTCATACATATTGGCAATTTCATTCATGCCTTTAGTATTATATTTATTTTTCCCCTATTTAAGATTATTATGTTTTTCAGCTCCCCAAAGTGTAGACATATTTGCATCTCTAATATCTCTGACCAAATCTCATGTTGGTTGAAATATAATTGTCAAATGCTATTTTTTTTCTCTCACTTAGCTTTAAACTTCATGTATATATTGACATATTAGATTCCGTAATAAAAATTTCCCTCATTTTGCCAAAGACCCTTATATGTTAGAATTTCATTCATGTCGGCTTCACTTTTTGCAATCTTGGATAAATATCAGGCTATAAACATATTGGAATTATTTAAAGTTACGAATGAGTTCTTCCATTTGCTTTTGACTAATAAGATTAATGTTTCCTTATCATCCATTAGATTTACACTTTTTCCCACCCTTCTTTTTCCTTTCGCCATTGTCATGCCCTTTTACACAGTAAAATGCTTCGATTTGGTGTTTGGTTTGATTTAGCTTTAGCTACAGGTAGGTCTCCATTAATTAATTCATAATTTCCATTTTGTTGGGTGTATTCTTTTTTGGTAGTATTGATTTCCATTTTCCTGCAGACAAGTGTATGCTGGCTACTACATTCAAGAGATTTACTTGTTCTTCAGGCGTACATAAACGGAAATTTTATGATGATTGATTGATTTATTTTGTTTTATTTTTTGCATTTATGGAGGGTTCTGTATGTAAATATTTGAAGGTGGAGGAGAGTTCTGTGTAAACATACCCCAATTTTTGTTGTTCTTTTGTATGAGCTCTGCACGAAAGTTTAAAGGATTTATACGCATCTATACACTTATTTTTTGCTTATAAACTCAAATTTTGTTTCAATTTATTTCCCCATTTGTTGTCTCGCCCATATCGTTATAAAAGTATTCACTAAAATTCTGAATCTTTTGTCCTAGCTTTCAAAATTTAAATTTCTGGGTCTAGATTTTATGCTCTATGTGTATTTTAATTTTTAAGTTTTTCTTTCATTTTCCTGATGCGAATAAACTGATATTTGTGGTATAATACTTTGTCTGAGTTGTTAGTTTTATTCTTCCTAAATATTTTGACGTCCACATTGGTGTTCCTGAGAGCAATTTCATTCTCTTTAATTAATTGGTTCCTCAAATTGCCTGTTTTTGTTATCTCTCCTTGCTTGTTTGTTTAGTTTTATGTTCGCTCACTATTTTATTTTCATTCTCATCATTACATTTTGGTTGTCTTGGTTACATATCTACCTTTATCAAGGACTTGACGGTTTTTAGTTATTTTCCCTAACTTCACACTGTAAAGTCAATGTTCATTAGAAAGGAAAAAAATTGTTAATTCTTCGGCCTTAGCAATTTTTTCCCTCTTTTTATATACTCCACTGTCTACAAATCTAGAAATACATGTTCGTTGTAGTATTCTTGATGCCTAATACATTTTAAAGTACGTTTTCTGTTTATTTACTCAATTTACAGTCTGTTTTGTAGGTAATATTTATATTGGTAATTAACTATTCCTACCCAACTAGATCAAATTATGAGGACGAGCGATGTAAGCCAGAAGCTATTTTCGTTGCATATGCAGATGATGGTTATGAACATAAAATATCAACTGAGAGGGACATATATTTGCCGTCTGCAGAGGAGCTGACAATCTAGAAAGTCAAATGCATGGTGTGTTATCTAAACTTTTGGATTATTTTTCTGCACACCTTCATAATCTTGTTTCTGTTCCAAACTTCTATACAAATTTTGTTCCTGAGCAATTTTTTGTATTCCATTGGTCGTCAGCTTTCTACTTCATGCAAAAACACACAGACTTGAGTTAATTATGTACTATACTATAGATAATATCCGCATTGGCAGTCAAATATGTGAAGGGTTTTATTTACATTGAAGCTAACCAGTAGTACAATATTAATAAGCTTTTGAGTAATTATTCTCCTGTTAAAATGAATGTTTTATTGGGTGGATATTAACTTGCTATTGAAGAGGACTTGCAGATGTAAGTTATAATATTAGCAGTGTTCTAAAAGGCGTAATGCGTGGCAATGCGTGGAGGTCAAGCTAAGGGCTAGGCGAGGCTTATGCGTAAAAAAGCGTAAAAATGCATTTTCTTATTTTAATATTATTTTAATTTTTAATCAATCAAAAAATCATTTAATAATTAAAAATAATACTTACTAAACATTTAAAATAGATTTATAAAAACTTTATACATTTTTTCAAAGTTTCCAACAAAAAAGATAAGTTTTAAATTTAAATACAAAATAGTAAATAAATAGCATAAAAACTTAAATATTATCTAACTCTTTATTGGAGGATTTTTTTTTTTTTTAATTTCAGTGGTTGTTTTAAATTAAGGTAAATTGAAGAAATTAGCCTTTAATAAATTTTAACTTCAAAGAATTGAAAAAAAAAAATTTTTAAAAAAATTAAAAAAGCGCGCATACGCGCACATAATTGCGCCTAGGCGCTCATTAGCTGGCGGTCAACACTAAATAAGGCGTGTTGACCGCCAAATAAGGCGCCAAGCCTACGCGTCGCGCCAAGGCGCGCCTAGGCCTGCTCCTTGGCGCGCTATTTAGCGGTCGGGTTGGTTTCGTTCGGTCGGGTCCGGTCAGTTTTTGTCCACCCCTACTTATAAGATCATCATCAAGTTTAAAGCTAATGTTTATTGCACATTTATTAGATAAATTATGCACATTTAGTAGTTTGTTAGGGTAAATGAATGGAAATTTTATGATGATTGATTTCCTGTTGCATTCCTAGAGGGTTTTTTTTTTATGTCTTCGCTTTGGGGTTATTTGATTAAATATTTAAAGGTAGAAGAACGTCTGTGCAAATAAACCTAATTTTTCTTTTCCTCTCGTTTAAGTTCGTGCATCAAAGTTTAGAGGATTTGCGTGCATCTATACACTTATTTCTTGGCCATAAATTCAAATTTTGTTTTATTTTATTTTTTCCATTGTCATTTCCCCCATCTCATTATAACAATATTGACTAAAATTGTGAATCTTTTGTCCCATCTTTCAAAATCTAAATCTGAATAGATCTAGAGTTTTTGCTTCATGTGTCTTTTAATTTTTAAGTTATCCTTTCATTTTCTTGATATCAATAAACTGATATTTGTGGTATAATACTTTGTCTAAGTGGTTAGTTTTCCTTCTTCCGAAATATTTTGATGTCAAAATTGGTATTTCTAAGAGCAATTTCATTTCCTATAATTAATTGGTTCCTTCAATTGCCTTTTTTTTACCTTTCATTGCTTGTTTATTTCGTTTTCAGTTCCCCCGTTATTGTTTTTTCATTATCATATTTGCATTTTGGCGGTCTTAGTGAAATATCCAACTTCAAAAAGGAATTGATGGTTCTTAGTTATTTTACATAACTTCACTTTCTAAACTAAGGACGTGTTCGGTGCACCTTAAAATTCAATTAAAATTGAAAATATAGTCATTATTGGGCTCCACTCGTCTAATAAAAGTCAACAATAATGATTAATTTTTCAATTTTAATCCAATTTTAATCTCTACCGGACACGCCTTCAATGTCCTCTAAGAAGGAAATAAAATGTTTATTCTTCGATCTGAACAATTTTGTTCCGATTTTTATACAATGCACTAGGGCTGTAAGCAAAAACTATCAAACCGAAAAACCAAACCGAAACCGCATTTTACAAACAGTCGGTTTGGTGCCACGTGGACCCGTTAACGAAATGGAAGCACGAACAACATAACAATCCTGATAATTTATCATGTCTTGTCCCACGAAATGTGAGCTATATTACAACAAAATGATATAATCTACATAGACAAAATATTTATTCTACTCAAAAGAGATTATCCATTTCTTTTCTCCAATTAACAAACATGGAGCAATATCACAAAATTCATAAACACATAAAAGTGAAAAGCAATTTTGCTATATGAGATATTATTCAACCATTAATCAATACTATGAACCCTAACCAATGCTTAAATCTCCAAGTGTTTTGATTTCTTATCTCAAGTACAGTTCTCAAACAAAAATAAATGATATCTCATCTCAGGTACATACCTTAAGATACATTAACTGCTCATGCTGTGCAAGCTATTATCTGCTTGAAAAGGTTTACCCACGCTTCTATACTGGACACTTCTTCACTCAGATAATGTTAAGTGAACTTTGTTATCAAACTTTCATTGAAAACAAGACATTTATTTGACTTCGTAAAACTGATCAGATCTCACCATCACAAGAGACAATAGTTTAATCTTACAATCTAAACAAACAACAGAAACATGGCACATTTCACCAAACCACATCACAGATTTAAGATAGCTACACAAATATCCTATACCTAAAAAAAAACTGGTCTATTTAAAAAAATTGATATTCTTAAACAAATTAGGAATCTGCAAGAGCCTGCGACACTCACATATGTAGATGTCGGAAAATATTGTACAGGAGGCTTAATCTCTTTAACATCTGAAAATTTGAATCCCAAATCAAAACTTATGGCATAGAATCTAAAATCAACATATTCCCAGCCACGTTCTCTACCAACAGCAAGCATCTTGCGAGATTTGATGTCGTTTAATGATTTATTCAGATGCAATTGGGTGAGATATAAGCTATCAATTAAAGTACTCCATGATTTAGAGATGCACCTAAATCGCACAAGACTGACCACCGGTAACCTTGATAGCAAATTTAGGAGTACATCATCCGAAATACCGGACATTGATTTAGGATGGGAAGGCGGTTGAAACCCTATACCAATTCTCAAGCCCTCCAGTTGAGAAGAGAAGGGGAGGAGGAGGATATATATATAATGACACAACCATAAAGAATGAGAAGGTAGCTCTGATACCAATTGCTAGAATTAAATCTATGTAAAAATCTCTTCTCAACTTTCATAGCATGCATCAATCAATACCAAAGTAAATCATACCTCCAATAGCTTGTGGTTGAGCTTTCATTTCCCAATCTAAGCTGCAAAAGAAGGAGAAAACTTGTATGGAGGTGAATTACCCTCAACCCCTTTTCAACCCATCGATCCTCATCTCCTTCACTGCTAGAGGTAAAGGGTTTTCTCAATATCTATAGAATTCAATGGGCCAATCCTATATTAATTGGGAAAAATTCATTTATTAGATGTATGGTTTACACCAATTCAAAAGTCAGGTATATAGTTTAACAATTCAAAACTCAGGTATTATGTAATTAATTAAAAATATTTATTAATTAGGTCACAATTATACAATTAATGGTCACACATACATAATTATATGTCACAATTTATTTACTAGTCACATATTATCAAATTAATTAGTCACTGATGATTTCGAGGTCACAAATTCAAAAAATTATAGGTCACAGTTAATTTCATTGGTCACATATTTTCAAATTTGTTGGTCACAAATTCTTTTTCAATCACATATTGTCAAATTTTTAGGTTACAGTTAAATACTTGGTCACAGATAACCAAGTAGTTGGTCACGTACACCAAACACCTCACCCCAATCCCGATCCACCTCCAATACTTGGTCACAAATTAACCAAATAGTTGGTTACAAATGCTATCCCACCACCGCCCCCACCATCTCCTCAAATCCATTACCGTTAATGCCACTACTGTCGCCACCACCACAACCACCATCTATACTCTTCACCACCGTGACCACCATCTCCATCACACCACACCGCTACCACCAACCAAAAAATCCTCAAACCTACCATTATCGCTACTGCCGAACCACCACCAACAGTTACCTCAATCACCACCAATCCACCGCCACCGCCACCTCCATCACAGTTGCCACCACAACTACTATCGCCTCTATCTTCATCTTTATCTCCACCACACCACAACCACCAATCCAATAGAAAAAACCCCAAACCGCCACCACCACCACCACAAATCCACCACACGACATTAGCCTCTATAAGTCCACCAGATTGCAATCGTGGTGCCGCCACGACACCATCCGTACGATAGCGCTTACACCATCGCCGCGCACAGAAAGCCTCCACCACATCCACAGCAACCACCATCACTACCAAAAAATCCATAGACTCACCGTCGCCACCACTGCATACTCACATCGTTGCACCACCACCGAGAAATCACAGCAAAATCATTGCAAAACGTCTGAGAAAGGCAACAAAACATTGCAAAACTGTAATCCCCAAAACCTAAGCAAATGCAACTTCGGGAGAAATAACTGGAACGCACGATCCGTGACTAGGAAAAACTACAGATCTCCGAGATCTGTGTACCGACGAAATAATGGATCCTCATGCAGAGGCGCAGACACTGCAGTTGTGCGAAGCGGTTGCCGGAGTTTGAATGGGTCACCGGAGAGAGAAGGGAGAGGAATGAAGAGGGAGAAGGGAGAGATGAAATAAAATTAGGGTTTGGGTGGGTATATTATTTAATCATTAATTCAATACATGAATTTTGATTAAAAAATCTCCACACCTGATTTTTGCACTTTGAAGTTTAAATAGCTGGATTTATGTAATTTTCCCATATTAATTTGGGATGAGAGTAAGGGGCCTCCATATGTGTTAGTATAAAAATGGCCCATCCCATTATGGGCCTAATTGCTTAAATGTAAATGTTTGTCCATATATAGAAATACAATACAACAACCGCCGTATATACGTACGTTCTAAGCGGTCCGATTTTATTGATTTTTGACAAATTTTCAAACCAAACCGGTTTGAAAAAAACTCAAACCTAAACCAAGCCATTTTGAAAGGTTTGAAAAAAAAAAACTCAAACCTAAACCTAATGGTTTGGTCTGATTTTAAACCGTCGGTTTCGCCGTATATTTTTTTGTCCATCTACTTTTATGACATTAATTCATTGAATTCAATATATATTTATATCTTACTAGCAATAAATCTATAACAAACTAAATATATCTACTACAAATTTAAATACCAACTAAATCAAAGTGAAATCACAATAAATTAAAATATAGTTTTTTGTTTGCCATTTTAGACTAAGACGTTGCGATAACGTTACAATACAAGTCTACTAAACTAAATATAAAGCCCAAAAATATAATGATGTTCAACAAGACCTCGTGATCATCATATCTGAAAAATAAAATTACTTATTAGATAGAAAGAATAATTAACCATAATAATAAATCAATTGTTTATAATATATAAACATAACAATTACACAAGCTTATCGTTGTATATTGTTACGAATTCAGTTTCTCACATATACTCAGACACCAATTGTTGTCACACATGATTCATAGTCTCCATTGTCAAACAAACGCATTCGTTACATCATCATAGTACTGGATACTAGATAGATAAGAGAATCTTTAAAAATATGGTATATAAACCACCTGCCACAACTTTCATTTAATCATCAAATGCTTCCACTTCATCTAAATATTGGCGCAGGTATAGGTTCATTCTTAATTTGCAACCAATTTTTTTCGCATATATAAGCCTCAACCATCCTTGCACCTAATAAACTCCTAAAGGAATCAATTATCTGACCTCCATTTGAGAATGCAGACTCAGAAGCAACTGTAAAAATTTAAATTTTAAAGAGAAAATGGGTATTTGATAGATTATGTTAGTCTTGAGATTATTAGATATAAATTAGGATTATTTGGTAATAATAATATATATGTAATAAAAAATTATAAATTGACAAAAATATACACAAATGACAAAACTATTGAATTTTACATATTTGGATGAATTTTCGAAAAATCCCATTTTTTTATTTTTATATATTTTTTCGTCAGTCCAGTTTGGTTTTAAACCGCAATTAAAATTCTCAAACCTACACCAAACCATTTTTGACCAGTTTGGTTTGGTTCAAAACCATTTCGTTGACGAGTCCACGTGGCACCAAACCGACGGTTTCTAAAATGCGGTTTCAGTTCGATTTTTCGATTTGACGATTTTTGCTTACAGCCCTACGTATGTGTGTGCATGGTGGCCATTTAATTATTTCTAGACAGCTTTCCCTCGTTAGGTTTTTCTAAATTACTTCCATTCCTCTTTTGAATTGAAGGAAAATACGCATATATCTACTTACAAAACACAGTTGATTGCAAAAGAACTACAAAAAATCTTGAAAGGTTTTGAACTTTTATAACAAGGTGCACGACTTTGAATTTTATTATTCAAGCAATTATATTTTAAAATCGAGATAAAGTGTTCAGTGCTATTAGTTGTTTTTCCACATATTTTCAAATACTTTGTTATGTTGAATTTAATTACTTCAGTCTATGTATCTTTCGGTATAAATCATGATACGATTTGAGGCATGCCTTTGAGTTTTAGTTAGCTTTCATGCCACTTTGAAGTGCTTGCTAAAATTATCATTTTTCATGGTGTGTTAATTCTTAGTTTATTTTGGTAAGAGATTTCACGATGTGATAATTTTATTTTTGTTTTAACATCGGTTCTCTTTTATGCTTGCTCGAGTGAGCAACCAAGAATAATTAAAAACTGCTACAACTCGAGTCTAAATTGATGGAATTAAATAGAATTAAGTTCTCGACAATACTCTAAGCTTCAGTTTGATTTAGCTAACTATCATATTTATAGTAGATTTTGATAAGAAAATTTAATGAAATGTATATTTGAAAAATTGATATAAGTTGTGAGATTCATCAAATACAGATCTAATCATGTGTCCACAATGGACATGATAAAAACATTTTATTGTTGATGTGACAATAGAACTTTAGTTATAATTCTTAGAAACAATCATATATTTAGAGAATTGTATCTATGGTCTCTATCACACCGGCTTTTATCCTACCTATAGAGGGCAGAAGATCAATTCTATCATCAAATATATACTTAAAAATGATTTTGAGAAAAAAAATGAGGGTCAAATAGGGACAAATTCATATGTGATGTAGCAGATTAAACGATGCTACAGAAATCAATGAAAATATTTTCTATTATATTTTCAGATTTTTGCAATAGGATATGTAAAATGCCTTCCAAACTCAAGGAAGTACATGATATGGTCTTTAAAATTTTTAAGAGAAGTTAAAATTATGAAACTAAATAACAAAACCCAAAAATACCATCATCTTCAACAAAGGGTTTGAGTGGGGAGAAAAAGAAAAGTTTTACACAATCTCTAATGATCGAATCCAGCTGAAGTCGCCATCTTCATAGTTAACCCAACGCCGACTACCACACAACCCTGCCATTATCTTCAACAAAATTAGTTTTTTTTTGGATTATGAGATTGATTTTTCATTTATGATGTTTCAAAATTTTGTGGATTAACTAATATTTAATTTGTGGATTTTATCATGTTTATAATGTTCATTGTTTAGGTCGTTATTGAGTGTATACTATGGCATGAAGACAATGGTGGCGGCAGTGTGCTAGGCAGAGAAAGGTTATAGAATTTACACAGATAGTGTTAATCGTCTCTCCTTCACAGTCCTTTGGGAACACTAAAAAAATTTAATATCTTAAATTGTTGACCTACCAATTCCAGAATTTGATATTCAACTTACAGTAGATTGAGAATTCTGGCTCATTGTAGATTTTTTTTTAGTTGAAGGAGGGCAGTACCTCCAAAATTTTATTGATATGCCCTTACTTGTGGCGGAAGAATACTGTGGTTACATGAAAATACGATGAGCAATAGAAAATGAAGTATTACTTCCCTTACAATTAAAATGATCGACAAACCACCCACAAAATAAGCTTAGACCATCTGGTCAATCAGGGTATGATCGAGGAGCTGGTCGAAAGGCGAAAGGACAAGGTTATTGGGATGATCCAGATTTTCTACATGGACATTTCAATCCTCGAAGACCAATGGATGGTGCTAGATATGGTGTCCCCTCCAACAATGTGCATAACTTCCAACATTTCATGATTCAACCAAGTCAGGAACAATATCATGACTTAAAGGCATGGCTTCTATACTTTGACCGTAGAAGATTATGCCGAAACCAAGCTGCAAATACCAAACATACATTAGCAACCTGTGCAAAACGTGAGTCTACTTCCATCACCACCTCCTAAATGGATTGACAGACCTTGTTAGGAATTAGATGAGGTGATATGGCGCGATATCACAAAGAAAAAACAAGATTAAAAAAAATAAGCAAGAAGATGAATTAGCAGGGGAACATAATACTTTATTAACAACCAATGGAGAAATAATACAATTTATACAATATTATGCTTACAAAACTGAATGAAGAGTCTACTATTTATAGGGGAACCGTCCAAAACCCTAAAACATGGTAACTAGGTCAAAAAATCGCATAAAACCGAAAAATAAGGAAAAAGATTCGCGGCCCGTTGCTTGAGCGACGGCTCAGCGACAGGCTAGCGACGGATTCACTGTTCCAATTTTGCTCCTCTCGCTCGAGCGGGAGTTGAGCGTCTGTCCATCGCCGTCATCCGTCATTTTTCCTTCTGGACCCTATTTTGACATCTTCAAGTCCAATACTCTAAACCGCGAAGCCCTAGACCAAATTTGAACCAAATTTGGGGGTCACAAAACCCAACAAACTTGCTGGAGGAAATGATGTGATGTATATTGACCAACAACAGACTTTAACTGTCGCGGGAAATGAGAGACAATTGTAGAAGGTTTACCAGGTCAAAAACGAGTCACCACAAAATAAACTGGATCCAGGACTCCAGCAGTGATGGTATATATGTAAAGTGGCATCCTTTCAGTTTACAATAAAACTAAATGTACAGTTTTTTTCACGGCCCTCTCACATGGGGGTCAGGTTGTTTCTGACCTATTTGCGGGTCTCACCCCCATGTGAGAGGGTCGTGAAAAAATATTGTCAAATAAGGTTGTAACTAGGTCAGTTTATGACTAGGTCAGAAACAACATGACCAACAAAGTTGACAGGTTCAGACTTTGAACCATACCCCCCTCTAGAAACTTGCTCGAAGTTGGAAAATGGAGATCTTCGGTACGGGGGTTGCTTCTGTATGTTTGGTTTCTCTGGAGAAGTATATCATACATGGAGAAGTGCTGGAGAATTTTATTAAGTCTAGCCTTCATTTTGTACTATAATATTCGAGGGATACAAGGGCTATAATATTCACAATTATGCAGCAAAGACTTTTTGGGGATGTGTCGATTGTTCTGCCAGTTGAGCTGTGCCCCGGGGGGCAAATTTTCAAGTAAATTCTTGTTTTCAAAATAGTTAATGTAGGTTATTCTCTCTTATTTGTAATTAAAGAAAAAAAATGACTTATTTTGTTTATATTAACAATAAAATGTATATTTTATAACTTATTAGAATTCTTAGGTTTAGAACTACAAGATTTCCCATTTCAAGAGAGCTAATGAAGTGAAGAAATTAAAGAAAAAAATCAATAAATTCAGATATATATACATATATATTAAGCCCTCATTTGGTTAAGATTAAAAAGTTACTAAAAACTTAAATTAAAGTTAATTAATTTTAATCACATTTTATGGGTTCACGATTTTTATCATCTTTTCAAATATATGGGCCTGTTTGGTAGCCATTTATCAAGGGGTACTTACAAAAAATACCCTTAAAATTAAGGATGTTTTGAAAAATCATATGAAAAGTTTTTAGAAAGTAAAAAATACTGTATAAAATGAAAAAGTGACACTGCCATTTTTTTTTTATAAAAATTGTCACTTTTTTTTACTTTTTTAAAAAAAGTGACACAAACTAAAAAACAGTGACAAAACTAAAAGAAAGTAACAAATACCAAAATGGCACTATCCATTTGTACAACACTAGTAATCATGTTTTAAAATAATCACCACGTTCACGACAATTCATGTGCTGATTATGTTAGGAAAATATAACATACTATTTCATTTTTTATCTTCTTAAAAAGTGAGGATAACTTAAAATGTGACAAAATACAAAAAAGCGACAAATTTTTTAAAAAATGGCAAAAATTAAAAGAAGTTATACTAATTAAAAAAAGTGACAGACAGTAAAAATAGTGAAGCGCACAAAAAATGACAAAATTTTTTAAAAAAAGTGACACTCAAAAAAGTGACCAATTTTTTTTATTTATTTTTTTTTAAAGTAACAAATTTAAAAAAAAAAAAAAAAAAAGTGACACTCAAAAGTGAAGCAATTGTAAGTATACAAGTCAGACAAAGCCCCATCAAGCTTCATCTTCTCAGAGAGCTCGAATCTATCCCTTTTAAGTCCTTTCATAAAGAGCCCATTTATCAAAACAGTGTAAGTATACTGATTAGCAACCAAACCCAGCTCTTCCATTTTACAGAACAATTCCTCTGCTTTTTCAACTTCACCATCCTTACAACACCCATCAATCAACGTAGTATATACAACAACATTTAGACTATAGCCCATGCTAGACATTTTTTTTTAAAATCAAAGCAACACTATTATAGAATGCATAATAGAGATTCCATTCAAAAACCAGAGTAACAAGAGTAACTGCGAATTGAACTAAAGGTTCCAACTCTCAACAACATAAGCTCATAATTAATAATAAAAATTGTTCAGATCTCAATCGCCGTCGGCCTTGTTGTAAACATAGTTGATGCCACACTTACCACAGTAGTGCCTATCAAAATGGTTAGCCATGAAAGTTCCAACACCACACTCAGCATTTGGGCATTCCTTGCGAAGCCTGTGGACCTTTCCCGAATCATCAACCTCGTAGAACTCGAGAACGGCGAGCTTCACCTTCTTGTGCTTATGCTTGATCTTCTTCAGCTTGGTGTAGGTCTTCTTACGCTTCTTGGTACCACCATGGAAGCGGAGAACATGGTGGAGAGTGGACTCCTTCTGGATGTTGTAGTCAGCGAGGATGCGGTCGTCCTCGAGTTGCTTTCCAGCAAATATGAGACACTGCTGGTCCGGAGGGATTCTTTCCTTGTCCTGGAACTTAGCCTTCACATTGTCGATGGTATCAGAGTATTCAACCTCCAAGGTTATGGTCTTCCCTGTTAGGGTTTTCACGAAGATCTACATCTTCGGCAAGCTAGGGTGTTTTGAGTGCTCTCTATTTTTTGTGTCGTGAAATCGCCCGAAGTTGGTAGAGAGAAATCATTGATTTAGGGTTTGGTAGGGGTTGAATTGTATTCATTTTTCATGTGAGATAACGTATATTATACGTTTAATAAGAGTTTTAAAAGTGAAAGGGTAATAATCAATTTTTCTATTAATGGGCCGTACTGAACCTAATTTTCCCATTTTTCAACTAAAAAAATTCATTTTTTTACCATTAAACATGAAAATCAACAGCCATTTTTGACTTACTGTCCCACAGGTGGGACCCACCTGCTGTAGTTAACAGTCATTTTTTGCTGAAAATCTTGCTAAAAATGGATATCAAACAGGTGCTATATTTCATTAATTTCTATTAAAATTCACCTAAAACTCGATTTTTAGCAAAAGTAAAAAGGGGCAAATAATAATGTTAACTTTGTTCTCTTGCTCAAATTAGGGATTTAAGCTCGTCTATCTTAGGGAATTTGATAACACAAATAAAGGCATCGAAAGAGAATTGACTCGAGTCGTGAAAAATGGCTTGTTCTGTTTGTTTAGTGAACTACTAATGAGATTCTTGGATAACATTTTGCAAGTTATAATCCAATTCTTTCTCTCTTTATCCAACACTTTGTTTTGAGTGATGGTAACTAAAGTAAGCTCCTCGGCCATGGAGGGGCTTGCTATTTTAACCTTATCTCCTGGTGTGCGTGAAAAAGCTAAGCTCATTTTTTCTGCTATAATTATGGGTTGGTGTATAGAAAAATGGTCTTCCCAGTGGTTCAACAGATCTTCCTTATAACGAGGCAAGTTGCTGCAAATCAATACATTGATGATGCCAGTGGGCCTTTGATAGACAATATTAGACTGGATACTATAACGAACAAAAATTTAACTTGTTTTACTTCTTTAATAGTGTTCAGTGCTCCTATCAAACATGCACCAAATGCTTTCACGCATACTTGAACCCTACCTTGAACTGGAATTAATCTAATGAAATGAGATACATATACCATTATACTTTTGTATTGGAATACACCTTTGTTCTCCAAGTACACGAAGCCAAACCATCTCAGAACTAAAGCAACATTGTTGGTCCCAGAGAATACAAAGAACACGAATTAAAACTGTAAATCGCGAAAAGTAAAATGAACACAAAAAGTTTTTCGCCAAAAGGGCCTAAATGTTTAGTCAATTGGCCTATTCACCCGTTGAGCATCCACAAATTGGATATTGTTCCAGTTCCACTAGAATCACCAAGAAACATTACAAATTTAAGATGAAATTAGAGATTTCTTTACAGTTTTTCTCTCGCCTCAAATCACTTAGATTCTATACACAATCTCACACAAACTATACACCAAGTATAATATCTGAACTATCATTCAGATTTTACAGAGATTGAAAGAGCAGCCACTAAGATTTATAGAAACGGTAGAGAGAAGAGATGAAACCCTAACTCACAAAAAATCATCTCACAGTTACTCCCAAAATAAAGCGTCAAAGATGATTTAAGGCACAAAGTTCAACAACCACAGATCAAACGAATGAGAGTTGGCCAAGTGAACGGCCAAATCAAAAGATTAAGAAATAGAAAATGCTAAAACACGATTTCCGCAAACCAATCAACTGGGCCAAAAAAATCAAAAGTAACACAGGCCCAAATACAGCAAGCTGGGCCAAGAATTTGAGGCAGCCCAAGAACCTAACAAACACAATGAAGACAATGTAGTAATTAGAATTTTCTCTCATTCTCTCCCGCCTATATAATTACTACAAGGCTACTTGAGAACAAATAAGACATTGGGATATTGATGGTCGTCTGAATTTGTGCAGTTCAATTTTTAATCTTAAGAACTGAAACATTTATTGTAAGATAGTGATCCTTGATCCATCTCATAGTGAACATGACATGGGAAAAATTATCTAGTGCTGCCGTAGCACCAGGACAAGGTAAGCTCATTAAAATAAGAATTTTTTTTGCAGATGGGCAGTTTGCCCGATCATTCTGTCACATAATCTTCTCAAATGCTGAACAAAATTTCGAACTATTCAACTTAGGCAAAAATTTCAATGGAAAACTAGCCACAGATTGTCAAATCAAAAGTTGCAAAGATAAAAAAATTCTGATGATGCAATTATCGAGTTCATTTCATGGCTTTTGTACTGTGTTCGATATGCAGTATTATACATGAATTAGATAGTACAAATACACAAGATTACTTTTTCTTCTTTATTTTTGTCTTAAACGCTATACAATACTAACAATACAAACACTGATATCATGTTTGGTGAGGGAAGATTGGGCAACAATGGATATATTGAGGAAGAAGAAAAATCTAAAATCTCATCTGTGATACTATATAGTCGTCTCTGATAGTACATACCAAATATGCTCTAACCGTTTTCAAGGTTCGTTTAGAGAACTGAAACATATATCTCATGTATACTAACAAATATAGATTCTCATTCAGAAAAAAGAAAAAATAAAAAAAAATAAAAAATATATATATATATATGTGGTGGGGGGGGGGGGGGGGCGGGTTAGTTCTTAGATTATCAAACTGTACCAAATTTCAATATATTGAAACAGTTGATCAGTGAAGAAAATAACCAGACAAGAAGAACAAAAATCCCATAAACAAACCACCAAATTTCAATATATTTCAACAGATGATCAGTGAAGAAAATAACCAGACAAGAAGAACAAAAATCCCAGAAACAAACCACCCCATATAAGCACAGCCTTTTGGCCAGAGGTCAGTGCATTACCACCCAATCCAAATTGCTGATTCTGAGCAAAACCCGCAATCTCTACACTCTTACTCTCGAAGAAACTCTTGGAGGCCCCAAAAGTTGGGCACCTCCGGTCCTCTGGAAGCTTATCAAAAGGAAGCCCCGGTGGAATTGGATATGAAGGGTCTCCTGCAGCTTGATCATATCTGCACACACAAGATCTGCAGTCATATATTCCAGTATTCAACACTGCAAATTTCTCCTCTAGCCTTCTTTTATCAAATTTCACCTCAGGTTCCTCTTCAACTGGGGTTTCTACATATAATCTGAAATGCATCTTGATGTTGGAGAGCCATGTGTAGAAATCAGGGTCTTAAGGTTTGGTTAACTGTTTTAGTACATTTTCGTATCACTAGACAAAGGACAGAATAAGCTACCATTGGTCAGCATTTCGAATTGTGTTGTCCCTTGCCATATTGTGGCCCTACTATCATTCCCAATATCTTGTGTTTATTTTAAGTTTTTATGGTGGTCATGCATTTTTCTCTCTTGTATAGTACCATGTGCTCTCTGTGTACATTGAGATGCCCTTGATGTGGGATTGAAAAGTTCGAACTATAATCACAAATTAAGAGAATAATATAAAATTTACCAGAATGCAAGTGCGAAATTCTCTGCATTTCTCACCTGACTTCAACTGGAAACTTGTCCAAAAGTATTGACGAGCAATTTGGATAGTTGTTGGGAACAAGTACTCGTAAAGATTGAATTGGGGACTGTATTCCAGTAAAAAAATAAAGTCAAAAGCATTGTACAGAAGAGATAGATGTAACAAGTGGAATTAACATAAAGGCATTCAAAATCTCACCATTTGTGCTGAAGCATATGGTGATTTTAAATTTGGACTAAGAGCCACATCACTAAAAGAGCACTTCACAATGGTTCCATCACCACCTTTGGCAGTAGCAGCTACTGCAGTTGGATCCATGTCTTCATCACTAATATATACCACTGTGTCTATTAATCGTTCATTTATCTCCTGTAATTCTTCTTCAAGTGCATGGTTAGCCTGCAAACAGTGGTCAATTACACTCGGAAAGAAGGAAACAAAATCCGTATTAGTGCACTAGAATAATTATTCTCTTAACTGAAATCAGCAGGCCCCCATGCCTGAAATCAATAGAGGAATAACCTATACAACCAATGATATGGCATCATATATAATAATTACTATTGAAGTGATTTAATCAAGGATCTGATTGTAATTGAAAATTACTTGTCTCAACTTTTAATGAGGTCCAACATGGGACACCTGCATTTTTGGATACAATGTTTGGGTAATATCATTACCCTAAGAACAATGAACTATCTCTGAACAAAAAGCAGAGTAGATCTCCTATTTCCCACAATAACTATTCATCAAAATTCCACAAGATGTTAATAAAGACTAAAAAAGAAAAGGATAGATGAAACAATCAGGACCAATGATATAATAGTCTTCCATTCCAATCCACAAAGTTCTCTTTTATCTAATCCTAGAAAGAAAACATCTAGAGATAATTATGTCAAGTCATCTCGAAGCCTCAATATAAATCAACAGTTTTGATTTCTCCGTTTCCTTTTTCTTTTTTTAATATAAAGATGTTTAAAATTACTAGGATTAATATCCTTCAGATAACACATCGTCTATTAGGGGATTTCTGCTTTTCCAATACTTCAAGAATCTTCGTCATTTACCTGGAAGCTCGAGGATAAAAAATGATCGTGCTGTTAGATGGTAGCAGCAACCTGTGTTGCATAAACATATTCATGGGTGTCAATCATAGCCAAGTGTCATTATCGAAAAAGTCAGATGCTAATAGGAGATCTGCTATAATTTGATAAGGGTGCTACCTATACTAAGGCCACAAAGATTGAGCATAGCTATCGGAGAGTTAAATCAGTTACCAAATTTGATTAGGTCTAGTATTGTACAGTCCAAGTCTTAGTCCCATAGTCAATATACTCTCTGTATACAGATGTATTCCTTCATCCATATCAATAAAATATTATTCCTCCAAATCAGTTTTCATGGTACAGAGCATTTCTCTGATCCTATGCTCTAGTTTCTTTCTTCTCTTCTTAAACCAAAAGTAATCTCAAACTAATTCTGCTTTGATCTGTGTTGAACCTTCAACACCTTAAGAAGAAGACATACAAGGGAGAAGAATGAGTAATGAAGTCAGTGTGACTATATCAATAAGTCATGTTTTGACGAACTTGGTGTTTGCCAAAATTTTCAACTCACGCGTCAGGCACCACACAGTTGGCCTTCTGTTACCTCTATTTCCCAAGAATACATCAACATGCATGGATTGCATTGCCCTTGGCACCCGTCAATAATTTCTCATCAACAATGAATACAGAAAAGAACAATAGAATTTTCTACATCTTAATACTTTTTTCCATAATATAGAACTTGGTTATCGATCTGTTCAATGAGAAAAAAGAAAGTACTAGTAGAAAGTACCTCAATCCTAGGCCTTTTAATATTAGATGCACCATTGGAATGAGGGCCAACCTGAGGGGATGCTGCCTGAAGCACTTGTGGTGAGGAAATGGAGAATGGAGTTCCAGGCTTCAGTGGTTGGTGATATGATGAACGCTGACCAGAGGAATGATGTTGCTGAAGAACTCCTGATTTGAGACCCATCTGCTGCCTCATCTTCATTTCATTTGTCTCACTTATCTGCTGAAACCGTAACATTTGATGTGCTGACAACTGCGCAGATTGCTGCTGATTTGTTTGTTGGTGATGCTGCTGCTGTTGTTGTTGCTGTTGAATAAACTGCTGTCTTTGCATATATTGCTCCAGAATCTGACGCTTCTGAATTTGTTGTTTTATCTGCTGCTGTGTTGTTGGAAACATTTGTTGCTCCTGTTTTACATGCTGGGTTGGAAGTACATTTGAATTCGGTTGTAGCGGATTAAGGTTTGACTGCGTCGTTGTTAGTCCACTGTGAGATGATGTCGAGTTCATGTGCACCTGTTGCGGACCACTGACAGGATTTTGTTGTAGAGAGCCAATAGCTACTTGTTGAAGCGAGTTTGGTGCATTGCCCTGACCTGGATCCATATTTGAACCAGATTGTAGTCCATCAATTATGTTTTGGCGAGAATTTGAAACGCCAGAAACAGAAGATAAGGAATTACTCTGCAAGTTGGTTATGTTATTATGTTGTGTAGCATCCATAGAACCTTGTCCATTCTCAGTTTGTATCTGCGAATTCATTTGATTCTCGTGGGGAAGCATTTGAGATTGGGGCTGCTGAGACTGTTGCAAGGTATGCAAATGAGGCTGGGAAAGATGCCCTTGCTGCACAGAAGAAACAGTCTTCCGGGGCTTATTCGAGTTAAGAATATTGATAATCTGCTTCTCAACCCCAGCAATCTTCTCCTCGTGATTATGTTGAACTTCGTTCTTCGGTATCCGCAAGAAAAGAATAATGCGCTCCAGCATAACCTTAAAAAATCTGAGTTTATCAAGTTGCTCATTCTTAGGCTGTTGAGGAAGGGGATCATCATGCTGCAACACCGTATGACATGCATTGTTAAACAGCAAATAAATTTGGTAAAGGACATTATCACGCGAGAATATTACCATCTAGGACTAACCTATACCGTAACTTCATCCCCAGGAAGAGTTTGGTGGGGAGTAACATCAAAGATGTTTGTCCCTTTTCCAGGGGAACTGGGAGAGCGGTGACATTGTTAGGTTTAGGTTATCCGAAGCAATGCGTGTATTTGGCCAACCAACTAGGTTTTTTTTTTATATAGAACGGACAGCTATTGTTTTTCTTTGTTAATTAAATCATCCAAAAGGTATTCAAGACAGCCAAGATATGTGAACAAAAGCTGGATGGAAAAGGCAGCCCACAAAAGAAGTGATTGAACCATAGTATAATATTCTTCTAAATTAAGATCTTACCTGTTGTAACTTCGCAGCCATTCTCTGGTACATTTCATTTAATTCAGGAAAATACAAATCGTTCATGGATCTGATCTGCAAGTAAAGTCTGTAACTTCAGATTCCAAGAAAAACACAAAAAATTAACAAATGGGTAAAAACGATTACATGTTAGTGCATGGCTATTACTAGCGAAAAATAGATATCATAGAATTTAAATCATAGACAGGAAAAGACTACTGTCTCAATGAAGTACCTTTTGGAAAATCTCCTCCTGCCAATCCCCACCATTTGCATTTCCTGTCTGTGACGAACAATCCAAAGATGCTGCAATTGAATTTTGAATTATGAATAAGCTACTAGATGATATGAAACAATTTTTTTTACATGAATTAGAAAGAAGTATGTCCGCAAATTCGTTGGCACAATCGGAGAAGCAACATTTTGTTTTGATCAGAACTCACAGAAGGGGGTTGATTGACTAGCTGCAACACAGACAGGATGCTATGTTTCATGCTTAATATGATTGATTATGGTCCCCTATTTCAATTTCTTCAAGGTGAACTAATACATATTGCAGAAGCTATAGCAACAAGAAGCACAAACAGTTCGGGAATTAAATTGAGACTCGTGGAGTCGAACCAAAAAAACTCAAAAAGAGCAGCAGACTCTTTCGCTAGACATGAAAATTGCTATCATATCCTTTTTTAGTTCCATGAGCCGTAAAAAATTAAATTAATAGTCAATTCACAATTTCCTATACAAATCCTTATATCAAATTTCTTCCATATACCTATATTACAATAAATTTTTGTATCCATGGTGAAATTGACCACTTAAAGAAAACAAAAGTGAAGAATTCAAGGTGCAAAATTTATTTACACATTTATGAATTCTCCATCACACGGTATGCATTAAATGAACTTCCACTTTTATTCAGATTATTGAAAATAAGTTTGAAAAATGAAACAATTGCCACAGTTCTGATGGACATAAAAATAAACCATTTAGTTAAAATCGACTGGAAGCGCACAGAGTAGATAAATATTCAAATATTCGTAAAAAATTCTTGAGACTAGTATCTCACCAAAAAAAAAATTAATTAATCAAAATACAATGTCTAGACTAGACAAGTGTTTCATCATCTAATGCTAACACGTCATGTCAGGGGAGGAAATAATAATAACGATAAAAATACAAAATATAAATGAGATATATTATACTGAATGGGGAACTTCATGTGGTTATGTACAAGCTCATAACATTGTGTTATCAAGCTTCGAACTCAAATTTAATACTCAAATGTTAAAGCATGAAAATCAAGTTAAAACTCTATGAATTTCTTATGGGGAAAAAAGAGTGATTGAAGAACCTTTCACCATCAGTAACACAATTACATTCTAAGCTACACTCCATGATCTAGTCACAATAGCAAGCTTGGGAATCTCAAGATCAAATAATCCCTCCATATTAGAAATGTTCAACAGTCAAGGTAAAGTTCAAGGTCTTGGGATCAAGCCATATCCCCCTCCCTCCCCCTTAACCCACATAGCAGTGAAGAAAGATAAAGAACATTACTTTTGTGATATTCATGGTATTTTTCTTTATCCTGCATTCATCATTCCAACATTCAGATAAACAGAGAATTTTTTGCAGAAGAATTACTCCTTGAAATTTTACGATAGCAAGAGAAATTTCATAAGATAGAAGATTTAGTTTCGCTAGTTTTAGATTGAACTAAGATGATATAACCAAAAAGTCTCAAAGTTTAGCTCCTGATGCAGCAAACTACTGTGCTAGTGTTTACAGTGTCCAGATGACTATACCTAATGAGCTTTTCCTTTTGGTACTCCATGCTTATACTTTTCACATAAATAAATCATAGGTCAAGTGCAAGGAATGAAGACATAAGTTAATCCATACTCCTTAGACCTGTGATGTAGGACAATTCTATTGTAAATAGGATAAAAGTTAGATATTTATAATAAGATGTCTAGTTGTAATAGATTTTATCTTTTACTCTTATTTTAATTAGAATATGATTTCCAGTTTCTTTATTATTTAGAATATGATTTCTAATTTATTTATTAATTAGGATTTTATTAGTATTCTTATTTTAGTTTCCTAGTATTAGTAGAAGTGGGGAGTAATTGTTCCTATAAATATAGAAGCATTGCACACTTTTTTTAAACAACAATAGATTATAAATTCAATACAAAGCAAGATTATTTCAATATAGTTCTTAATTTCAATTCTTATTACAAGAATTTCCAAATGTTTCTGCACCAAGACGATGAGACCAAAACAAGAGTTGTCGTGCACATAAGAAAGTTCCATTGAGCAACATAAAAGGAAAAAGAATTTGGTTCTTAAAGCTAAAGCCTGATGCATGCATACGCACAAAGATGTGGGATGGGTGTGGGGGTGGGGGTAAGGGGGAGATAGTGAGCTCTATCTCCAAGTGCTAGATTTTTCCAAAAACGACTTCTTAAAGTGATGATAATTTATACTTTGCAACTTAAAGCATTTTCCAGCGAACCATCAAGGGAGAGGGAAAGAGAGAGGAGAGAGCAGAGATAGATACACTGGGAGACAAAGAGTCAAGTGACAAAACATAAATGGACCACAAACTGTAGAGTTTATAGTAGATAGTCAAAAACTCATTGAATTCCATCTCTCACTAGTAATGCAAGATTCTGATTTATAAACATCCTTCATCAAACCCAAAAATGCATTAGTGGATGTATTATGCCTGATGATAAATGGACGAGAAATTTCTGCTTTCAGGATTTTTAATCTTTATGTACTCATTTCAAGTGTAACGACTAGTCAACTTGATATATGTGCAATGCCTTCTTCCAAATTTCAAGTCACTCCATAACTTCAATTAATTCACTTAGCAAAGACCATAGTGAAATTTAGAAAGATGTACAATCACAGCATCTTGACAAACCAATGTACAAAGTATAGTAACACCAATATTGTCAATGTATTAAGTACGCATTCGCACCCAAACCATGAAATAAAGATTGAACACTAACAAGGATGAATAAGAAGACATGATCCAATAGCCAAATGATTACAGACAGGTTAAAATAGAAAAGTATTGTATCAGAATCAATAAACATTTTAATCACATACTTCAGAAATCAGAATGACAAGAGAAAAGGAAATTCATGTCAAGCAACAAAGAATACATAGGGTAAAATTTGAACATCAGAAACTCACATAATGTTGCCTCTGGGATGGCTCTTTGAGAATGCACCAGATGCTTCTGTTGGTCAAGAGCGCCATGTTGTTGAAGCAAGGGACCCGATGTTTGAATCCTTTGGTGCACGTCTCTTTGTAACGAATTTGTCTGTTGTTGCAAACCCAATTGTTGTTGCAGCTGTCCTGGTTGTGATTGGATCTGTGACATCATTTGCTGCTGTGGTGGCTGAGACTGTGACTGTTGAGCTTGGTTAGGCAACAAGTTTCCCACATTCTGCTGCATTTGTTGCTGTACTGCAACCTTAGATGGCAGTAACATATGAACAGAATGCTGGTTGTTCTGTAAGCCAGAGTTACCAGATTGAATCCCAACCATTTGCTGCTGCACATTAGTTTGGGGACCTAAGTGCTGTTGATGCATGTTTGGGATGATATTCTGCTGAGCAATTGACTGATGTTGATGTATGTTAGGAAGGTTTTGCTGACTCATATTCTGTTGCTGTTTCAGGTTTGAATGATTATGCTGCTGGCTCATCATCCTTTGCTGCTGCTGTACATCAAGAATGTTATTTTGTTGCCCAATTAGCTGGTTCTGTTGCATGCCTGTAGCATTTGGATGATGCCCACTAAGCTGCTGTTGCTGTTGTGTAGGTAATATTAGGTGCTGCGGCATTGATGTTTGTTGCTGATGAGTGAGGGAAGACTGTTGTGGCTGCTGCCTGAGGACCGATTGTGGTTGTTGCTGAAGCATAGATTGAGTTGATAGCTGAATGGATGACTGCTGATTTTGCAGAAGACTAGATGAAGTGGCTGACTGCCTCAAAGAAGGTTGCATAACAGCCTGCTGAGAGGATTGGATCTGAGTTGGTTGCAATAAATTCTGTTGCTGGATCTGAGACTGCACAAGGGATTGTGAGATATTTCCCTGCTGGAATTTTTGCTTCATAATGTGTTGTTGCAACTGCTGATTGTAAAGATATTGCTGTGAATTTTGGGACTGTTGTTGTTGCTCTTGGGGCAAAACTGATTGTTGCCTTCCTTGATTTGATCTCTGGGTATTGGCAAACATATTGGATGGCACCCCTTGACCCATGGAATTTTCCACTACATTTGGAGTTACACTAGATGTGTTTTGTAAGTTCTGCATGTTGGGATTCTGGCCAACAACATTAGGCATGGTAGCCTGAGACACACCACCAACAGTGGGAAGTACAGATGTCAAACTAGCAGAATTTGGCACTCCTGTTGATGGAATATTATTCTGGATATTTTGGGATAACAGCTGTTGTCGCACTTGAGATTGATTAGTTACCATTGGAATAGGTAGTGGCTGCCCCTGATTTGGTACTTGGGATTGCATGCGCTGAGAAGCTGTTAAAATACATGCAAAAACACAAATATAAAGATCTAGTTATGGAATAAGTGTAATAAGAGAAAAAACAAAGGAAAAGTCTCGCGTTGACAAATGCTAAGGCAACAGGACATCAAAAGTACAAAAAAACATCAATTCATTAGAAACAAGACTATCTTGAAATATCCCCAAGATAGCTTCACTCATTCTGCCATCAACAGGAAAAAGTGTTATATATAATTAAGACGAAAGGCATAAGCACAAAATAATAATGTGATTAGAGAAGAACTGAAAGCAGATAAAGAAGAAACTATGGAAACAATCTTCCTCAAATAGGGCACAGAAAGTTGCATTTAAAGGCAATTCAGGTAATGGAAGAGCTCGAAAACTAATGAGCTTTTAGATATTCACGGGAACACGACGATATGCAGATGCATAGTGGCACTTACAGGCAATTCAGGCACAGGAAAAGCTTGAAATCAATGGAATTTTAAAGATTCAGATGAATGGCAGATTGCTTAAATTACTAGGATGGGCTTCTCGCTCCTATGGCTGATTGCAGTGTGCATGAACGAGAATTTCAGAAATCCAGGTGCGTTTTGATTGATTTTAATATTATGAAGAATTGAGCTATGTGGAATAACGCTGCCTCTCATATTAATTGACTACATCAAAATAAGATCACTAGTCATCAAGAGATCCAAAAGACTTCTACTAAAATAAGGAATAGATCTCCACATGGAAGAATTGGTGGAGAATGAGAGGGGCTTAAACACTTTAATTTTACAGACGTCAATTTTTTACGGTTTCAGTCTGTAAAATCTCGTGCAAGGAGTTGGAAGTGTTGAAAAAGTCAAGAGCCTGTGAATACAAATAGAACGAAGGAGGTGCCAATCATCGAACCAGTTTTAGCACAATTCCAACCAAATTATAGTTTAGCAACTTTCAGGCCTTGTGATTACAGAGGCAAGTAAGAAGTCTCTTGGGTTGAGAAGCAAGGCGAACCTCAAAAACTTCAAGATATATCAACCAACATACTGCACTGTATGTCATTTAGCAAAAACAGTGCCAAGATAGTATCAATTGGTTAGGTGACCTTGCTGGTCTAACTCTGCAAGGGAGAACCTAGTGGAAGTGTTTAATCACACAAAGAAGTTTCTAAGGTCAAGAACGCAAGCAAAAAGAACTAGTTGTTTAAAAGCACGAGAAAACCTATTTGTTATGTGCACCATTAAGGTACATGGATTTTCACTACCTAGATCTTGAGGGTTTTTGCTATTACTTGGAACATTGGACTGAAGAGAAATGGCCATGGAATTCTGTGATTTTGTCTCCATTGTCAGCATCTTCAAAGATATCTTTCTCAAGTAATCTGACTGGAGGAACACATTATTAAACGAAAGATTAGAAATGAAAATAGAATCAAATAAAACTCACTGTGCTATGCTCTGACATGAATAAAAAAAACAAATGCTCGTGAGACTTTTAAAGTTTGAGATGCAGGCAGCACAAATCAAGAGTACCTGACTTGTAGAACTAGCGTAAGTTTTTTCCTCAAATCTTATGGCTATTTTCTTGAGTTCCTGCTGTCCCTCTTGTCCAGAGGAAGGAAGATGCCTCGTCAAAATGTCCATTCTATGCAGGTTAAGCATCATGCTGTTATTTCCTTACAAAATAATCACTAACAACAAGATTGTAGTAAATCAGATCTAACTGATAATTATTCACCATAGTCGGAAAGGTCAGAAATACGATGTCATATAAACTAGTCATTTTTAAAAATTTCAGAACTTAAAAAAAAAAAATGCATTTCAAGATTTGAGGAAATCAGTATGAACTAATAACAATTTCTACCCTAAAAGATAAAAAATTAAATATGAAGTAAAATCATTTATGTACATCTTGTTTACAATCCTCTGCCTGGAATCAGCTGATAGCTGAGTCCTCCAATCGCCGGCATCCATACCCGGAGCTGCAGGAGCTTCACCACCCATAACCGGATCCGGGACATGCGACTGACCCGAGTTCGCCCTCCAATTATTGCCATCCATAAGATTTAAACTGCAAAGCTTTCAATTACTACATAAGTTACAAGATTTCACCCAAAAAAATTGAATTTTTTCTTTGAAAGCAAAAGTTTAAAAAGAAAATAATACTTGAAGAAAACGCCGTCAATTGGGCTGCAGTGGGAGGAAAAGAAGTTCAATTTGGTATTTTGATTGGCTAAGGGAAATCAATGATTCTATATGAACTTGAGTCTTCGTGAAAAACACCAACAAGAATGTTTATTAAATGATTATAATTATGGGATTCTTTATTAAAAGGCAATGTCAAACAATGTATTTGGACAAATTGGATTTTCCAATGTTTGTTGGTAAAATAATCTTCATTAAAAAATAGAATAAATAAATGGTATAAAAGATTTAAAATATCCCCATCATCAAAAGACTCAAATACCCTTCAATTCAATTAAATTTCTCAATTCATCTACAATCCAATTAACGAGCTCTCCGTTTTCAGTGCTTGCTTCCCCCACAAAATTTTGTTATTTATTGTATTACTCACATATATTTTCCTATACTTTCAGTATTTGAACAAGAATTTTGGTTTCTATATTATCTACGTTGAAATCTCTAAATATTTGAAGAAAAAAGAAAGATATTTTTGGTAATTTCGTGTAAATTGGTATTTTTATTGTTGAATATAGTATGAAATGATATTTTAACTAATTTATTTTTCACGGTTAGTGTATTTTTGTACTGGGTGTAACTATTGGACGGTCTACAGTACAGAACGATATTTCAGTCGTTTTACGTAGTGCAGAACGACAGTACAATCGTTATCTTCCATGTAAAATGACAGTACAAACATTATCTGTTATAGTCTGTCCGTTCTTGATAATACAATATTGTTACTTTGATAATTTAAATATGATGGCTATTTTTATATTACTTTGATATATAATTAAGTAAACTATTTAACTTTTTTATTTTATTTACAGCTATGGATTCTATAGAAATGATATAGGTACAAGTATGTTATTTTGTTGAGTTTAAAAAGATTGAAGAAGGCAAATGGACATGGAGTTATTTAGAGAATATTGAAGAAAATGTGGATATTCTTTATGTTCCAACTAACATTTAGTGTATAGAGAGTTGTACAACAAAGTACAAGAACTTGTTAATGTGGATTCAAAGTTATATGAAATTGAGATGTTGTCTCTTAACTCTGGTATGACTAAGTTTTTAGTTCCACCACAAAGGATTAATTGTGACATGAAAGTAAAGTGGTTTATTTCTATTTGTAAAAAACATCATATTTGTGTGACTATTTCAACCAAAGTTGTAGATTTTATTGACAGAACGACACTCGTGTCGTTTTCAAAACAGTAACGGCAGTTGTGTCGTTTTCTTTTACCACTCGATTAAATAATGAGCATAAATTCCGAATGTTATAAGGGGCGTGTTCACTCTACAACTTAAATGAGTTCGACTTATCATTATTGTGGCTCGGACGGGTTGCGGCTCTTCAAAATCGATTTTATTGGCAAAACGACACTTCAAAACAGTAACGACAGTTGTGTCGTTTTCTTTTTCCTCTGGATTAAGTAATGAGCATAAATCTCGAATGTTGTAAGGGGTGTGTTCAATCTACAACTTAAAAGAGTTCAGCTTATCATTATCGTGGCTCGGACGGGTCGCGACTCTTTAAAATCGTATTTATTAGCAGAACGACACTTGTGTCGTTTTGTTGATTTTTCCAATATTTTGCTACTTTTCAAGGCAATGATATCAAGTATTGGACCCCCCAACCTAAGAAGAACAAAAATATTGATTGTGTGACAACTAGAGGTGGAATTAATATAGAATATAAGGTATGAAATGGTAAAAGCACAAGTCTTAGTCTAGATTCGGTTAAAAGTACAAGGGATGGACATATCTCAAGTATTTTGTAAATGGCGTGTTCAATCTGCAACTTAAATGAGTTTCGTTTGAAAGTACAAAGAATGAGCATATCTCAAGAGTTTCGTAAGCAGCGTGTCAAGCGTGCAACTTAAATGAGTTCAGTTTATCGATTATCGTGGTTCGGACATGTCGCGGCTCTTCAAAATCGTGTTTAGAGGCAGAACAACACTTGTGCCGTTTTCAAAACAGTAATGACAATTGTGTCGTTTTCTTTTTTCCTCTTGATTAAGTAATGATCATAAATCTCGAATGTTGTAAGTGGCGTGTTTAGCCTGCAACTTCAATGAGTCCAACTCATCATTATCATGGCTGGACGGGTCGCGTCTCTTCAAAATCGATTTTAGAAGCAGAACGACACTTGTGCCGTTAAACGATTATCAATTTTCATGGCTCTTTGTGCTCATGTTTAGAGGTAAAATGACACTAGTGCCGTTGTTTTTATTTTTCCAATATTTTGCTACTTTTCATGGGAACGACCTTAAGGTGTCGCTTAGAGGCAGAATGACAAGTGTCGTTCTCTTGGACTTTTATTTACAAATATAACGACAGTTCTGTCGTTCTGGTAGACGTTCTCAAAGCAGTAAAATGACACTAGTGTCGTTGTTTTGATTTTTCCAATATTTTGCTACTTTTTCAACGGAACGACGTCAAGCATTGGACCCCTTAACTTAAATAGGTTGACAAACTGATTGTCTTTTTGGTCAGTCAATCTAACTTGCCTATTTTGGTACGCAAAATCGTCGTCTCCAATCCTCTTAGTTAAAAAAAATCGGGGCCCCCTCCTCTACTCCTCGTATTTTCGCCAATACTTTTTATTGATTTCTCCAATATATTTTGCTTCTTTTCCATTATTAGAGGTCATTTCATTGAAAAATTTAAATTACAACAGATAACGACTGTAGTGTCATTTTATGTTGCAGATAACGACTATAGTGTCGTTTTACATCGCGCCTACGAACCTTTTTGAGCAACAGCAGATCGAATTGGTACATTATTGGTCGATGTTAAGTCATGGTGTTCGTCGTTTTGGCGAGTGCTATCCACTGGTGGTAGTGCGCGACCATGTGTGTCGCCGGAGACAGGTTTTCCGGTAGAAGAAGAGTGCACAATTCTGGTGGTTTCGTGGATAATTGTTGGTTGGAGGTCATACATGGGAGTGAGATGAGGCTGAGGGTGGTGGAGTCCGATGGTTTTGGTGGCCGAAAAGTGATGGAATGGGGCTCCATATGTGGTTGCTAAAAATGGGCAAAAATCGCCCAAAATGAAGAAGAAAGAAGGTGAAATGAAAGAATTTGGGTGAATAATTTGATATAAATTGAAGGACAACTTTGTCAATTTACCATTAAAACATTTTAAATTTATTTTATTTTATTTCAATGTGGGTCAAAGGCCATTTCTCCAAAATCAATGTTTAGTGGGGTTATTTGGCCAAATTTCCCTATAATTATTGCATCTGTCGTGTTTGGCTGTTTATATATGGAGGAGAGAGAGAGCTGGTTCGTGCCTCGTGAGAAGAGGGGAGAAATGGATCGGGTAGCATTTTGCGGTTTGGGCTGACCCGAACGTCCATAGCCCAATCTACACTGGTCCGCATCATCCCTATTCTAAGAATTTTTCCTAATCCTAATCCTAACTACATAAAAGAGCCTCTTTTCCCTGCCACATGTTGCGCTCTCGTTCTTCTCCTCAAAATGACGAAGTTTGGTTTACTAATATGTTCCCTACCGCCCTCTTCTGCCTTTAGCCGAAACCCTACGACCCTCCTCGCCTTCTTCTAATTCCCTTTCCTTTTTTGCTCTTTTGCGAAATCTAAATACTCACCGCCACCTTCACCTCGATTCCCGGTTGCAAGACCTTCGCATCCTTCTCCACCAACTCCATAAGATCTGATAAGGATTATACTCACATCAATGCCCGCCTATCACCTTCCTCCGTTCACCAAATCTGACTCTCCAGTCGATTCCGGCCAAGGTATTTATTAGTTTCTCTTAGCTAATCTTCTCTTTCCTGGATGTTCCGTTCTCTCTTTCATTTTTTGCTCCATAGAGTGTATTGAATTAATGTTATGGAATTTATCAAATCCCGGAACTTTTTATTCTCCACTTGCTGTTTACATATATTAACCACTCAGATATCTTGAGTTAATGTTAATTTAGCTGCTGCGAATTGATTTCTTTTCCCACTTCAGTTTTATTTTCTCCCTTCCCTATACAAAAAAGCGCCCTAAGAGATTTGTGGCGGAGTAAAAGAATATGAAAAATCTCACAAACAACTACACGCGCAAGCCCGTGGTGCACGACGGCAACACCTACATGCTCAAAGAAGATCATTTGTAGCTAGACATCATAATGATAGGCCAGAAAGGAGAATAAAAGCAGGTATTTGTATCAAGCCGAGTCACATTGCAGTTTTCTAACAAATCATTTCATATTTCTTCAGTAAACATGTTATCTATTTGCTCTTTCTTTATATTTTTTGTTGTGTGCATAATTCCCTACTATTTTTTCCAGTAACTTCAAATATCTAATTTTGTTTATTTCCTTCACTTCTTCCCTTTTCCATTTCATTTCACTTTTGTTCATGCACTGTACATTTAACTTATTAGAGTCCAACATATTTATGCCCGTGACTTATGCATAATGTTTTCCTCTTCATGTTTATTTCTACTTTTGCATGTGCAAAATACTGTTGCCTATTTTTAAATCAAATCTTTAACCTCACGAGCTTCATTTTCCTTGAAGTTTAGAATTATATGGATAGTGTTTTGCATTACGATGCTTTCCAAGCTTCAACAAATGGTTTCAGTTTGGATTCCATTTTTTTAATCAACCCATTTCCACATATGTTTTGCGAACATGCCTTACGAAAAAAGCTCATTTATATTTCCTAATGGTAACAACAATTTATTTTATTGTAGTTGATGGCTGTAATCATAGTGTATCTTTTCCTCTATCTTGTATACCATATCGTCAGAGGAATCGATCCACACCTGATGCCGGTGTACAGAGTCATGGTCAAACTACAGACCTTCATTTGCAGAATATCCCAACTACATCCCATGTATTCATACAACCAACAATTTGTTCATATTGTGGTGCACAAAAAATTTACAAAGAGAGTAAAGGATTTTGTTGTTCTGATAGCAAGGTCAAATTGCATATAGATAATATACCTAATGAATTATATGAATTATTAACTTCAACGTCGCTATTGCATTAACCTTCAAAGAAATTGCAAGAAGTTATAACAACCATTTTGCATTTACATCTTTCGGTGTCAAGTATGACAAAAATTTGTGTAAGAAGAATAAAAGAATTAATACATTTAGGGTTCAAGGCCAAGTTTATCATTATATAAATCAACTTCTACCCCCCGAGAATAACTCAACTTATTTACAGCTATACTTCTACGATACTAACAATGAACTATCAAATCGATTGAACATTTCAAACAAATTTCATGCACAAACTTTACAGATGTTGATTGATATCTTAAGAATCAATCCTTACTCTAGATTCTTTCGTTCATTGAGCAATATTGATAATTTACATACATGTCGAATACAAATAAGATGTGACCCAGGTCTAGACCAAAGAGTTTACAACACTCCGACATCTTCACAAATAGCTGCAGTTTGGGTTGACGATGATCCATCTGCTAACAACAAAATTTGTGATATATAAATTTATGGTCATTCTGGTGCTTCCCATATAGTTCATTATTATTTTGGTTGTTATGACCTCCTTCAATACCCTCTGCTATTTCCTTTCGGCCAGCTTGGATGGCATGAATGTATTGAAAAAGCTAATAAAATGGCCCATCATTCTTTTGCTCAAGAAGACACCCTTGTAAACATGAATAGCATAACTTCTGCAACTGACTTGATTGAACGAGAGATTGAAGGTTTATACTTCAAAAAATTAATTTCGATTCTTTTCCATTCTTCCAAAATTTTGTATGATATCTTATATTCATTTTATGCTTATGCAAAGAAGGAAAAAAAGATCCCACGTGTCTTGCCGTGAGTATTACTGTTACAAATTACAAGTTCGAAACTCAGGTAACTGTATTTTGCTTTATGCCGGTAGGCTTTTCCAACAATATGTTGTTGATATGTATGTAAAAATTGAGACTTCTAGATTAGATTATTTTCATAATAATAAAAAATAAATATGAGCTGAAGTTTGTTAGGGCTTTGTTGATAGTGTCGAAGTAGGTAAAAGTAGAGGTTATAAGATTGGCCGACGAATCATATTAACCTCTTTTTTCACAGGAGGTCCTTGAGATAATAAAAATGATATATGGATGCTATGGTGTTGATTCAAAGATTTGGTAAACCTGATGTTTTTTTAACATTAACGTGCAATCCCAATTGGCCTGAAATACAACAACTACGACATAATGATGAAAAACAAAATAGACCTGATTTGCTTACTCGAATATTTAGTGCTAAATTGGAGGAATTAAAAATTGATTTATTCAAAAGACATACTCTTGGTCCCGTTGGTGCATATATATATATATATATATATATATATATATATATATATATATATATATAACTTGGTGGCTAAATTAGCTCTGCCTTACAATGAGAGAGTAACAATGAATATATAGATTGAAAAAGGCAAAAGAAATCTTGAAAATTCCTTGATTGAACAGTAGATGTCGACTACTTTTCCAAAAGTAGGAATAGTGTTTTGTCTTCATCTTCAGCCGAAAGTTTGAGATGACAAAAGTATCTTTAAGAAAGTTACTTTAGAAAAAGAGATGAATTCTTTTTCAAAAGTTTGTTCTTTTTATTAAAGTTATTTGTCCTTTTGTCTTGAAAGCATCTTTGAAAGACAGAGTCTTGAAAAATGGATCCTGTAACTCCTCAATTCGTCAAGGTAACTGGGTCCATTTAGTCATTTGATTCTTTGAGTTTTGAGAATTTCTTTATCTTCAATGGCTGCGTCTAAATTAATTCCATAGCAGTCATCTCCATTTTGATATGAAAAATGTTTTTTCTAGATTTCGTCAAGAATCATCATCTTCAAAATCAACTGATTCTGATCTTAAATCAGAAATCAATTCTATGAAATCTGATATTTCTTCTCTCCAACGACAAATTCAAGATATTAAATTTGAAGTTGCTTTCCTGAAAACCTCAAATTTACACGAATCTGACAAAGCTAGTTTATCTAGTCATTCAGATAGTGATAATGAACTTGAAATTCTCAAACAATACGATCATCCTTCAACACCTCTCAATCAAACTCTTTCTGAAGAAGAAAAGGTTAATGTTATTAATCGAATTCAACTTCAAAAGTGGTACTGCAATATGACTGTAGTTGTTGATAAAAGTTTGAGATTGAAGATTCTTAACGTCACTGACTTTAGCAGGACTGTTAATACTTCTTTCTTCAGAAACTTGTTTGAAAGGAGAAGCCGTAACTTCAGCTTTTCCATGAGGAAAAATAATTTCTTGAAGGGGTGGATGTTCCGATTGAACCATTTGTTTTGAAGCAAGAACCCAAGTTTTTTTTTAATTTGTTTGAATAGATTTTTTCTTTGGAATTTTCTTAAAAACTTTAAAATTAACCCAATCAAAGAAACTTAAATCTTCTGGAAAGTTAAAAAATTCTTCCCAGTAGTTTTCAAGTTCTTCTTTTTTGAATCAAATTCTTCTTAATGCTTTAACAGCAGGAGTTTGATCATTTTTGAATTCTCTTCTTCTATCAATAGAAGATGAAATAACATTGAGTTGATTTGAAAGTCTCTAAGAAGGATCAAAAGAAGGTGGTAACATATCAGAGACTGTTGGAGATTGAGGATCAGAAGAAAATTCTGATAATTCTGATTCTTCTCTTTCTCCAGAGTATTGAGGTTTGGGAACTTGAGGAACAAAATTCACACTTCTAAGTTTAGAAGTAGAATTTCTTCTTTTACGGAGGGGAACTTCTGTAGACTCAGAAGTTTCAGAAGGTTCAAAATTTTGAAATCTAGATTTTGAAGAAGTAGATCTGATTAGTTTTGGTCTTTCAAAACTAACTCTAATACTTCCGTCAGGAAAGTAAAGTATATTTAATAGCACCATCTTGAAGACTAATTGAAAAATTTGGATAACAATTTGAAAATACTGGACCACTCTCCAGATTTGATTCAAGCATTGAAAGTAGCGAATGTTCAAACTTTAAGAGTCTTTTATCTCTTAAAGTGATGCAAACAGGGATGTCAAGACCAAGTCGAAACAAGGGTTTGACAGCAATTTGAACTAAACCGATATGTATGTATTGAAATTTCTTTCTATGTAAAATTATGCTTTTCTTGAACAGAGGCCTTTGACGCATTTTCAGCAAGAGAAGAGATTTTTTCTGCTAAAATGGTCATTTCTGCAGGTTCTGTACATTGAGCGAGAAGGGCAATAAGCCTGCTTTTCTCTGCCAGAAAGTCAGCTTGCACTTCATCATTTTTCTTGGATATTTGAGGGAACTCCTTTTTCTTTTGAAGTTGGATCCATGAATTAACGGCTTTTGGACAGCAATTAGTTTCATGAAATTTTGACCACCATTTTATTTTGAATCTCCTCACAATTCTTTTCGGAGAAAATTGATCTGTTTTCTTTTGAATAGTATCTATATATAATCGAATTTCAGAAAAGAGGTCTTCCACATGCTCATCTTTTATTGATTTTAAAATCTGAAGCAAAAATTACTACTGTCGATTTGATTGACAAAACTGTTTGTCGTGAGATTCCTGACAAGAATTGTTACCCACACTTGCATTCTCTTGTTGCAAAACATATGTTCCATGGTCCTCGTGAAATCCTAAATCCAAATAATGTGTGTATGTCAAACACTAAAATATGCAAAAATAAATACCCAAGAGAATAACAATGACAACTGCACTAGGTAATGATTCATATCCACGATACAAACGTCGTGACGATGGCCAAAAAGTAAAAGTGAGGGGACATTTCTTAGATAATAGATGGATTGTACCTTATAATCCTTACTTAACAGTTAAATATAATTGCCATATCAATATAGAAATATGTTCAACCATTAAAGCTATAAAATATCTTTACAAATATGTTTACAAAGGACATGATCGAATATCTTTTTCCATAGGTGCTAATCAGGATGATGTTTACATTGGTGAAATTTCCAGATATCAAACCGCTAGGTGGATTTCTCCCCCTGAAGCTATGTGGAGAATTTATGGTTTCGTATTGTCCGAAATATCTCCATCAGTTGTTTCATTACAACTACATCTCGAAAACCATCATCTCGTTACTTATAAAGACAATGATAATTTACAATCAGTTATAACAGAGATCATGCACATAAAACAACGTTGACAGAATTCTTTCGTACCAATATTACAAATGCAAAAGCTAGAACACTTACCTATAGAGATTTTCCCTCTTATTTTGTGTGGGATGCAAACAAACAAATTTGGACTCCAAGAAAGCAAAAAAAAATGTTATTAGTAGAATAGTTACAGCTAATCCATATAAAGGTGAAAGATATTACTTACGCCTCTTATTAAATCATATTATAGGATCTACATCTTTTGAACAATTACGATTTGTAAACGGTATATTCACATCTACTTTTGGTGAAGTAGCTCTTTTACTTGATTTATTAAGTGGAGACAATAATTGTGAATTATGTTTATATAAAGCAATTGTCTACCAAATGCCCTCTTCACTTCGTATGTTATTTGCTACTCTATTAACCTTTTGTAATCCTCATAATCCACGTTCGTTATGGAATAAATTCAAAACTTATATGTTTGAAGATTCCATCCAACAAGACATGTTATCTCTTAATGCTGAAATAAAAGCATTACAGTTTATACATTCTATATTAGAACCATTGAATAAAAATATAAAATGATTATCAATTAGTTCCATTTGATATAAGCATAGGAGAAGTCGAAACATTAGCTGCCATGATTTCTGAGGAGCTCAACAATAGCAGTAATCAAAGTGATTATCGTGATACATATTCTTTAAATATAGAACAATTTTATGCTTTTGATACAATTTTGGACCGAGTTTTCGATAATGCTACTAGCATTACAGTTTATACATTCTATATTAGAACCATTGAATAAAAATATAAAATGATTATCAATTAGTTCCATTTGATATAAGCATAGGAGAAGTCGAAACATTAGCTGCCATGATTTCTGAGGAGCTCAACAATAGCAGTAATCAAAGTGATTATCGTGATACATATTCTTTAAATATAGAACAATTTTATGCTTTTGATACAATTTTGGACCGAGTTTTCAATAATGCTACTAGCATGTTTTTTGTTGATGGAATTGGTGGAACATGTAAAATATATTTATACAAATTTTTATTAGCAACTGTACCCTCAAAAAATATGATTGCTATAGCTACAGCGTCATCTGGAGTTGTTGCTTCTTTATTACCAAGTGGTAGAACTGCACATTCTAGATTTAAAATTCCATTAGAAATAAATGATGATGTTATTTGTTCAATTAGCAAGTAGTCTGCATTGGCAGATTTTCTTAGACTAACTCAATTAATTATCTGGAATGAGGCTCCAATGGTGAATCGTTGCATTGTAGAGGCTTTAGATAAAATGCTAAGAGATATAAATGAAAAAGATTTACCGTTTGGTGGAAAAGTGATTGTGTTGGGTGGTGATTTCCGTTAGGTTTTACCTATTGTCTAAAGAGGAAGAGAAGATGACATAATGAAAGCAAGTTTGATTTTTTCATATTTATGGCATTCATTTACACATACCACTGGTACAAAATATGATAGCTCAATTTGATCCATCATTTTGTAATTATTTACTTTGTATTGGAAATGGTACACAGAAAACACACTCATGCCATATGGTCAAACTTCGAGCCGATATAACAACACAGTTTGAAGACGAATTTCGATTTTTGAAACATTTGATTAATATTGTTTTTCCAAACATAGAAACCTACATCTAAAATTTAGATAGTATGATCAATATAATGATTTTAACACCAAAAAATGAATGTGTAGATCAAATAAATAATATTTTACTAGAAGATATTCCAGGAAACATGTTTGCTAAAATTATATACCGCAAGTGCACGGGCCGCGCTCAAGTAATAATGTGGACTTTTAGAGTCCGAGTTGTCGATCCCTCGAGGAATGTATACTTTCGATTACGCAACTCTAATCAATTTTAATTCTAACAACAAACAGAACAAACACACAATAAAGATATAGATTTGAATTAACTAAAATCTACAAAATATAAAAACATAACACACTTGGATATTTTGGAGGAAAACGTGGTTGAGATTCATGGTTTCGTTTAACCATCGCCTAATTAATTTCTCTATAAGCCAATTAACGAATTACTTAATTTCGATGTTAGACCCGATATTCCAATTTTAGTTAATTACCTCTTTCGAGTGAAATTAACCATAATTGATTGGTTTAACCTACTATATCTCTATGTCGATTACAACCAAACAATCGCATTCAATCATTGTGAAAATAGCCCATTGGGTCACATATGGCTAATGGTATATCTCTATCCATTACACATTACAAAACCTAGGGTTTATACTATTTGGTCTAAAATGTACAATATTCTCTCGAATGATGCACAATTCACTAAACACATTCATTCGTTGGCCACATAATGAAAATACATTGAAGCCGACCAGTAGTACAATATTAATAAGCTTTTGAGTAATTAGTCTCTTGTTAAAATGACTGTTTTATTGGACGGATATTAACCTGCTATTGAAGAGAACTTGCAGATGTAAGTCATAATATTAGAGCGAGCTGGTTGAAATGGAAAAATAAAACTTCAAAAACTTATAAGCTTATAAGTAGGGGTGGGCATGGGTTGGCTTGGGTCAATTTTTGCCCCAACCCAATATTATCGGTTTGTTCGAAATTCAACCCAACCCAACCTATATAAATGTTGAAACCGAACCCAACCCAATTATGTGTCGGTCGGGTTGGGTTGGGTTGGTCCGAAAATAAATTAATTATTCTTCATCAATCTTTATGCCACTTACGTATAAAAATGATAAACACATTTCACAATAAGGAAAAATTCCATTGATATGAAAAACTTATTGAAGGACAAGCATGAAAAGTTTTAAATTTGTATATATATTACAAATAAAATTACAGGTAACAGCACAAATTTAATACTAATTTGTACTTATTTTTCATAAGCATCAATAAAGAATAAGATTTAAAAAAAATTGTGAAAATATTGTTCTTTCACCATGAAGGAGACCAGTGGATCCCAAGTAGACTAACAATCACAAGATATTGATAACTATTAACTATAATAATAATATATTTGGCGTGTAATTCTCCAAGAAGACTTCAAGAAGGAAAGAGACTCTCATGGAACTTTACCATCATAAAATTCTATTTAATATGAAGACAAAAGAGGAGTATTTCTTCTATATTCTATTCTTGTTTTATGTCAAAATCTATCACCAAATTGATATATATAAATGATACTTGGTCAGTTTTTTTTAAAAAAATTGGCGGGTTAGGTTGGGTCGGTTTTGTCGGGTTGGGTGGGTTAACCCATAATCCGACCCTCTTAAACTTGCCAAAAATCGAACCGAGTAAAAAAATGGAAAAAAATCAACCCAACCCGGTTGGGTTGGTTCGGTTTGGTCGGGTTCGGTCAGTTTTTGTCCACCCCTACTTATAAGATCATCATCAAGTTTAAAGCTAATGTTTATTGCACATTTATTAGATAAATTATGCACATTTAGTAGTTTGTTAGGGTAAATGAATGGAAATTTTATGATGATTGATTTCCTGTTGCATTCCTAGAGGGTTTTTTTTTTATGTCTTCGCTTTGGGGTTATTTGATTAAATATTTAAAGGTAGAAGAACGTCTGTGCAAATAAACCTAATTTTTCTTTTCCTCTCGTTTAAGTTCGTGCATCAAAGTTTAGAGGATTTGCGTGCATCTATACACTTATTTCTTGGCCATAAATTCAAATTTTGTTTTATTTTATTTTTCCCATTGTCATTTCCCCCCATCTCATTATAACAGTATTGACTAAAATTGTGAATCTTTTGTCCCATCTTTCAAAATCTAAATCTGAATAGATCTAGAGTTTATGCTTCATGTGTCTTTTAATTTTTAAGTTTTCCTTTCATTTTCCTGATATCAATAAACTGATATTTGAGGTATAATACTTTGTCTAAGTGGTTAGCTTTCCTTCTTCTGAAATATTTTGATGTCAAAATTGGTATTTCTAAGAGCAATTTCATTTCCTATAATTAATTGGTTCCTTCAATTGCCTTTTTTTACCTCTCATTGCTTGTTTATTTCGTTTTCTGTTCCCCCGTTATTGTTTTTTCATTATCATATTTGCATTTTGGCGGTCTTAGTGAAATATCCAACTTCAAAAAGGAATTGATGGTTCTTAGTTATTTTACAGAACTTCACTTTCTAAACTCAATGTCCTCTAAGAAGGAAACACAATGTTTATTCTTCGGTCCAAACAATATTGTTCCGATTTTTATACATTGCACTAGGGCTGTAAGCAAAAATTGCCAAACCGAAACCGCATTTTACTAACCATCGCTTTGGTGCCACGTGGACTCGTCAACGAAATTGTTGATTTAGGTTTGAGAATTTTAATTACGGTTTAAACCCAAATCGAACCGGCGAAAAAATATATAAAAATAAAAAAAATGAAAATTTCTAAGAAATCCAAATATGTAAAATTAAATAATTTTGTCATGTGTGGGTATTTTTGTCAATTACTAATTTTCTATTACATATATATTATTATTACCCAATAATCCTAATTAATATCTAATAATCTCAAGACTAACCTAATATATCAAAAGACATTTTCCTCTTCAGAATTCAGATGAACTTCAGCCGACACCCGACACAGCCTTGAGCTACCGGCAATACACCAAATCGGAAACAAAGAGATCATGGGTCTTCGATGATAATATTTGCTACGAATGAAGTTTCAGATCAATAATTTTTTGAGCAAACTGAGGTAAGAAATCTAAAATTATATGGATTTCGCATTTCTCCCAACTATTGGATGATTGTGAAATAAATTTATTCACTTTGATGAAAAGTGTTTATCTACTATGTACATGATTCTATTCTATTCTATTTGTGTGGACATACTCCTGTTTTGTTACTGAATTAGGCATGATAAAATATGTCAATAAAAGCTAAAAAGTGTTCATGTGCAATTTAATATGTGGATGAGCTGTTTAATAACCCAAAAAAACCAACAATGACTAGTGACAACTGTACTTGCATCAATTTAATTGTCGTTTCTAATTGTATGTTTAGATATTTTGTTAAACTGTTTTTTTAAGTGTTTTGAATTAATAAGGATGCTATCTATTCAGTTCGCCTATTAAATTCTTGGATTTTGATCCAGTAAGCGTAAAGTTTATTATTTAAGGTGTTGTTTTATTGATGTCTTAGTAACTGTATTATGGAACTATATGCTTTCAAATAAATATTTAGTTTATAGGTGTTTTGTCCCTTATATTTAGTTTATTAGACTTGTATTGTAATGTTATCATAATGTCTTAGCCTAAAAAGAGTGAACAAAAAACTATTATTATGATTTCACTTGAATTTAGTTGGTATTTAAATTTATAGTAGATATATTTAGTTGTTTTAGATTTATTGCTATTAAGATAAAAATATATATTGAATTCAATGAATTAATGACATAAAAGTAGACGGGCAAAAAATATACGACGAAACTGACAGTTTAAACTGGATCAAATCGTTAGGTTTAAGTTTGAGTTTTTCTCAAACCGATTTAAACGGTTTGGTTTGAAAATCTGTCAAAATCGGTAAAACCGAACCGCTTACACCCCTACAATGCACCGTCTAAAGATCTAGAGATACATATTCAATGTAGTGTTCTTCATGCATAATACATTTTAAATACGTTTTCTGTTGATTTACTTGATTCGCAATCTATTTTTTAGGTCATTTTTATATTGGTCATTAATTGTTTTTACCCAACTGAATGAGATTATAAGGAAGAACAATTTGATACTGAAGGTAAAGTCAAGAATGAAGTTGGTAAAGCTACTCAATATTCTTGTTTTTAGAAGAGGAGATGAGCTTGAAAGAATGCTAGAAGAGCGATATAAGAGCTAATTTCATTACATATGCGGATGATGTTTATGAACATAAAATATCAACTGAGAGAGACATATATTTGCCTTCTGTAACAGACCTGACTATCAAAAAATTCAAATGCATGGTGTGTTACCTACACTTTTGGATTATTTTCCAATACAGTTTCAGAATCTTCTTGTTGTTCCAAACTTCTATGGAAATTTTATTCCTGAGCAATTTTTCGTCTTAGGTTGGTCTACGAGGCTTTCAGCTTTCCGTCTGGTGCAAAAATACACAGACTTGAATTATTTGGGCACTAAGCTACAGATAATATCCGCATTGGCAGTCGATCATGTGAAGGGTTTCATTTATCTTGAAGCTAACAAGCAGTACGATATTAATAAGCTTTTGGGTAATTATTCTCCTATTAAAATGAACTTTTTGTTAGACGGATATTAACCCACTATGCTTATGAAGACTCCTGAAAAGGATTTGCAGATATAAATCATAGAAAAATAAAACTTCGAGTCTATAAATTTATAAGATGTTCATCAAGTTTAAACCTAATGTTTACTGCACATTTATTAGATAAACTATGCTCCTGGTCTTTAGTCTTGAATTATTAAATAATAAAATATACACAAATTAATGTTTTAGGAATGAAAATGTTCGAATATATGCCTATGCTAAAATGAATAAAATAAGCAATGACAATGTATGCTAACAGATGAAGATAGTATTGATTGATAATACATCAAAACAAATGAATACTTTTAAGTCATTAAGGCATGTGTTGTATGAACTTGAGAAAAATTTATATTCCTACAATATGAGTACAAATAGTTACACTTAAATTTTACGTCCTTGTATGGTTAAAATTTTGATTTCTTTGATTTTCCCAGTAAATGTAGTACTGCATCCACTTTACTGGTGGCCCTATGTATTCATGTACCTAGCATATTTTCTCTCCATAAGGCTTAGTTTATTATTCCAGAAAATTATTTCAATAACCATGTTTGCCTTTTACATGTCAAGATTGAATTACTCTCTTCAAGTTATTTATCGAGTAATAATAAACTTCACATGAAACCACTTTCCTTTCAAGCATTTCATCAAACACTCTCATTGCATCTCCCAAAACCTCACACTTTATGTACAAAAATACCAAATTCCTTATTCTAGATTGACTGAACCAAACATTCAAAATTTGGAAACAAAACCAAATACATATCATCAACTAGATGCAAAACCAAATAAATTCCATAACAATTGGAACCAAAAACCAAAAAAATCTCAACTGTTCGGAAATAACTTATAGGACTGCTCCAACAAGCTCAGTCGATTTCAGACGAAATTGAGGCTAACCCATCATAGAACTAGATGCGCCTGGTTGTGAGAAATGTTGTGGTGGTGCTCCACGATCGAGAGGGTGGCTAGATGTGGAAGTAACTGGCAAACGTGACTGCACTCGCGGTGTTGGATGAGAATCGGGACTGTTTCCGACAGTCGGTGGGCATGCGATGATCGGAGGTTGTAGAAGGAGTGTCGGTGTTGTGGGGTCCGGCGGCTTAGGTGGTGGGTGGTGGAAGCTATTGATGGAAGGAGAAGGTGGATCCGAGGAAGAATTTTGGTGGAAATGGAGTGGGGTATTTTCCGCGTTTTAGATTGTTTGTGAAGGAAACGCCAAAATATCTTTTTAGAAGTTTTGGATTTTCAGTTGATTTTTTTATTTTGTTTTCCAAAATTCATTTTCAAAACGAGAAAAAGAACACGTTTTCACTGTTTTAAAAAATCAAAAACAGAAAACGGTCCGAAAACATCAAAGAGAACATGGCCATAATTCTCACCATTTTACTATTAATTTGGTTAGGAGTGAGTATTTAAATTGGAATCGAAATGAAACCTTTCAGTTCCAAAATATAAAAAATAAAAAATAAAATTAGTACTCAAAATCGAAAATTGAGAACGGAAGGGATTCAGGTCGAATCTTGGTTCTTGAATCGAAAGCGTGAGTACTCGACTCTGAAACTGAATTTGTCATTTCTATATGTTTTTAATTTTTGCTATTTATTCACTCAGCCCGTAACTTTGACTCAATAAATAGTAAATTTACAAAGTTCAACAAGTAGCAAATTTGTAGTGTCTAATTAATATGTACATAATCAATGAGATTCATTCTTTTGAATAACTGAATCATATTAAATTTGTTCATAGTCGCTCTTGATCGTACTTCACCCGTTGTCCTCCATAAAACCTTCTTGAGGTCTTGCATGTCGATCTACCGCCAAAATTAAATGCTATTATGCTAGATTTTGGACTATTAGTAGCATATATGCAGTGATTAAGAAAGTGCTAAAATATGTATTTGGTGTCAACTTTTTTTTTTCCTTTTCTATCTCTATAAGATATTGTGAAGATAATTTGTATTGTTAACTCCCGATTTTTTTTTTTAAAAAAAGATAAAATATTATGGGTAGAAATGTACTCGAATTTGAAATTGATGGTTCAGATTTGGGTTTGGTATTAGTAATTATGTGGACCCGAGTAATTTCATTTACGAAATATATGAAGTGTGTTGGATGGTTCGAGTAATGAAATACCTAGATCGACCTACCCACGCTTAACCTAAATCTAGTTGTGAATTGAATGGTTTAACATTTTCTAAACACTCTGAATGCATCACATGTCGTCCAGGTCATAAGAGGCACGGTAACTTGATGTGTCTTCACATTTATTTGGATTATCCCAGAAGTATTTAATCTTGTAAGGTGATACTTATTGATTTTGATGGGATCCAAGGAATGCAATAAGCTATCAAGGGTTCGATATATGTTGAGAAGAGGCTAAGGGTTTGAGATCAAATGGAGTCAATGAAGCTATACAATCACTTGTTCAAGATACAGAGTCCAAGAAGGCGAAGTTAACAAGCCAAATACCAAGTTCGGACATAGGAGCGAAAACAAGTCGGAATGCATTGAAATCAAGAACTCAAATTTGGAGGACACAAAACCTGTGTGCGATTGCATGAGTCTATACCGAGAATCAAAGGTAGATTTTTGATGAATTACGCGACCACATGTTCCAACATTATGTGACCGCGTAGCGCAAGTTTAGCAGCGAATTTTTCAATTTTTGAAAAGAATCTTAGAGGGTGTGTGGTAGAGATTAAAATCAGATTAAAATTAAAAATATAGCCGTTATTGTTGACTTTTATTAGATGGGTAGGATCCAATAACGGTCATATTTTCAATTTTAATTGGATTTTAAGCCGTACCAAACAGACTCTTAGTTTAGTTAAACTTTCTTTTTATGGTATCTTTTTGATATCTTTTAGGTTTAATTCCCCTTTAAACTAGGGTTTTATGAATTCCTTATACATATGATTATTCTTTTTATTATAAAAATACACAATTAGAGATATATTATTATAAAGCATATTGCTTTCAACTCGTTCTTCGTTGAATTAATTCCGAACTTATTAAGAATTGAATTTTTGTGGTATTCGACAATTTAAGTAAGAGTTATAAGTTTTATGAAAATAAGATCAAGATACTATTGACGATTGTTTTGGTTCTTTGGTTCAATAATTTATTGGGTCGAATTTTCAAACGTTGATTCTTAACTTTTTTGGGTTTGATCTAATTGGTCGTGGATTTTGTACTTTCAATTGCTACGTGTGTTCACATCAAATTTTTTAGAGATTTTTAAGGAATTAGTGAAAGTCTTTTGTAGATATTTATAGACTTTCATTTTAAAACTTTTATAGATTTTTATAGAATTTAAAAGACTTTTGAAAACTTTCGTTTAAAATAGAATTTATATGAATCTAGTGCAATATTATGAAACTATAACATGCGAGATGATGATTCTCACAATTTTCCTTCTTTTTCATTTCCCTTGTACAATAAAAAAATATTTTGAAAAGAATAAAAATTTAAGATTTTAATTAAATAAATAATTATTATTATACATAAAAAAACAAATTTAATACTCGGTATTATTAATATAAAATATACCTTTAAAGAATAAATAAAAAAAATATATTTAAATTTAATTATAAATTAGTCTATATTTTATTTTAACACTTTTTTTTTTTTTAAGTTAGTACTCTGGATAAAAGTCTCAAAAAGTGATAAAAAATTTGAATACCTCAAGACTTATAAAAAGTTTTAATTGAATACACTGTGACATTTAGAGATTTTTTAAAAATTTATAAAAATCTCAATTGAATATACTTATAAATTTTTTAAATCCCAAAAAATCATTAATATATTTTGATAAAATTAATAAAATGTGTGGTTAATGATTAAAATAAATGGGTGATTATTTAACCTACTAAATACGAGCTTAATCTTTTATTCTATTTTACTTAGTTACATTTTCATCGTTCTTCATATTTTCCGTTAAATATTATACAGATGCTGCGCGCGTGAACAAAATGAAATGTGGCTATTGGTTAGCCAGTGGCACGTGGTGAACCGTTGAACCCACTACGGTCTTAGCCTAACACGCAACCAACTAGCCAAATAAAGACGCAGTTTATGAACCCACTCAATTCCCCCAACCTAACTACAACCCTCTTCGGCTCCAACCCTAATCAAAATCGAATCAACAACCACACTCCGGCCCCCATGGCCTCCGCCGAAGACCCCAATAACGCCGGTGCCGCCCTCTACAACGAAGACGAGGACCTTCTCGATGAGGAAGATGATGACGATAGCTCTGACCACGGCGAAGATGTCTATCTGGAGGCTGACGTAGACGTCGATGAGGATTCGGCCTCCTCGTCTCCGGCTACTGCGTCTGCATCTGTTTCTGTTGTCGATCGGCCTCCGGCTTCTGTCTCCGTCGCTCAAGTTACCGTCGCCGTTGCTGACGTCCCCGATTTTCGTGTGAACCAGCAGTTACAACAACAGCAGCAGCAGCAGCATATTCCTGATGACGTGATCACTAGCGTAACCAGGAAGCCGCAGGCTATAGCGTTCCCCGACGAGTCACGCAAGCTGTTTCAGCGACTCTGGACTGATGAGGACGAAATCGAGCTGTTGCAGGGGTTTCTGGAGTATACTACTCAGCGTGGGCCACAAAGTTCATCGCACCACCATGATACGACGGCCTTCTATGACCAGATCAAGGATAAACTGCAGCTTGATTTCAATAAGAATCAGCTTGTGGAGAAGCTGAGGAGGCTCAAGAAGAAGTATCGCAACGTCATAAGTAAATCTGGTTCCGGCAAAGATCACGCCTTCAAGAGTCCCCACGACCAGGCCACCTTCGAAATCTCCAGTAAAATCTGGGGCGACAGTGTTGGAGTCAACGGCTCCGCCGTTCGTGCTGCCCCGACTGATGAGGCAAGGTTTGACGATAATGATCCTAACAACTCAAATTTTGTTGGCAACCAAAGCCCTAACCCGAACAACCCTAATGGCTTCGATGGAAATAGCAAGACGCCCCGATCCAGGAAGCGAAACCGAGCCGGAGCATTGAAAGTCGAGGAAAAACAGCATGCCTTTACCGGTAATACTCAAATTAATCAGCCATCAGTGGGAGTGGGTGTGGTCACCCCAATGGCTACTCCTTTAGGCGTGGGGATACCTGCATCAATATCAAACGTGATTGAGGAGACTGTGAAAAGCTGTTTGTCGCCCTTTTTCAAGGAGTTGTTGGGAAATTCTATGAATTTGAATGGGAATGCATTGTATGGAAACCGTGGGTTCGGGTTGGCTTTGAGTCCCATGCCTTTGGGTTTTAGTGGAGTGACTAGTGGGGAGATGCTCGTTGACGAGAAATGGAGGAAGCAGCAGATATTGGAATTGGAGGTGTTTTCAAAGAGGTTGGAGTTGGTGCAGGATCAGATTAAAGCACAGTTGGAGGAGCTCAGGTCCATGGGGAGTTAATGGCCAGCTTTCTTCAGTAGCAAGTGCTTGCTGGCTTTTTAACTTTCCTGACTCATGGGTTAGTAGTATATTTATTCATTTGTCTTTGATAAATGAGAAAGTGCAGATTCTGTTTAGATTTTTAATTTGGTTGCTGAATAATACTTCTAATAGTTAGGCCTTTGATGGGTTGCATGTCTCCCCTAGTCTGTGAGGGATATTGTTTGATATGTACATCGGAATTGACATGGACTAGTAGTTTACTTAGATAATTATATGTTATAATTGCTATCGCTCTTCAAATTATGCATCTGTGAATGCATTTTCATTTCTTGCTCTCTGTTTTCTCTCAGCAAACACTTTCACTGTATGTAACTTCTGATATTTGGAGTTCTCTCTCATATAAATTCTACAGAGGATTATGATCTCTGAATTTCATTATGAAGCACTTGGAATTTTTATTGTGTAACCATGGTCTTGATTGATGCTCACTATGGAACGTTTTTGTCATCGTTGAACTTGAAAATCTCGCAAGGATGCATAATTGCATATATTTAGATCAGTTTCTTGAAACATCCAGATGTGATCGTGTGATTGTAAAGAGTTGAAAAGCTAGTTGCTCTTCGGCGTCCCACTTTAACAGCTCCAACTTGAGAGAACATAAAGTGACCTGATGCGATAGTGGAGCTGAATCACAATAGATACTTAGGTTTAGAAGAATTTTATATAGATGAGTTACTGTGACCCGTGTCAGGATGGCTACAAGTTCTAATGAAAGGTTGGTTGGCTTGTCAGAATCGAAGAGCATATGCACTGTTAGAAACAAATTATATACCTAACTGTTATGCCATTACCTGGTTTTTCCCAGCTCCTTAATCTTATGGATTGGTAAGTCCTGGAATCCTAGATTGATAACTGGAGATAACTCATTCAAGGTCCCAAATTTCATCAGTATTTTATATTTATCGATCGCGTATGTCTGTAGGCTCAAGGTTCTGCATCATTAAATATCGATCAGTGTTTTTGGATTACGTGGTCAGAAGTGATGACGGAGGTTGGTTGGTGATTATTAGCGTATTGGCTACATAGGGAAGCTGATTCAGCACATGGGGACCAATGATTTGCATTTTGGTATCAAGTTAGTTAATGTGTGTGCGGGTGTGGGTGTGGGTGTGGGTGTGGATTGATTTGCTAGGAATGCAATGTATCCTTGACATCACGCTCACTCTGTTTTAAAACATGTCTACATTCTCTTTATGAGCAAATGCATAGATCTTTATGATGTAGAAAACTTGTGACACTCATTCAGATGTAGGAATGATATTGGTGCAGAACTGGTGCAGACTCAGCCTCCACTCACTTTTTTTGTGAAACCACTACCGCAAACTCATCCTTATTCGCAAAATTGTGAACCCTTTTTATTCTCTCTTCAACTTGATTTACAGGGTTTTCGTTTGTCAACTAGATTGACTTGAATTGCAATAATAAATTATTCTGTGTCACTTCTTCGTATGTAACAGGCTTAATGTGGATTTATCATTATTCTTTATCAACTTTGTCATCGAGACGATTCTTGAGATGATGTAAATAATTTGTTCCAAGTTTGAGATCTTTGAACTTGTGTTGTTTTCACAAAGATAATTACATCCATCCAACTCGGTGATAATGTCACGAAATTCATGAATTTGTATGCCCCATTTAGCAAGACCACCACACTACAAGTGACATCGTCTTCAAAATGACATCTTTATTTTCTGTTACTTGGATAATACAATGTTAAAAATAACTTGCAATTGCTAAAAATTTATTGTTTTAAGTTCCTAGTTCTTGCATCAGAATCGTGAGCATTCGACTCTAAAATTGAATTTGTCCCTCTTTGGAAGTACTTATTGTTAAAAATTTATTCACACCGATCCAATGACCCGATTCAGAAAGTATGAAGTTTGCGAGGTCCAGTTAGTGTTAGATCCAACTTGTAAGTACTATAATAAATCAAATTCATTTATTTGAATTTACTTTCATTTATAGTAACTTTTGTTTGCACTTTACACGTTACCCCTTTACAAACTTTTCCTGAGGTGCCGCAGCCGCATGAAGAGACAACTGAAATTGAATGTTATTATGTTAGATATTTGATGTTATGTTATCGTGTCTTGAGGTGCCGCCGCATGTAGAGTCACAACTGAAATTGAATGTTATTATGTAGATATTTGATGCAGTGTGCGGAGCTGTTTGAACATGTAGAGCGGTCCTTGATGCTATTTGGGTGACATACTTTCTCTGGATTAAGAAAGTGTAAATATGTATTTGGTGGTAAATTTTTTCCTCTATTTTTATTAAATATTGAGAAAATAATTTATATTGCCAGTTCACGATTTCTTTTATTTTTTAAATATTATGATCAGAATAACTCAAATCGGGATTGATGATTTGGTTCGAGTTTGGTTCCAACAATTACGTGGACTTGAATGTTTTCATTTATGAAATATTCGATTATAATGGGTGGTTCTGAGTAGTGAATACTTGGATCGATCCATCCGATACTTAAGGCCTAGTCTTCTTAACAACCACGAGAACTCTTGAATCTTTGATATCTTGTTTTGGATTGAAGAGATGCATATGCATTTATTGTCGTATTTTAATCTAACATACAAAATATGTTTGAAGAGTAGAAAATATAGGAATTTTCAATTAATGCAATGAATCCCATGTTAACATTAAGCCAACACAAGAAAAACCAAAATATACTGAAACTTACACTCTTCAAGGGAGTGAAAAGAGTCGTAAAACGAAGGACAAGTTCAAAAGATAGATAGTATACATTTCTCTTGTGGAAAAGAGATGAATAAAGGTAATTTGGTCGTGGCCTTGGTCACACAGATCTCTGGTTTGTATACCACCAGTAGTGTCCTTTCTCATGCTCTATTCCCTAGCATAAGCCTTAGAGGCGGGGAAGAAGGAAGCTTTTTTCCGCCCGCTCGATTTCGAGATGTTCCCAAGAAGAAAGAGCTCGCAAGGTGGCATCCGGATCAAGATAAGGTCCTGCCCTAGCGGCCGCGACTAGGTGGCCCCCTTTGTTTCGGGGCACCACCGTTGTCACGGAGCATGGGAAGGACGCGCGACGATTACCCCGAAGACTTTCGCTCGCCTTGCTTAGAGGCTCACGGCACAATTGATTCATTGGCATCGTACCACTTGTGCTTAGGAAATTCTTTCTTGAATCTTTAGTAATAGCTCTCTGGAGAATCTCTTCACTAGTCAATCAAGGAACTCAGACCACTTTTCGATGTAGTTCAAGCATTTTCCGTATTAAACCAGTTTAACAAGTAGTTAACCGGAATCACTGACATGAGTAATGAGAAATCCTGTGAAAAACATGATCGCCTGCCAGTGGAAGGTTTTCTGCATTCAGATTTAGTTGAGATTTCTTCTGTTTCCTCAAATACCTGCTCTGACTGATGACCTCTTTACCGTCAGCTCTCTTGATCTAAAGTGTGTTTCTGGTAAAATTTGGTACCTCTCAGGGTGTCTGCGATAAAATCATTAAATCCCATTAGGACCGAATAAAAATCTTGAATCGAATCGAACCAATTGGTTCTTTTTAAATTAAATACCCGAACGAATATTTGAATTGAGAATCGATGTGTTTGGTTTGATTCTCGTTTCTAGACTGAGAACCAAATAAGATCTGATTATCATAAATAAATTTGCTAACTAATTAATTTAGCTCAAGCCTAAAATATGATTTTCCTATTTCTAATTTCCAACCCAAGTCCAATAAATCAAATCGACCTAAATTTTACCAAAATCTCTTATTCTACCGTAATGTCATTTCTGTCTTGAGAAATCGAATTGGAAACATATTTTTACTATTATGAGCTCGCTATTCTCATCTTCTTGTGATTTTTAATATCAAATCTATGAAAACTCAACAAAGAGAGGCGTCAAAGATATCAAGGGATTAGATTGCGTTATTTTGTAAGAACTAAAATTGAACATCTCATTAATTGTATTAATGTAGCGTTATTATAAATATATATAAAAAAACTAATTATTGTACGAAACCTCAGGACTTTTGAATCAAACTGAACTGAACTCGAACGGTTCCATAATTAAATTTGGACTCGACAATTTTATTTATTAAATACCCAAAAATTTGGGATCAAACCGCAAACCGAACCGGACAATGTCCAGCCCTAAGTCCAATAGCAATAGCAGCTTTAGCTTTGGCTCCATATACGAACCTCTGGAAAGGGAAAAAAAAAAAAAAAGAACAAAAGGAGTATAAATAGATTAGAATTTCTTTTTAATGCTAAAACACATGCCTAAGTTATATAACTAAGAGAAATAGGCTGAAAAGAAGAAACAAATAAATTGTGAAACCTAAATTCTGGAAAGATGGATTTCGCCAAAGCACATGGGATAGTCTCACAAGATGCATATAATTCAGTCTGAGAGCTCAGTTTTGTTGAACTTTTTAGAGCATCTCCAATGACGATGTAAATTAAGTGTAAATAGGTATCTTCAAAACCATTTTTACATCATCATTTACATTTCTATGGATCTAAATTCAAATTTTCCTTCGAAAACCTAAAAAAATTGGGTGCAAGTTGGTTGATAGCTTTTTGTCCCTTGTCTCACATATAGATCTTTTTTTTTTTTAACATTTTATGTCCAATATACATTTTGCATTTCATTTGCATCTCTCCGTTGGAAATAATTTCAACCATTTTGAAGATATCTAAATCACAATTTAAACCTAATATAAAGTACTATTGGAGATGCTCTTACATGCCTGGAAATGCATCCATATTAAGCATGTGAGGTGTGAGGTGGATCACATAAATCCACTTGACACATGATTAGGCTTTGAGCACTTGGAAATGATTGTGCTAGTTAATGTGTATTATGAACCATAGATTAAATCCAAGGTTCTTTGGCTCTATAATTGTAAGACTCCTACTCTTGGACTTGGCATAACAAAAGAGATTAAACATAGAAAGATAACCAAGTGAGAGATGTTCATATCTCCGGTGAAATCCTTGATAGCTTCTGGCGGATTCTTTTCTCGGTATATCCATTGTCATTCTAATGGATGACGGTGCATGATCCGGTGTGGTACAAATCTAAGCTTAACATCATAGGACACTCCATTGGTGGTGTTGAAAAAACTTTGAGTTGATTGATTCGATTTTACATTTTGAGAGTTTATGTTTCCCCATTGTAGTTGTAATAATCATTTGTACCCTACATTTTAAACTCTACATATGGTATCAAAGCATAGGCTAGTGGTAGAAAGTGTTACAAGACCCTGAAAATCAGATCGGAAGTCGAAATTGTTCGGTTTTGTTCGAAAACAAGTTCAACCGAAACTTTAAACCCATTTTTGGAAAAACCATGCACCTCATGGGCGAACGAGGACTACCACCAGACTCCAAATGACGAGCAGATACTTACGGTGGTGCGTGTGAAACACACACATCATCGATGAAGCGGTGTGTGAGCACCACGCGTAGACAAAGAAGAGCACGTAATAGCACGTGGGAGAGAACCAGTCAAAGGTGAAAACAGACAATTTGTTCATTGAGCAATTTTTGACCTCCTAGTGGTGTTGGATTTCAATTTAGTGCACTGTGGAAGCAGATACAACCTTGGGAAGAAAAGAGAAATCAGAGAAACTTTTTTGTTGGCGGCTCGATGGTGTTTCCTAGGGTTGCAGCAACTGTTGAATAACTCAGGCCAGTTAGTGGAGACCTAAATTGATAAAGACTCGCATCTCTCCTTAAAATACAAACCGACATATGGGTTCACTCGACTTACAAGTTCTAACACCCTCTCGAATTTATAATTGAGATATTGTATATTATTGATAAGTGTGGGTTTTTGCATTTATTCGAACTATTAAATCTAATTATTTGTGAGTTTTCATTAGTATTTTACTATTTAATTTAGTTATATATATTTTTGTAGGTGATCCAATGTCAAAATCCCAAATTTGAGGAGAAAATGGATAAATTGAGGAAAAAGGATTAAAAATGCACAAAAAGATAAACTTGGGGATCAAATTGTACAAACGCTGAAAGTTGGAGGACTTGATGTGAAATTTCTAAAACTTTGGCTACAAATCAGAATTTGGGGCAAAGAAGGTGGGTGCCTAGGCACCACTGTAGCTACTAAGGCCTGTTTGGCCATTTTCGTCTTTTTTGACCCATTTTTCACTCTAAACATGATTTTGGGTCTTTTAAAATAGGATTTGGAGTCATTTCTCAGACATTGAAGAATATCTAGGCTTCAAAACAAGAGAAAAACCCTAGCCTCCCTCTCTTTTCTTCTTCTCTTTTCTTCTTTTACTTGGATTTCTTGAAGATTTTTTGACAAAGCTTGGAACTTGGCAATGGTGAAATAGCTTGGAGAAGAAGACCCATTGATATTTTCTTTATCAATAAGTTTTTATTTTCCCTAATTTATTTTACATTAATGAGTTGTAAGAATTTGTTTGTTATTTTTAGTATTTAATGGGTAACTAAATATATTTGTGATTGGGTGTGATTCCAAATCCGAGCTATGATTTTCAATTAATTTGTGCTTTATAGTTCTCTTGATTGATGTGTTTAATATATTGATATAAATGTTTATTTTGTTCTTCTTGATTGTTTGGGTGTACAACTAAATGATTGAGTTGTTTCAATGAATGTTATTTTGGGATTTATAGTACGTAATCGTTATTTGTTCTAAAATCTTGTGGCAATTACATTTCAATGGATTATGAGGAATTTTCAATTGATTGTATGTGTATTAACATTTAAGTAAGTAAACCGAGCTTGTGAGTTTTCCCTTAATTCAATTCATCTCTTTTATCGTAATGCTTTTGTTAAATTAAATCTAGAGAGCTTGTTCTAGGTTGTTTAATGACTATGATTGAGTAAAGAGCTTGTTTTATTCAATTAACATGTAAGAAGAGCTCAAGATAATTGAGCTTTTAATTATTCTCGAATTGTTGTTAATCTAGAGAACGAATATCTATTGTGGTAATTGATATAAAAATCATTCTCGTGGTAACGAAATAACCCTACAATCACATCTTCACATCTTTGATTTAAAAATTACTTTATTTATTTCCAATTTCAAGTCTTTTCTATTTTGAATTTATTAATTTCTTTAGTTTAACAAACCAAAATCCCTCTCCCATTTAATTAATTTTGTATTCTACGTTTGATTTTATGCAATTGATTAAATTGAATCAATCCTCTACGGAAATGACCCATACATGCCATATTACTCTTTAAAACGACACATTTAAAGCTAAGTAAGGAAAATTAGTTAGTATGTCATTTTGACGTTATCAATTATTTGCTACCATATTATTGTTTGACTCTTGTGATATTGTGTATGTGTTACTTGTTATGATATCATCGCTCGTGTCATCTTAAAAAGTAATTTATACATAAATTGGTTTGAGCTTGCATTTGTGCGTGGGTAAATTGGTTAGGTAAAACTTTTTCGAAAAACATTATTTTGCTATCATAGTCTCTCGAGTTGAATTGACGCAATTCAATGGTAAGAGAGGTTATTCTATTTGGAAGCAAAAAATGAAAATTATTTTTAATCCAACAAAAAATTTCTAAAGCTCTGGACCACCCGAAAAAATATCATGATGCATTAAAAGTTAAACCGGATGAAATTACTAAGATGAATGAAATTGCACATAGTTTGATTATATTGTATTTATCTGATGATATTTTATGACAAGTTGAATAACATAAGATGTCAAAGAGTTGTGGAAAGCACTTGATAAGCTATTTTTGGAAAAATCTCTTCCAAACAAAATACATTTGCTACAAAAAACTTTTCAATTTTAAGCTGGACCCAAGAAAGAATTTTGAATCTAATTTAAGCGACCTTAACAGACTCATCAAGTATTTGGTCCATAATTATAAAAAATTTGATGATGAGTATCTAGCGGCTATACTTTTGAATGCTACACTCGAATCCTACAGAGATGTTAGGAATGCTATCATATATGCTAGGGATACGTTGACCCAAGATACTGTGGCTGGTGCTTTGAGGGTTAGGGAGATAAATCTTAAGAAAGAATTGAGGGTAGTGTAACTCCTCGAGTTTTAATTATATTTTCATATGAGCTAAATTTGATGTTGGTCATGTAGCAAATGAAATAGTCCATGTCTAGCCTTATCATCACACTAGAGTCCAAAAAGTTGAAATGATAAACACGACCCACTTATTTGCATAAATGATTTATTTTGCATATGTATACTTTTTAGAATTTATCGTAAGGTTTTTGAGTCAAATCATTTAGCATTTTAAAATTTGATAAAAATATATCGATCTTATACTCATTTTGTAGCTCGTGCTAAATAACATAAATTGACTCAAGAAAAGATAATTTTGGACTAGTCATATTCGAGTTATTTTGATACAAAGAAAAGTATCATAAAACCTATATTTTATTAATAAAAAAAGTATTTATATATATATAAAAATCAAATGAAACGTCACACCTCTTGGAAATTTAGAAAAAGAAAACATAAAATAATATTATAAATTAATAAAGGAAAAATTCATGTCAGGTACTTTTTCTTGGAATTTGAAATGACAATTGTAATTTAATAAATACAAAGCGTAAATCATTCATTTAGGCAATTAATAATGAATTGTTTGTTTTGAATTACACTCCTACTGGCCTATTGATTGAAGTAAATGACCAATTGAATTTTCTAACTCCTATACGTTTTGGAGTTTGATTGGCGTTTTAGGTTTGGTTATCATGGAAGTGGATTTGTGCATCTATATAATATTTGTGTGAAGTTGTTTTCTCCTCTTTACGATGCAGAAAGTGATTTCACTTTTTAACGTACGCACACACGTTGAAAATATATATTATTTATTTCACCAAACACAATCAAAATTTCACAAGTTGGTTTCAATCCTCTTACAAACATTCTGCCCATTTTTTATTGTTCTCAAGAAATATTTTGAGAATTTGTGATATCAACAAAGGTAAGAAAACATAGTGTAAAGTGGAAAATTCTTATTTTTTGATATTTATATAAATTTTGGCATGAAATACTATAAGGTCTTCGGGTCGATTTTTATGTTAAATTATTCGGAATGGACCGTCGGGTCGAATATGTTAAATTTTACGGGATGGACCGTTTGGTCAAATAAGAAATTCATTGAGATATTGGATGTCGCAACCAGTTTGCTCTAAATATAAGAAACGTTGGTATGTTATGCCATTTTAAATTTTATATCATGTTAATAAGAATATGCATGTATTTTTACTGAGTTTTTATCAGAAATACTTACTCTTACTAAATCTTCAAACTAGACGGGTCGTGTGGACGCGTGAAAGATTGATCAGGTGATGCTTATGGGGTCGCTAAGTAAAAGTTTCTAGAAATGATAATTACAATTTATATTTGAAAAACATTCTTATGTTAATTTTTGTGCACGTTATCTAATGGTTTTCTTTGTGTTCGAGCAATTGATGTTCTATGTTAAACTTAAATTTACGGGCTTTTGTTTTTTCGCTTAAATTAAATAAAGATGATTGTTGATTTGTTGGGTACCACCTCAAGTCTGTTTTTATAAAATAAAAATGAAATAGATTGGGACATTACAGGTAGCTCGAGAGAAAAGAGTTTGTTTGTTAGAGAGATGAATGAGACGATGTAGAACTACTTTCAAAGTAAAAAGGGTAGAGGAAATCGAAGGGTAGGTCTAAGTCTAGAGATAAGAGCGGTAAAAAATGTTTTCATTTTGGCAAGTTATGACATTTCAAGATAGACTGTAATGACATTAAGAAGAAACAAAGTCCATAATAGAGTGATGATCAGACTTAGTTGTTGTGGGCTATTCCCTTGATTGTTTACATGTTATGATTGTGTCAGGAGATTTTGACATTGATGTAGATCATGCTCATGATAACATACTTGTCATGGATGTTTCAAATGTTTATTTTAACATTGAGTGGATTTAGATTCAAGTGCCACTGTTCAATGTGTCTTGTTAAGTCTTTGGTTCTATAACTACAGAGATGTGAATCCTTGGATGATTGTATACAAAATATGTATACTTGGGGGATGATCGTACACATAATATGGATGGAGTAGGTGATATTGCTATTAGGATGGATAATGGCATAATTAGACCCCTTAGAGGTATTAGGTATGCCTCGGGCTTGGCAATGAATCTTATTTCCTTAGGCGCTATAGAGAAAGAACGTTATGAGTTCAAATCTCATGTTGGTGCTTTAAAGATTTGTAAAAGATCTCTAGTGGTTATGAAAGGTCCAAAAACGAATGGGCTATATGTCCTTCAAGGTAAAGCCTTAGGTAGTAAAAAGTTGACATTATCTTCAGTTTGTGAAGATAGATCATATCTTTGGCATAAGAGGATGGGACATATTGAGAACAAGGGGTTGAAATATCTTAGTGATCAATTTACTTGGTAAGGATATTGTTACACCACTAAGTTTTTGCGAGACATGTATTCTAGGAAAGTCACACAAGGTCAACTTTGGGATGGTTGAACACAGCACTAAGAGACCATTGGACTACATTCATGCAGATTTGTGGGGTACAGAAAAGTAGCCGACACATGGAGGGAACATACTTTTTCTGTCCATTGTTGATCACCACTCGAGGAAAGTTTGTATGTATCTCCTTATATCCAAATATGAGACTTTTAGTAAGTTTAAGTTCTAGCTTGCCTTAGGCTCCGTTTGATAGGTAGGAAAAAAGGTGGAAAAGAAAAATGTTTTCTAACTTTTGTCAATTAAGGGTGTTTGATAGCGTTTCTTTTCCTGGCAAAATGTTTTCCACCTTTTTCTAGGTACAATCATTTGATGCACAAAACCTTGATTTTGTTTTCCCACCTATTAAGTGGGAAAACATTTTCCACCTTTTTTTTTGGTGCAATGGCAACCAATTCTATCAACTATTGTAAAAAGAATTTTCATTTTTGTTGACAATTTCTATTTAAAATAAAGTCAAACGAATATGGTAATTTTTTCTAATTGTTTAAATTTTTTTTTTACTTTTTGGTAATTAGAACAAATTCTAGACGTATTGGTAGAAAAATTATCATTTTAATGGACAATTTTTATAAAAAAACGAAGCCAAACGGACACCAAACTTTTAACATTTTCCAGGTAGAAAAATATACCAATCAAACACAATTAATTACAATTCACAGCAAAACAAATTCTAGGTAATTCAATTCCCAGTAAAACATTTTCTTTCCACCCATTTTCCACATTTGCAATTAAACGGACCCTTAGTTGAAAATCAAATGGAAAAAGGGTGTAAAAATTCTAAGGACATACAATTGTTTAGAGTTTTGAAACTTTGAATTTGATAGTTTCTGCAAAGGAAAGGGCATAATAAGGTACATGACTATGAGACATATCCCCCAACAAAAATGGATGAATCAAATTTTAATGGATAAAGTTAGATGTATGATGATTAGTTCAGGATTGTCTAAAGGTTTCTGGGGGGAAAGCCATGTGTACTGCTGCCTATTTGATAAATAGGTCACCTTCTAGTTCTGTTAACTTCAAGACTTTCGAAGAGTTGTGGTCTGAAAAAACCTTAGATTTGTAACACATTAGAGTGTTTGGTTTTGCAGCTTATCACATCATGTCGAGGGTAAACTGGACCCTAGGACTACTATGTGTCATGTTAGGTTGTTCATAAGGAGTGAAAGGATATAAACGTGGGCTTTAAGTGTGAAGGGAATTAAGATTATTAACAGTAGAGATGTGAATTTTAATGAACTTGATATGCCTTACCTTAAAAATATAGACAGCCAAAACAAACAGATTGAGGAAGAGGAATCTTATACTGAAAATAAGATGGATTTTGAGATGAAGAAATTAGATGATAATCCAGAGGATACTGAAATCCAACTTCAAGAAAATCTGATCAAGAAGTGGTGATAGAACAACTTGAACTTGAAATTTCTGAAACTGTTGTCCCTAATCAAGAAACATTTGCATATACTAATTTAGATGATTACCAATTAGTGAGGGATAGGGAGAGAAGAGAAGTGAGGCCCAATTTGAAATACACATCTTCAAATTTGATGGAATTTGTCCTAATTTCAAGTGAAGTTTTGGAATTAGTTGAACTAACTTCATTTGACGAAGCGATTACCTGTAAGAATTCTGAGAACTGGAAAAAGGTTATGAGAGAGGAGATTCAATCTTTAAACAAAAATGAGACTTGGAAGTTGGTTAAAAAATCAAAGAATCAAAAGGTAGTCAATTGTAAATGGATCTACAAGTTGAAAGCAGAAGTATTACCTAAAGACCTTTTAATATATAAAGTTAGGTTGGTTGAGAAGGATTTACTCAGAGAAAGGGGATAGACTATAATGAGGTGTTCTCACCAATAACTATTTGGTTAGTATTAGCTTTAGTTGTCCATTATGATTGGGAGTTGAAGCAACTAGATGTTAAGACGACTTTTTTCCATGTGGAATTGAGTGAATTGATTTACATGTCTCACTTCAAAGGTTCAAGGTGAGGGAAAATCAAAACTTGGGTATTTGCTTAGAAAATTCTTGTATGGTCTTAAGCAAAGTCCTATGCGGTGGTATAGGAGATTTGATGCTTATGTGCTCAGAATTGATTTTAAAATGAGTGAATTTGATGCATGACTGTATTTCAATAACTCTAAAGTAGGTTGTGAAGTTTATTTATTGTTATACGTGGATAACATGTTGCTTGCTAGTTCTAGTAAAACTGAAATCATAAAGATAAAAAATCTTTGAAAATTTGAATTTGACATGAAAGACTTAGGAGAGACAAGAAAAACTCTTGGCATGGTTATTAAAAGAAATATGACTAATAATATGATGACTATTAATCAAGAGTCTTATTTGGATAAAGTGATAACAAAATTTGGTATGAAATTTGCTAAGTCTGTCAATGTACCATTAGCTGAATACATGAATTTGTCATCTGCACAATGCTTTAAAATTGAAGAAGAATTGTATGAAATAAGTAATGTTCCCTATGCTAATGGCATTGAGTCTGTGATGTATTCTATGATTACCATAAACCGGACCTTGCATATGTTGTTTGTTTGTTAAGTAGGTTTATGTCTAACCTAAGTAAGCCTCATTGAACTGCACTTAAATGGCTGTTAATATACCTATTTGGAACTTTAAAAAGAGGGTTAGTGTTTAAAAAGGAAAGTGATAAGTTAGGGCTAAAAAGCTATGTAGATTTTGACTTTGTGGGGATAAAGATCATATGAAATCTACAACTTCATACTTCTTCACTTTAGAGATAATTGTATCACTTGGAAATCACGGTTACAATCTATAGTTACACTCTCTAGCACTTAAGCGAACTTGTTGCATTAACTGAAGCTGTAAAATAATACATGTGGCTAAAATGCGTTCTATGTGAATTAAACTTCTTGAATGATAATGCTATGATATTTATTGATAGCCAAAGTTCATTGATGTTGTGTAAAAATCCTATTTATCACGAACTCTCTAAGCATATTGAGGTGAAGTATCACTTCATTAGGGAGAAGTCAGCTTCTGGAGAATTTATTTTACTTAAAATTGCAACCGATGATAACCCTACAGATGTTGGAACAAAAGTACTTTTGGTTGGTAAGTTCAACAAATGTTTAGAATATTAAATATTGATAATGGTTAATTGTTGTGCAGGTACTGAGTTAGAGTGATCGATGATGATGAAATAAGACCACACTAATGAATAACACTTGTAATCGGGGAATTTGGCGGTAGATTATATTGTGATCCAATGTGAAGATTTGTGAAATGAATCACTTGAATCCACTTGGCACATGATTATTGGCCTCGAGCACTTGGAAATGATTGTATTAGTTAATGTGTATCATGGACTATAGATTAAATCCAAAGTTCTTTGGCTCTATAATTGTAAGACTCATTCACTTGCACTTGGCATAACAAAAGCGAGAAAGCATGGAGAGGTAACCAAGTGGGAGATGTTCATATCTCCAGTGAAATTCTTAGTGGCTTCCGATGGATTATTTTCTTGGTATATCTATTGTCATTCCCGTGGACGACGGTGCATTATCCTGTGTGACACAAATCTGAAAACAACATCATAGGACACTACATTAGTGGTTTTGAAGAAGCTTTGAATCAATTGGTTCGATTTTACACTTTGAGAGTTTATGTTTCTGCATTGTAGTTCTAATAATCATTTGTACACTACATTTTAAATTCTACATGAGGATTTAGATGCAATACACCAAATGGTGCCTCTTTGCTCATGACAGATGTCATTAACCAAGTCATTATACAATATATATGAGAAATTACCGAGAAGTACTGTAAGGTAAATTATAAGTGAAATGTAACTCAAGTAAAAACAAAGAATGGAAGAAAACAAATCAACTTGACTTAAAAAAAACCCCTGTCAAGAACATTGAATACTCGTTGAATGGATCGACCCTATAGCCTGTGCAACTGAGTTAGCGCATGTTATTATAGGGATCAAAGGAAAGTCGAATACGGAGGAATTTGAATTTTCCATATTCCATTATCGAATTAAGGATTAATTAAATTGGAGGTCACCGAACTTTCGCCCTAGTTCAAATCGGGTTATTGAACTTAAATTTGAAGCAATCATGTAACTAAACTTTAATGTAAAAGCAATTAGTACACTTTGTTTGGATTCAGTTAGCTTGACTATTAAAATTTGTTGACGTGTTCATAAAAATATCAAAATGTCGACGTGTCCATCCCCAGTCAACAGATTAATACCACTAGAGGTTATTGAACTTTAACCACAGTTGGAGTCAGGGATGGACCCAACACCCGGCCAGGGGGTGCGGCCACGCGTGCTGGGCTCCGCCGGAATGCTGAAGCAATTTAGGATTGGGAGTACTTCGCCGACAGCTACCTGGTTCAACTTCTTCAATCCCCCAATTAACGTTCTTTTTTTTTTTTCAAATTAGGCCAAATTGGTCCAACCTATCATTTTTTTGTTTTGAAATTGGGCCAATGCGGTCCAACCCAAATCCCATTATCTCTTCAATCAAAATCAATCCCCAAATTCTCAATTTTCACCTTCTCCAATCTCTCGACTTATCGCCCTTGCTGCCGCTTGCTGGTGGGTGAATCGCCATTCGTCCACCACCACTAGTCTAGCCACAACCGTTCGTCACTCCGTCTCCCGCAGCAGACTCAGTCACTCAGCCATTGGTCACACATGCACACCCGCGAGATTTGGTGAAACCGTAAGTCGTTTTTGATTGAGTAGACCATCATTTTTTAAGTTTTTATGAATTATTTTGATCATGTCATATTCGATGTTAAATCATGAAATTTAAGTGCAATGAAATGCAAAAATTTCATGTTTGTTTGACTTCTTTGCTGATTGATAGCCACGTGTACTTGGTTCTTCTATTGAATATGTTTTTGTGGCCTGTGGGGGATTAGTTTTATCATAGTTATTATTGAGTACCAAATGGTTATGGCATTTGTCTTTTCTTGTTTGTTCTTACTCTTGGATTGTTTGCCCCTTTACTGGGTTGATTCTCATGGCTTTGAAGCCCAATGTTTTCATTTCTGGTTTGAGTATTTTAAAGTAGACATTGTCACATTGTTGTTCTTGTGGTTGATCTGTTAATGTATGTGTTGCTTCATGCTTGAATTAAAGCTTTGCTAAGCATTACTGATTTATGTGTTGCACACCTGCTGAACTTCGACGTTGACCGATCAATGTCCACCCGAGTTGAATTTCAATGTTGGGTCCGTCCCTAGTTGGAGTCAGGTCAATGAACTTTCACAATGATTGCGCGTCACCTAACTTCATGGAGCAATCAAGTCATGAATCATGCAATCCCACCCCAACCGTAATACAACTTCTTAAATCTTTACCATATAAATAATTTTTTTGCATTTGTTAATATATCTACAACACCAACCAGTGAAAAATAATGGGTTTCAAAATTTAAAATAATAAATTTTCAAATTTAATCAATAGTAAACTGAGCATAGGTTTTCAGAAAAACCAAAACCTTGAATAATATGATGTAAAACAAGACTCATAAAGTGCTCTGAAAAATTGATTAGACACTAATGGATGAAGAAAAAAAACCTGATATGAAATCCTATAAATAATATCGGTCATTACATTATTTGCACAGGTGGTGCAGGGATTTCAGAATAGACAAGAGTTATCTAATAAAACTTTTGTCACTTTTCCAAAAGAAATTTAATAGATGCATTTATATAATTTGAGGTGATAACAGATGATTTGACGTAAAAGATAAATGTGTTTAAAACAGTCCAATGATGAAATGTCACGTAGCATTATATCAAGTATTATGTTGAGACATTTGATATTGTAGCATAATCCATAAAATAAATGGCGTCATCTTCAAAAAATTATAATTATATAAAAATAAAAATACATTATGATTAGAATATCAGTGAGTAACACTGTAAATATAAATGTTTTAATAAATTTAAGTTATAAACGAAAGTTTTGGCACTAAACAAAGTAATAAAATATATAAACTAAACAATATATATGAAAACTTATATTAGAAAGGAAATAACTCTGAAATAAATAACTTATATGTTGATAATATTATAAATAAAAATATTTCTAGAAATAAAAAGAAATCTTAAGTTTTCTATATAATGTTATAAAAAAAATAAAAATAAAAATAGAAAACTAAACTATCATGGACAACTTCGATAGCTCCCTTTGGTACTCAACAAATGAAGCATTGTTGGTCACTAGAGACAATATCAATTACTACATTACCATCGATAATCACCGACAAATATACATCGGTAATTATTTATCCTTATTTTTTTCCTTGTGAAAATCCTTCTTTTTTTTTTTTCGTTGGAGCCTAAGAAATATATTTATTACTAATTCAAATGCCTTCTATTTGAAAGGAAAAAAAAAAAAAAGCTATGGTATTTAATTGACATTTGTAAGCTTGAAATGGCCCTAGAGACATTTTCCTAAGGTTCTTGCTTGAGATTCCAACCAAACGGATCCAAGATTTGATCCAAGACCGGACTACAAATTTTCAAACCGGGCTAATACGTGAAAAAAAAAACATTTTTACACATGAAAAACTGTTGTCAAAAAAAATAAAAATAAAAATTACCTTACCAAAAAAAAAAAAAAATTGGGCCTTTGTGGGGGGCTACAGCCCCCCCCCCCCCCCCCACATCAAGAAGAATTCAGTTTGGAATATTATTGGAGTTATCAAGTTGAAATTCTATTTTGGAATTTTTTTCAAGAGTTGAAAATTAGTATTGGACTTGAAAAAATAGTTCGGAATAGAGAAAATAACTTGAAATAAAAAAATTATTATTTTGGGCATGGGCGCCACGGCGCTGGCTTCGGAGTTAGAACTTGTACCTGTTCCATTTTTCGCGTTTTAATCTTTTTTTTTTCGTTTTGGATTCGATTTTTTGGCATCATACTTCATCAACAACTTTACTAGAAGGGTTTTGACGTCCCCTACATATTCCCTATAAATATTACGTTTTTTCTATACAATTTTATAATGTGAGAATAGTGTAAGAAAAGAGATTACTAGAATTTTAAGATCAATTGTATATTTCTCCACTATTACTGGTGCAATAAAATCTCCTAATTCATCTACCATATTTTTTTGTCTTCTTTTTATTCTTTTACTTGTGATCAATTACTTCATTATTGTATCATATAACTTCAATATCTCAATCCGGTTATTGATTTCATATCAAGTGACAAGTGATATCGAGTGATACGTGATCTTTGGATTCTCAACAATTGGTATCAGAGATTCTGAGCATAATTAACACAACAAGTGGTATCAAAGCCTAGGTTTAGCAGTTCCGCAAGAGCACAAAGCATGATTTGTTCAATGTTTTTTGTTCGTGATGACTTTCATTAAGTATGAAATTTCGCTTTTGGATCTGAGTACTAGATCTGGGAATTGACAAGATGCCCGCAACTTTAACCGCAGAGGAAAAATTACAGAAGGATAAGAAATTAGTTTCTCACATTCATCTTCATCTATCGAATACCATTCTTCAAGACGTTTTGAAGGCGGGCTCATCAGCTGCTTTATAGTTGAAGTTGGAGCGATTGTGCATGACTAAAAGTTTGACAAGCAAGTTGCATCTCAAACAACGTTTATATTCTCATCGAATGGCAGAAGGAGGATCATTTGAAGATCACCTGACTATATTTAAAGAGATCGTCGCTGATTTGAAAATTTTGGAAGTAAAGTATGATGAAGAAGATTTGGCATTGATCCTATTGTGTTCGTTGCTCGATTCATTCTCTTTATTTAAAGACACGATCTTGTGTAGTCGTGATACTCTCACCATTGAGGAGGTGTATGATGCTTTGTTTTCAAAAGAGAAGATGAAACATCTGGTTTCAAAGGCCAGAGAAGGAGAAGACATGGTTGCTTGTGGTGGTTCTAGATGGGGCAGATCCAATTCTAAGTTCAATAATCAGATTTGTAACTTCTGCAAGAAGAAAGGGCATATGAAGAAGGATTGCTACAAATTGCAGAATAAAGAAAGATTGGTTGCCAATTGATATGAGAAGCAATCAGATATTTCAAGTGAAAAAGACACCGCACTTAACACTGTAAGTGAGTGAGCTCTCTTGGCTATTTCTGACATCGAGTCTAAACTAGAGGATAATTGGATTCTGGATTTAGCGTGTGTGTTTCATATGTGTCCTAATAAGGACTTGTTTACTACATATGAAACTATTTCTAAAGGTATCCTGGTTATAGGAGACAACACACCTGTCGGGTTGCTGGAATTAATACGGTTAGATTGAGGCTATTGGATAGGACAATTAGAACATTTGGTTGGAGTTCGACATGTTCCGAATTTTAAGAAGAATCTCATCTCGTTATCTATCATTGATTCAAATGGTTATAAGTTCTTTGGTGGATGTGGAGTTTTGACGATTTGTAAGGGTGCTCAGGTTGCATTGAATGAGACAGAAATGTCTCAATTATACATCTTGTAGAGTAGTGCAAAATCTAGAAGAATCAATCAACACATGTTCAGTACCATGGTGGACATTCAGTTTGATAAAATATATTTAGAAGCTCGTAAATGGTCGAATTTGAAGAATACTGTTCTGTTGAGTTTAGTAGATATGGATAATGCCGCTTTGCCACTATTACCTATGGTGCCATTGTATTCAATTATTGGGGACAGACCCAATGGAAAAATGTATGTGTATGCTGATTTTGTTGAGCATGCTTTCAACACAGTAGAAGATATACAATCTAACAAGTGGCTTTTTTTAAAAGTATTTATGTTTGATTCTGCTTTGTAGTGTGTTACAGGCTAATTTGGTGAATTTTAAAATCATTGTGAGTTTTTGGGAATTTGAGGTAATTATGTAGATAGTGTTTGAATTCATTGGAAAATGTGGAATATTTTGTGTTTGATTGGAGAAATCAGTTTTGATTATTGTTGAAGAGTCAGTTCCTTACTTGCAGACGGGTTTTTCTTCTCCAGGTGGAGAATATTTTGGAGCTTTGTTCGTTACAGTGGAATTCGCGTCAAGGTAGATATTGTTAGAATTTGGGTGTGACCCAAATTTCTTGTTGAAATAATTAAAGAATTCTAATTGAAGTGCACGTCAAGAAAAATTTAGTTTGGAATGCTATTGGAGTCCTATGTCAAGTTGAAATTCTATTTTGGAAACCCATTGATGAGTGTGTTTACGCACGAATTTTATACCAAATTAACTTAATAATTTGCCTAATTTTTATGGTTATAGAATGTTTTTAATGTGTGCTAGTGTTATTTTGAAAATTCGGTAAAGAGGTAAAAAAGTGAGATGTTGAAGCAAGTCAAGGTGAAAAGAGACAGAAAAATGAAGCCCAAGCGCCATACAAGGAGCGCCCGAGTGCCCAAAAAATGGGAAAAAATCAGCCAGAAAGGCAACGCCCGTGAAACAACGACAGAAAAGCTCCAGTAAGGCATCGCCTGGGTTGCCCGGTACACAAGATGCAGCAAGGCAGCTTATAAGCAACGCCCAAGAGCTGCCTGGATTTCCCATAACGGCGCATAGACGCCGCATTTGGGCCGCAAGAAGCTCAGAAAAGACTCCAATTTGGCCAAGAACATGAGTGAAGTATAAATAGACAAGAAGAGGCACGAATTGGGGGTTCCACACATTGAAAAAAGAGAAATACAACAAGAGATCGAAAAGTCAAATCAAGAAAAGAAATTCATCATGGGATTCAAGTTTAAAGCAAAGATTAGGAACAGAAGAAAACCTTGGTGCAATAGTTGATTCTTTTACATATATTGATTCCATTAATCTGGTGATGTATTCAAATATATTTATTTGTTTGTCCTTTTACATTATATGTAACTAAACTCTAAATTAGGGCAAACAATGCAGTTTTTTGTGATCTTTGATTCTTTATTTTCAAGATTTCTATGGTTTATTCTTTTATATGTTGATTTTGTTATGAGATTAATGCTTTAAATTATTTGACAACTAATTTGATGATTACTTGAGTTTCTTATGAATCGAGATGTGAGTTTGAGGCTAAGAACGTATAACAAAATTCGATAAAGTAGTATAACGTGTAGAGATACATATACTAATTATTACAGTCGTTATAGGAATTCTTAAAATCATAATTCGTTTAACTAAGGGTAATTTGCATAGAGATATAGAATTGAATTAGTTAAATAGGTTTGATGAGAACTTGAGAGGGGTAAATTGAATACTATAGAAGAATTCGACCGAACACTACATTAGGCGAGAATCTTAAATTAGGAATGAAGGTGGTCATTAGATGAACTTATTTTGCCCTACTGTTTATTACTCATTCGAATCTTCATTAAACCAGTGTTTGAAATTTTCTATTATTTTCCATTAGTTCACAAGCAAATAAAAACTATTCACAAATATTATCATTCTTTATTTGTCTTTTATCAAATAAGAGTTAGGAAAAATAGATTAAGACTAAAGTATAGTCATCGTGGGAACGATAATCCAGACTCAAAGGTCCACTATATTACTTGTTACGATATCGTACACTTGCGATATAAAAAACACAACAAGTTTTTTGCGCCATTGTTGTGGACTATTTACAGTTAGTCTTAATTTATTTTATCTTTCACTGTTATTTGATTTGTTTATTTTTTTATTTTGTCTACAAAAAAAGGTGTTCATTGTATGCTCTGTGCCCAAGGCGACAAACTGGAACTGTTTAACTCGGAGATAGAACACACATTTATACGAAGACGCAAGGAACACAAACAAAAACAGCAATATCAAATGGCGGATGATCAAAATATTCTGATTCAAATTCAGCCAATTGGACAAGTTACCGCGAGAGCAGCTGCACCGTCGAATCAACAATAAGAGCGAAGGAAAGTAAACGAAGGGGATTTACCTGTTTCCATGTTGTTGACACCCATAATTGTACCTGCACGCTTGAGTATTGTGTACCCAAATTTTAGAGCGAATAATTTTCAGATAATGGCAGAATTGATTAATCTGATGAGAATACTCTTCAATTCTATTGGTTGTCTTATGAAAATCCGAATACACACATATCCATATTTCTCCGAAATTACCAGAATTTCCATGCTCCAAGTGTTAATGAAGATGCTATCAAATTGCGATTATTTCCATAAGCACTTAGAGATGCTGCATTAGAGTGGTTAGACGCTAAACCTCATGTAAGTATAACTACATGGGAAGACCTTACCATAAAATTTTGCAACTGATTCTTTCCACCGGTTAAAGTAGCTAAACTCAGGCTGGAAATTCAGTCCTTCCAAGTTCCAACAGTAGGATAGAGAAAGCTATCATGAGGCATGGAACATATTCGAGGAATTGATGCGAAAAATGCCAAATCATGGAATTCCAATTGGAAATGAAGTATAGTACTTCTACACCGGACTATCACCGTTGGTGAAATCTCAGGTGGACTCCTCTGCAGGAGGATCAATAATAGGAAAATCAGTTCAACGAACATTAGATCTATTCGAGCTAATTCCCACTACACACTCGATGTTTTCTTCAGAAAGAGTGGTACAACCGAGAGCATCGGGGTGTATGAATTGGATCACACTGCATCTACAAATGCTCAAATAACGGCTTTGACAAAACATGTAGAGTTGTTGGTAAAATCACAGACAAGAAGGGGCACGAATTGTGGGTTCCACACATTACAAAATAGAGAAAAATAACACAAGATTGAAGGAGCGATTCACGAGAAGAAATTCATCACGGATTCAAGTTCAAATCAAAGATTGGAAGCGGAAGAAGATCTTGGTGCAAGAGTTGATTCTTTTCCATATCTATATTTAATAAATCCAGTAATATATTCGAATATGTTTAATTATTTTATATTTTTCATCATGTTTAACTAAATTCTACATTAGGACAAACAATGTAATCTCTTGAGACCCTTAATTCTTTAATTCAACACTTTTGTAGTTTATTCTTCCATATGTTGATTTTATCATAATGGTAATGCTTTGAATTATCTGGTCAATAATTTGATGGTCAATTGAGTTTTTTACGAATCGAGAGGTGAATTTGAGGCTTAGAATGTATAATAAATTCGGTAACGAAATATAATGTGTAGAGATACATATACTAAGTATTGCAATCGTTATAGGAATTCCTAGAACTAAAATTCGTTTAACTAATGGTAATTCGTATAGAGATATGAAATTGAATTAGTTGAATAGGCTCAATGAGAACTCGAAATGGGTAAATTGAATACTATATGAGAATTTGACCGAACATTACATTATTATTTTGGGCAAAAGGCCAGGCGCCGCGACGCCACCTGTACCTATTTCGATTTTTCGCGTTTTTTTCTCCTTTTTCATTTTGAACTCAATTTTTTAGTATTTTATTTCATCAACAACTCTACTATGAGGGTTTGAACATCCCCTACATGTTTCCTATAAATACTAAGTTTTTCTATATAATTTTTTTATGTGAGAATAGTGTGAGAAAAGAGATTACTAGAACTTTAGGATCAATTTTATATTTCCCCATTATTGTTGGTGCGATAAAGTCTCTTAATTCATCTACCATATTTTATTGTCTTCTTTTATTCTTTTACTTGTGATCAAATATTTCATTATTGTGTCATATAACTTTAATATCTCAATCCAATGGTTGGTTTCATATCAAGTAGTATCGAGCGATATGTGATCCTTGAATTCCCAACAATTGGGTATAATTAACACAACAATCTGTAATTATATTCTTCATTAAATTGCTTTTTTAAGATTATTCTTGAAAATGTCCCTTAAAAATTTTGTGTGTTGCCTCAATTTGTTTGATTGTAGGAAAGTACACATGCGACTATAATGAAAGATGTACTAAAACCTGATTTCTATCTATAACAATTAGGGATGACAAAAAAAAAACCCGACAACCCAATACTCGCGGGGCCCTGCCCCGAACGGGGCGGGGATAACCCTCTTAATCGGGTATTCGGGACGGGGATGGGACAATGAATTTTTCCCTAGGGCGGGTTCGGGGTAGGGGACGGGTAACGGGTAACTCACCCCGTTTAATGTTTTTTTTAGAATTCAATACTTTAAATGGAAAATATCACGAAATTTCATTAGTTCTAATAGGAAATGACAATTAAAATTATTTGTCTAAATCTAGTGAATGTGGACAATAAAGATAAATTATCAAAAATTAAAAAAAAAATTAAATGAGTTAGTAAACGGGGCAAGGGCCTCGTACCCCACCCCCACCTTGCCTTAAACGGATAACGGGATGGGGAATTGCCCTGCCCCGTTGTCGTCCATAAGAGAATAACAATAGTGATAATAGATAAACCTCTTGATCAAAAGTCATTCACAAATCCCATCATTAACAATGACAAATCATCTTCAGTTGTTAATATTTATGGCTAAAAAGTACCTTTTTTAGTAGGAAAAATTAGTTTTTGAATATTGACTAATGTGAGAATGTGTGGTGGAAAAGTGATGAAAAGTTTTAGATTTGTGTGCAATATTATTTTATTTGGGGAATGTGTGGTTAAAAGTGAGTACTGTAGAAAATTGAATGGAAAAAAAAAGTAGAAAGAAAGGGGCTCAAACATGGGCTTAAAATAAAAGCTCTCAAACTTTCTCGACTCTTTTTGTTGTGATGTATAAGTTTTCCAAGTTCCAACTTAGATCAAAGTCCAAATTTGGACGGTTAAATAAAGAAAATGAAAATCAAGTGATATAATTATTATATTAGCAATGTGGGAATGATTATTGTGCATAATGGAATATAATATAATTAATGCTCAATGATATAAAACCATGTTTGAATTTCAAATATGAGTCTGTATTTATCAGAAATAAATGTGCTTTAACATTCAAATCATAACATAACAAAACTATAGAAATAAAATAATGAGAGAAAGAGAAATGAAATAACAAAAATTAAAGCTTAAGATTTAAATCGAGGCCAGATTCGTCATCAGTTTGTTGATCGCCATTCACATTTCCTAATCTCAACCGTTGATTATTGCCTTCATTCCCCTTGCTTGTTGATGAATTATGACGATCAAGATCAATAGGGTTATCCCCTAAATCAAGAATTGAACCCTTTCTTTCAAACTTTTCAAGACCAAATCCACCATTGATTTGATTATATGATAAACCCTTCAAATTAGGGTTCAAGAAAAATGACCTAGAAAGTTTCTCATGGCCAAAACGAATGTCATATGGATTATAAGTTCGCTTGTGGATCATGGATTCTGGTCGGACCCCGAGTGATGATCTGTTAAAACTGCCATAAAAAGGGACTTGTGGGATGTTGGAGTAGGGGTAGGGGTAGTATGAATAGGCTGGATAGTGGCCAAAAGGTGTGGCGGCCGCCGCCTCCACCACCCCATGGCGGCGTTTGGCCAGTGCACGCTCCTGTTTATGGGCGTTCTGGTGGCCACCCAGTGCTTGAGAAGTTGAAAACTCCCTCTTGCAAAAGCTGCACGTGAATGTTTTCGTCTCAGAACAACGTTTTGAGCCGTCATTTGATGATTCACTCGCCGGAGAAGAAACTGAGTTTAACGAGTTAAACAGGTTAAGTTCAAGATTGGAGGCTGCTGCACCATTATTATTGTGACTCAACTCATCATTGGCAGCAACTTTGAGATCCAATTCAACACGGGATGTCAACTCGGGTTTTGAATCAGATCCTGCTTCAAATTTCTCCTTCATTTTCGTGTTCTTCTTCTGATCATCATCTGCATATTTTTTGACATGGGCTTGTTCTGATGCAGCAGAAATACTGGAGTCTTCAGAGTGGCATGGATCTTGTCCACGGATTTCCATTGCTAAAGCACAAATGCGTACCTTTTTTTTTTCGATTGGCTTTTCGAGTTTGATTGAAGAAGAATGAGGAGAAGAAGCTTGTTTAAGTAATGGAAAAATTAATGCTGAATCCCTTGAATGTGGAAAGATATCCCATTATGCCTTCATTGCATGGTGTTATATAAGCAAATTAAGAAGACAAACACATGTATTTCTTTGCAAGGTTGACATGCAATAACTTACCAAATATTTAAAACGTAAATATAAAATAAATAGAGACTATACTTTGGTATGTTGGATTCAACCAAATTGGAATAGGTTTAAAGTACACTTCGATTGTCCAATGTAGGCCCTGTTTGTTGGAGATTAAAATCAAAATTTCCAGTAGATTTTGATAAAAGTTAATCGAATGTGTGGTTGAAAAGCTGTAGGTTCATGAAATGTGTGGTTAAAATTAATTGTTGACTTTGACTTGAAATTAAAATCAGATTTTAATTTGTATCAAACAGGGGGCATATTCTATTACTAGTGATGACAGCTACTTAGTATGGAATTTAGGCTTTGATTCTGTCGTGTGATTATGTTAAAAGTCCCAATTTTATTGTATGGTATGGGAAATTAGTAATGTGGTTAGGCTCCTCTTTATTAGGAATAACTATTTATTTACTTCTAATTATAATTGTATCTTTGTCTTGATTAATAGATAGGATATTAATTAGAGGGATGGATCTTAAGGCAATGTTTGTTTTAGATTAAAATCAGATTTTAATTTAAGTCAAAGTTAAACAATCAATATTAACTACATCTTGTATGAGTCTCATAGCTTTTCAATCACACATTTCAAAAAATTCTATCACAATATATTAAAAATCTAATTTTAATTTTCATCAAACACCCTCAAAATACAAGACGAAAATCATATCCCATTTTTCTTTCTTGTGAAAATTTAAAATATTTGGAGCCTAAGAATTGAAATACCTGATTTTATACATATCAATTGTAAAATTATATCGATAAATTAATTTCACTGCACATAAATGGACATCAAACAAGGCTACCAAATTTCTTCTATTTTCATCGATTTTGTTTGAATCGTTATTTTCTTGTGATGCTTTTGTTTGATCCTCATTTTTTCCAAAATGTGTTTTTCTCCATCTTTTTTTCAACCACACATTTTTCAATAAAATAATATTATACACATTCAAAAAACTTCTTATTACATATTTTTATATCAATATACTATTCTAAAATACATTCTTAACCTTTTTAATGAGGCTCAAACAAGCTCTAAGGAGAATCATCTTCTTCTATGGGTTTCTCGATCTCCTTCCTACTTGGTCTCCTACACTTCAAAAGATATCTTTATGTAGAATAAATGAAGTTTGCAGTAAGGGTAAGCTTCCACATATCTATTACTTCAATCCATCTTCTCATATTCGTCTTGTGAGATCATACTTGTTTCGACAACGCCCCTTTAGTACATATGGCCATCATCAAGTACCTATTGAGAAATCTTTGAGCTTGAAAGGGAACTTGGCCAAAGAGAAAGATGACTATGCCTATTTTAAATGGGGTTTTGTTGTCGATTTTATTTTGCAAGTGCACGTATCATTAACAAATAATATATTGATGAGTAAAGTGTCGAATTCACGATGATGACTCATTATAATCTACATATTTTACTTTAATTAGAACAAGCTCTAAATTTAGATTTTAACTGTCCTTTAATCCTCAATTTTTCGTTCATAATTAATTCTTGCATACGGGGGAAATCGATGATCCAATTATTGAATCATCTCTCTTGAGGTCAATCGATAATATACTTATACATGGAACTTATCTTTAATTAACTTACGAACCTATAAATATGCATTAATTCACAAAGATCATCCTATAACAATTTCGTGAAGCATGATGATATCTTTATTTATTATAGGATTCTATATTGTTTGCTGTCGTCTACTGATTTATATCGAATCTCTCGAAACCAATATTAATTAAAAACACGTTCTAATGACGACCAATCACTAAAAAGTAGGAGAATAATGAACAATTAACATGAAAATGAGAATTAAACTAAAAATGAGCAATTAATTAATCTAAGAGTTTATGAGGTTTCTTCGATACACTACCCACAAAGATTTTAACCTATCGTGTCTTGATCACAAAAATATAAGATAAATATCGAAAGCATAACCCGAATAATTTAGAATAAAAATTTATACAACCTTTAATTTTGAAGGGTTGTGTTACATGCAACTTCTCCACTTATATTTTGACACGTCATCATTATGTAAAATACTATAGTTATGTACAAGAATCATTTTCCAATCTTGAATCTCTTCAACGATCCTCGACAACACAGTCTTCTTCTTCAAAATGATCAAAACCTCCAAAAATTTCTTGTAATTTTGCTGTCAAGAATTTGATGATTTTAATATGGAAATCATCCTCTATTTTGTGGTATGGAATCCTCCTTTTTATTGACCTATGTCTGCTCTTTATATAGCAGGCAAGTTGTCCTGAAAGTCGTGCTAATCAAATATTTGCAGTCCCTAATCTTCCAAGTATGTCAATTTAGGACCTTGAACTTTCGATTGTGCCCACAGCAGCCCTCTAACTTTTAATATCTTCGAAATTAGTCCGCCAAAGTTTTGAAAATATTCGAGGTGATCCTCAGAGTCTCCGAACATAGAATTTATTCCCAAAACTTGTCGATTCATCCAGTTTAAGACTTTCAAAGCTTCCAATCAAGTCCAAACTTCTCGGTAGCTCTTCAATTTCATCCCTTTTAGCTACAATTACGCTCCGACACTCTTTCTTTATGCTCAATTCACCTATAAAAATCATGTATGTACTAAACTAAGTAAAATTTTGCTCAAAAATCACATATTAAGTATATTTAAGAGCATATATAAGTGTCAAGATTTTAATTTAAAGGTCAAAAATCGATAAAAAAAAAAAAAGGAGAAAGAAAGAAAAGAAGACTCGAATGCAAAAAGAGCTAAACATTTAAGCACCTTAGAAAAAAATTTCTCCCAATAAACAACTTGACTTTTGAGTCCTGAATGAATCATATCACTTCTTGAACTTTGTTCACTCAAATAAAAATATTTGCTTGCAAACTACTATCACCTTTGCATTTTAACTCTACTTTCTTTTAAACATTTTTTAATCTCTGTTCAGAAGATCTTGTAAGAAAATCATTGAGTTGGATAAAAAGATAAAGGGATAATTGCAACAGAGGCCCCCAAATCTTTCAAATAGTGGCAGACTTTCTCCTAACATTTTAATCGTTACAGTCGTCACTCCAAATCTTTCAAATCGTAATAGTTGAAGCCCCAATGGACGGTTCCGTCCAATATGTCATTAGTTGACCCAAAAAAGGAAAAAAAAATATCTTCTTCATCACCCCCACTCCATCCCACCCCACTCCACTCTTCCCACGTTGTACCCAAAGCAAGCAAAAGCACATTGGGTGATTTGGTGGTGGCTCTTGTCGGCATAACTTTTTTGTCTTGAAACTTATATAAACGATCAAAAGAGAAGATATACAAGCCTAACACTTCCACTAGGTCATTCTTTTTCTCTTCAACTGTACATGATTCTGCATCCCCTGCTCGACGCTGTAAAAAGTTTCCCATTTCTCATCTTTTTGAGGGACATAGTCGAACATTAGTGTGTCCCTTTTGATCTTACTTTTTATTTGTATCAAAATGAGATTGAAATAAAATGGTGAATTGATTCTAGAGGCACCAAGGTTACCAGTGATTGGAAATCTGCTGTAGTTGAAAGAGAAGAAACCCCACAAAACTTTTGCCAAATGGGCTGAGACTTATGGTCCGGTATTTTCGAGATGTTTTCATAATTAGCCTGTAGACTTAGTCTATTTAAGTATTTTTATGGAAATATCTATTTTACCCTTAATGAAATGAATTCTTTTATTGCAAACCATATCCTTCTATTTTAGAGTAAGTTTTGAATTTGTTCTGAATTTCTCCTATTCTGAATTCTAAAATATAAATCAATTCTTTGATCTAATAGATTAGCATAATCTGCAATTTTTTCTTCATATTCTTTTATAAGTTCCATATATTCTTCAGATAACATTTCTGTATTCTCTAGTTGAGATTTAATATTTTTTATTTTTTCTAACACTTGTTCTAACAAATTATATAATCCTTCAATTGTATATCCTGACATTATTGCATATAATGATATCAATATTATGATAAACGATAATTCAAATATCATGAATAATCATAAACATTAATGATCTCTGTGATTCTTTAAGATCTTAAAAAAATTCTTTCAAAATTTAACAAGAAATAGTAGTTTTACCTTAATTTTGATCTGGATATTTATTTTTAGAACCGAGTGACCTTCGGACTTTGAATCTACAAACTGTTCCCTCCAACAGTCTCTTGCCTCAACGGAATCTTTGCTATTTCAGCTTATGGCCCTCACTGTATCGTTCCTAAAGATAAATATCTAGATTTGGATTAAAGAAAAATTGTATTAGTTGTTAAAATAAGAAAGAAATTTCTTCTAAGATCTATCAAGAATCTATGGGAATGGAATTTAGAAATTCATCTTTTTCTATCAATAATCTATGGGAATGGGATTGATATCTTTTGAAATAGATACAATATTTGTAAGATAGAATATTTTGGCTATCTCATAGGTTGAGAGCTCAAGTAGTTTTTCAACTCATTCTGCTTTTATCTTAGTCCAAATGCCTCTATTTATACAACTACATGAAGCTCAATTATTGGCCTTTTACATTATCCCTTATCTCATATTCCATTAATGAAGTTCTATCATTACAATAATATAGCCACTACATAATTATAGTTCTATTATTGTATCGAGCTGTCCACCTTTCCTTCACATCTTCTTTATCTTTATTGTCTTCATATGGAGTGGGCAAGATTCTCTTATAATGGTAGGACATCTTCTATCTCTATCTCTGCTTTATGTCTTTATCTCATTTTTATTTGGGTAGTATGTGGGGCATTCCCTTAATTGGCAATATTCACGTATTGTTAATGGACTTCCATTAATATGATGGATATTAAATTTTTGGATATATATTCTTTTAAAATTTCAGATTTTTCTTTTTCATTGTTTGTCAAAAGTGTCCATCCTTCATATGGCACAGGCATGTGAATTCTTTTTCATATCAGTTCTTTACAATGTTGTAAAGAACATTCATCCATAGAACTCTTCGGGACTTTATCCATGATCTATTGATATTTGGCAATAGCTTTTTATTTCTGCCAACTTATATTTGAAAATTTCTTCCAACATGTCCAATTGTGATTAAATGTTCAGCAGGGTAAAATATCATTCCATCAAATTCAAGACTGATTGAATAGAGTTTGATATATACCAATCTACCTTGAGCAAATTTTGATATTTTGGATTTAAATATGTTATCAAAATTTTCAATTTCCTTTAGATATTTTCCAGGATATATGAGATCTAAGAATCCATAATCTGCTGCTGATTTGACCATAAAGGGGTCTGCATCATTGGTAATAATCAATTTTGGGTAAACGTGATCTCCAAAAGAGATGAAATATGAATAGTTTTCTTCCAGTTCATAAACTATCTTTGGCAAACGATCTATATTCTTCTTCATTTTTTGATAAAGGGGTGTTATCATCTTCATCAACTCTTATCCTGATAATCTTTGTATGTTCATCATTATTTTTTATGGTCATCTTTCGGGAACTTGGCGTATCTCTTTTGATTTTACTAGGTCCACTGATGCTTCCTTGTTGTGTACCCGTTTGTATTTTTGATTCCCTATTCGGTATTTAACGACTCGAATTATGAAGTAATATCATCAATTCTGTCACTCAATTCATTGGTATATTTGAAATGAGAAACAGAGATTTCTACCAACAATTTAACGTTTTGCTGAAGTAGTTCTGCCATTTGCTCAATTCCTTCTTTGATATCTTCAGATTCCTCTTTGAGGAATTCCTTTCATCGTTTGACTTCTATCAATGTATTTTTGATATCATTTATTTCTTTGATATCATTTATTTCCAAATTCGATATTCCTACTTAGGAAGTCTGCAAGATAATTGTTAACACCTTTAATATGAATAATATCAAAATTATAAAATGACAAATATGCTTGTCATCTATACAGTCTTCTATATTGAGATTCCATTGGAAGTTTATTCTTAATTAATCCTATAACATTAGAGTTGTCAGTTTCAAATATAAATTTTTTAGATAATAAAAATAATGAAAACTTTTTTATTCCTCTAAAATTTGCTAATAATTCGTTTTCATGAGTAGTATAATTTATTTTTGCTTGGTTAAAAGTGTCACTTGAATATCTGCAAATTTCATTCAAATCTGTTTTTAGTATAGTTGCCCAATATTTATCCTTATCGGAAGCATTAGTATTAACAACCAAATTATCTTTTTCATCCGACAATTTTAATTTTGATAGATTTTTACATTCTTCTTTTAATGATTTAACTATTTTCGTGTGTTCTTCACTTCATCCTCTAGTATTTATTTTTCTAAGTAGAACTTGTATTTTTTGTCTCTTTTTTGAAAGATTTTCAATAAATCTTTCTGCATAATTTAAACATCTTAGGAACTTTTGTATCTGTTTTTTATTCTAATTTATTTGGAAAACTTTCTATCTTTTTAGATATATGGGTTTGCAGTTTTATTCCTCTTTTATATATTGATAATCCAAGAAAATCAATTCTTTGTTTTTCTATGATAACTTTCTTTTTTGAAATGACAATTCCTTCCTTTTTGCATTCATTAATGAATTGTATCAAATGATTTCTATGTTCTTCTTTAGTGTTGGAGCAGATCAATATATCATCAACATATACAATTAAAAATTAATTAAACTTTTTAAATATGTTATCCATTTTTCTTTGATATATCTGTGGTGCATTTTTTTAAACCAAAAGACATTACTAACCATTCATATTTACCTTGAGGTGTACTAAATGTAGTATATTGTATACTATCTTCTTCTATCTTAACTTGCCAAAAGCCGAATTTACAATCAAACTTATAATAATATTGTTTTCTTTTTGCAAGATTTATTAAAACTTCTTTATTTGGTAAAAAGTATCCATCAAATTTAGTATATTTGTTTAATTCTTTATAATTGATTACCATTTTAGCTTTTCCTCTAACTTGCTCAGAATGTTTCATAACCATAAAAACTGGACTACTATGGGGTCCATTACTAGGTCTAATAAGTTTTTATTCTAGTAGTTTTTTTATTTAGATTTTGAATTCTTGTGTATCTTATATATTATACATTATTAGTCTAACTCTAATTATAACATTTTCTGTTAGTTCTATCTTAGTTTTAGGATAGTACGGTTTCCAAAATAACTAAATATTTTATTTATTATGACTTGTTTACTTCTAAGTATTATATTGACTTTATCAGCACTATTAATTATTTGGGTACTTTCTCCTGTTGCTCCTGTTATTTTTATTCCATGATTTTATTAAGAAACTTTTGAATATTGTTATATCACTTCATGTATCTATCAAACCACAAGTTGTTATATTTGTTTCTACTATGGTAACTTGTATATATATTGCTAATGAAAAACTTATTTGGTTATTCATTTACTTTTTTTCACATAATATAGTTTGACCATTATGTGTAATATATAGTCCTTCTCTTTTTATACTATAATCTTCTAATCTATTTAGAAAACTCATTCCTAATAATATATGAGGACTTATATTCATATTATTGTCTATAAAGCATGGTACTACAATATTAATTCCTCATATTTTTATTAGTACCTTGGCTTTTAATTCTGTAGTATGTATTTGTTCATTAAAATTTACGTATCTATATGGTTCAATCTTATGAATTGTTAATCCTTTATTTCTAATTGAAGCTATATGACATTCACTTGCTCCTGTATCTATTAGTATATTTGGTCCTTTAATATGCTCTCTTTCATTATGATATTCTCTTTCTATCTTCATATTTCCAGCATTTCTATGAAACTTAATTTCTTTTATATTACTAGTTCCTTCTAACCGTTTTTTAGGTAATATAAGGCTTGTTGATCTTTTAATTAATCTTTTATCTCTAAATATTATTTTATCATAATAATCATACTCCTTTGATTCTGTTATTTCAGGTTTTTCTTTAATTATACTAAGTTCATATTCTTCGAGTATTAGATTTATTTGTTTTCTTGGTTCTACTATTTTACTAATGCCTTTACATTCCTTGTGAACTTCTATTTATGGGTTTTTAGAATAGATATTTCCATAATTGGAATTGGTAAATGTGTACAAGACTCTATATTGTATAGTCATAATTTGATCTCCTGGTTCCATTATATCATTTCTATGCAACTTGAAATGTAGTCTTAAGATTTCATTTAAGTTTTTATCTTTTAATGAGACATAATATTTTGGATAACAAGTAAATATTAATTTTTGGTATGCTAAGTTTCATTCTATAGTTCTCAAATGACTATCTTTCAAATTTATTATTCTTCCATCATGTAAACTTGCTGTTAAAAGGAATTTATTCATTCTCTAAATAAAGATTTAAACGTTATTTGTATTCCCACTAAATATACATATTGAGTCTTTTCACTTTGTTTTTTTAATAATTTTTTTTAATAATTCATCTACTATATTTATTATTAAGAGATTTAATTTATGTGTTCATTGAATTGTTCTAACATCTATAATTTTCTTAATCTTATGATATTCATTTATCGCTATTCTTTCTCTTTTAAATATTCTATCTAAAACTTCTCCTTTTCCTATTTTTAAAGCTAGAGATAATTTTTGCATTTTCTTGAATATGTTATTATCAAATGTTAATTTTAATCTATAACCATCTATTCCTTCATATTCTTGTTTATCTATATTGCCACTCTCTATTTTTTCAATTTCTCTATTCAAATTCTAATATATTATCTTCTGAATCTGTTTCACTTATATATACTTCTTGATCATAATATTGTTCAATATCCGATATTTCACTGAGCTCATCTTCTATTTATAAATATTCCTTTGTAATATTTTAACTTTTTTATTGTTACAATCAAGGCTTATATGTCATATTTCTCCACAATTCCAATATTTATATTGACTTTTATTCTTTTTATAAGGTTTATTCCTTTATTGTTTATCTGGATTATATATTCTCTATAATACATTCTTCTAAGTTTTATATATTTTTTCCTAAATTTTTTGAATTTTTGAAACTTTCTATTTTTGTATTTTCTCTTACTATGTTTCCTTTCAATATTACATCCTCATTGTGTAAGTTTTTTCATATTTTCACAATATATTCTAGTTAATTTACTTGATTTTTTCAATAATTGTCCTTGTTGATATATATATATATATATATGCAAGTGTTTCAAATGAAATTTTTATTCTTGATCCTAAAGATCTATGTATTTCAGTATTATCTTTAATATATTTTTCAAATTTTATTTTAAAATATATTCCACATGAACCTGGTAATTTACTATAATACATATCTTTGTATACATCTTGGTTTTCATTACTATAAAACTGAATATAATAATATTCTATAAATTCACAAGTATATTTTTTAATTTTACACATATCACATATTGTTAAATTTATTAATTTCATTCTAACATTATCTTTTTCTTTAATTGCTTCTTCTTTAGCATTTCTTATCCAATTTTCTCCTAAAAATTCATCTGCAATATAATATACTATTCTTTCTATAATTTCTTTATCTGATTTTATTATTTCTGTTTGCACGTTTTTATTAATATTTTTATTAGTATTTTTAGTACTCCAATAAATTCTCGTATTGATATTTTTATCTTTTCTTTGATTGACTCATGTAACACGTCATGTATTCCGTATCTTTACAATCTTTTATTACTTTATCAAACCCTTGTTTTGTAATTTCATCATTTGTTAATTCTTTTGATTTTTCGAAATAATTTGTTTTTTCCTTATATTTTTCTTGTTTTAATTTTAATATTTGCTTTCTTTTGAGATCCTGTTAGATCTTCGGGAGTTAATAATTCATCTAGTATTTGATGATTTATTGTTTTTGATTTTTTCCATAAGTTCTGCTAACTTAGTTTCCATAAAATTTTATATTAATAGAGTCTGTTTTTATGATGATTCAAATATTTCATAATGATATAGAGTATTTTCAAATTCTTCCATAACACACACACACACACAAATATATATATATATATATATATATAGTTTCCATGATCTTTATGACTCTGATACCAATTATTGAGATGCTACTTGGAGCGAACAAAAATCAAATAAATCTTAAATCTAATTTATTTTCAAACAGTCGTATATTCTATGTATCTTTTTAATTTGTCAAGATCTAATATATTATTAGTTATGGATATATAAAATCTTAAAGTTAAATTAAATCTTAATTTCTTATATTCTTGTTGTAATCTATTTATGACTGGTCTTCTCATTTATAGGTTTTTAAGTAGTTCTTCAAAATCTAATAATGTTTGAGTATTTATAATATCAAGATCTGTTATTATGTCTATATTTGGTTCAAAATGTATATTATATTTTGAGATATTCTTTATTCTTTTTCCTAATTTATCTATAATATCATATATATCTTTTATGATTACAGATCTTACAATTCCTCTAGCAAAATTTTCTATTAGATTTTCTTTAAAACATTTTAATATTTCTTGATATGCAAATAATTGTTCTTGATATCCTATCTTATCAATTTCGTTTTCGAATTCAATTTCATTTTTATTTTTCACAATTGTTTTAATCTTGTATGGACCTCTTTTAGTTCTAGGTTTTTTCATCTTATAATTCTTATCGGTCATAGTTTTAAAGTTAATTTGAGAAAATATTATAATTCTGAGATTAAAATAATTCTTTAGGACGTAATTGCTCTTTTCTTTATACTATAAAAACTTAGTTGTAAATTCTTTATTTATGAGTATTTTTGGTAGTTTACTACCTTTGAATGATCAAAGGCCATACCTTTATTTAGGCCATTTGCGTGTATTTCCCGGTATTTTCTACGAGAAGAAGATAGATTTTCCTTTTTCCTTTTTTGGATTTTTTATTTAAGTTTTAATTATTTTATGGAAAAATATTAAATTACTATTTTGCCCTTTTAAAATTGATTAAAATGTCGTCCAAATTAATATTTTTGGTCAACTAACGACATATTGGATGAAAACCGTCCATTGGGATCTCGCTGTTACAATTCGAAAGGTTTGGAATGATGACTGTAACAATTGAAATGTTTAAAAAATACTACCACTGTTTAAAATATTTGGGATCTCAACTACAATTATCCTCAAGATAAACTTGACTCTCAATCTTAAAATAAAAAAAAGTAAAAATAAATTGATACAACAAGAAAAAGGAAACATAGTCATTCCCTTACCCACATACCCAAGATTCCACCCTCACAAAACGAAGTTTAATTTATTTCATCACGACCATCGAACTTAATAGGGTAAATAGCATTGGTGGTCCCTAAGCTTTGAACAATTTGACGATGGAATCCGAACCCTTTGATTTCTTATACTCAAAAATTACAAAGCTTTCAAATGTCTGCACTTGATTTGAGATTTTGAATGTTAGAAATGAAATGTTTGAGATCCATCGCCAAAAGGTTAGAGGCCCATATAGCTCGGTACTATTTATCCAAACTTTATATAACATAATTTAAAGTTACTACTAACTATAGCTAAATATAGAGGTGGCAATGAGCCGAGTCGAGTCGGCTCGGCTTGTTGCCCTACGAGCCGAGCTCGTGGCTCGTTACAAAACGAGCTGAGCGGCTCGGCTCGTGAGATTTGATTTTTTTTTAATTGTCCTTATATGAAAAAAAATAAAAATAAAAAAAATAAAAATTGGACGAGCCGCTCGGCTCGTGCTCGGGCTCGTTTTTTTACGAGTCCGAGTGGCTCGTGGGTCGCTACAGTACGAGCCGAGCGGGCGAGCCGACGAACTACTCGACTCGATTGCCACCACTAGCTAAATAGTTACCTCGTAATAAAAAGACGGTTGAGAATCGACAATGCTATTATCCTTTATTTATTAGTCATGTTTGATAGAAATTAAAATAAGAATTTTAGTAAGTTTTTTAATAAAAATTAATTAATTATATAATTAAAAAATGGTAAACGTTGATTAAAATTAATTATTCACTTTAAAAATCCACTACTTGTCCATTTCCATGTTCGAAGGAACAAAACTCAAATCTGAGCGTCGATCCTGGGAATAAACTATCAAATGGCACTGCTTCCATCGAGGGGAGTGGTGATTTCAGTCCCAGTTCTCGTACTATCTGTTGCTGCCGCCACAATTTTCCTATTCTTCCTCCTCTCCTCCCTATCCTTCTCCCCTCCGCCGTGTACTTGCCCTATTCCCGCCCCCTCATCCACCAGCACCGGTAGCTCCGCCGCCGACAGTAATATTGTAAGATTTGGAGTTCGGATCTCGGCTTCAGCAGAAGATATAGAATGGGTGAAGAGTCAGATCGAAGCCAATGGGTTGCATATGCAACAGAATGTGCTGCGTAAAGGCATTAATCCTCGCACTCGACAACAGCAGCTGCAAGATCTCCAGCAGTAAGACAATTCCCCTCCCCTTTGACCCTCACGCACAAACAAATACTTTGATGATGACAGAAACCGAAGTTCTAGACTATCAGTATTTTGGAATTAATCAAAGAAAAGAACAATTGAACGTGAAGAAGCCAATTTAGGAAAAACTTCGTTAGCATTTCTAGTAATGTTTATCGTTCTTTGTTATTACTAGTCTCCATTTCATCTTGTTTCTGAAGATTTAGCCATTTGCTGGACCTCTGGAAATTACTGATTCTTTTAATTCAATTTAAACAAAATCAGTTGCATTAAAATATGATCTTGCATTTCAGATGCCAAATTAGTTAATGAATTTCTGGTCTTTATCTCTGCTCATTTTCGGTGAAAAGATACTCTTCCAGCACTCGGTGTCATCCATCTGGCAAATTCTACAATGTGATTTTGTTCATGTAAAATCATTAAGCATTATGGAAATTAAGCGTCCTGTTTTGATGATATGCTATGAACACCGTCAAATTTGTGGAGAATCTCTCAATATACATAGAAGGAAGAAGAAAACAAGATTATGAGTTTATGTAAATGGATCACGTTCATTGCATCTCATCTAACTTGTGATATGCCAGGAATATCAACCATTATGTAGTCATCTTTACTTCAAAATTATATTTCGTATGGTATGAGGTGGAGGTTCTACTGATGATGACAATCCTAGGTATTCATTAAAGAAAACGAAATTGGAAGGAAATCTAATGTTGATAGTTTTTGGTACTAGAGTAATTGTGGAGTCCACAATGCTCTCTCTGCCACCACACCATTTGGGAATAGAAGTGCTTGCTAGTGCTCTAGACTAATGGAATGTGATCATACTGCTTTAGATTAGTTGTATGTGCTCTCCTTGTACTGGAGTACGATTGAATAAAATAGTACTCTTCAAATGAATAAAACAATTTTCAATTGATAACATCATCTGATCCTACTTAACTCCTAAACAGTGTTGATATAACTTAAAAATCTTTTTTCTGGATATGCTCTTATGTGGTTGGGAAAATTCTCTCAAATGTCGTCCAAGGACTGCATGATCTACTATGTGGTTTCTGTTTCTACTATAATGCATTAAGATAAAAGTTGGTTACAGAAAATTACTGCAACTTCAACTGGTTTCCAAATAGCACAGCTGGGGAAACATGGAAAGGGCAATATCTAGAGGAATCCATTGTTCATTGTTCATTTTTATTTATTTTTAATCTTTAATCCTTCTCTATTTTTCCCACTCTTACTTGTCAGTGCTTATTGCTGAACTATAGTAATTATAAACAAGTTTTACCATATTTTCAGGTTTAAAGGCATATCACACTACGAAGGAGAAGAAGCAAACAACCACACTGCTCTGCCTTGTCCAGGCGAACTACTTGTAGAAGAACACCATAGCAATTATGGAGAACCCTGGGCAGGGGGGCGAGATGTATTTGAGTTTCTTGCAGAGTCTGCCCATCTAACACCAAACTCAAAAGTTCTTGAGATTGGATGTGGCACACTGCGTGTTGGCTTGCATTTTATACGATACTTGAACCCAGAGCATTTCCATTGTTTAGAGAGAGATGAGCTATCTCTGATGGCTGCACTTAGGTATGAGCTGCCATCCCAAGGCTTGTTGTACAAGCGCCCTCTGATTGTAAAAGGTGAAGATATGAATTTTAGTAAGTTTGGAGATAGACCCATATACAGTTTGATATATGCAAGTGCTGTGTTTCTTCATATGCCCGACAAGCTTGTTTGGATTGGATTAGAGAAGTTAACGGGCAGACTGAAACCTTTAGAAGGTCGGATTTTTGTTTCACATAATATAAAGTTTTGTTCACGTTTGGGAGGAGAAGAATGCACGAAAAGGCTAAATCATCTAGGGCTTGAATATCTTAGAAAGCACACGCATGATAGTTTGCTTTTCAACCACTATGAGATCTGGTTTGAGTTCAGGCGATTTAAGGCCTAAAACATGGAAAAGAGAATCATTTGTGGACTTCTTACTCTAATTTGTAGCGTGCAACCAACTTCCTTGGACACCCAACTAGGAACTACCTCATTCTGTAATTAGCTTCATACAGAACCAGAAAGTTGCATGCACCATCAGTATTTGCAAGCCGGTGGGACTTGCCCTGTGTTTTTGAGAGGGCAGAGCCCTGCTCAATGTGAGCTAATCAGAAGTGTTACAAGGGGCAAGTACCAATTACAACATGCTTTTGTACTTGCATTGCATTTAGTTTCATTATATTCACCTTCTATTTTGAGCTAATCAGTAAATGTTGTTAAGATATACTTTCACGACGATCTTCAAGTTTGTTGTTCATCAATGTCTTGACTTAAGGATTTGGTTCTTTGCAATTCTTTGCTATATGATTGTTTCTCCATGTAGCAGTAGTAGTTGTCAATATGATTAAAATCGCAAATCATTCTTATCTTGGCAAAATAGAAGAGAAAATCGTTCCAGAGTTCTTATAACAATATCGTGAAAAGTACAAGAAGCAACTATATATCTACAGTGACATAAGCAAGAAAAAACTTTGCTCAACTTATGGTCCGTTTTGAACATATTTGAATACGGAAGTTCTTGTTTGATACCAATAAGTTTGGGGAAATGAGTTGGAATGGCCATCACAAAGAAGTTTTTGTGTAGATGGCCTTTGACCAAATTTTTTAAAAAGAAAAAAGAATTAATTATTTAAAAATTGCAAATATCTATTTTACCCTCCTTTGTATAACCAAGTAAATGAGGAAATTTTTTTTTTTAAAGGTTCTAAGATTTGAACCCTTAACCTCAATGAAAGTAAAATGCTCCCCACACCATTAGGACATTGAACAATTTTGATAATTATTTTGCAATAACCTATATATATATCTTGACAAATCAAATTCAAATTTACAAGGTCCAAGGATTTGAACCTTCAACCTTTAAGAAAAAGTTTTTTTAAATGTGATCCTCACCACTAGGGTATTGAACAATATTGCTAATATTTTTGCAATAACCTATATATATATCTTAACAAATTATATTCAAATTTACAAAGTCCAAGGATTTGAACCTTCAACCTTTAACAAAAATGATTCTTTTCACACCATTAAAACATTGAACAATATTTTTTATTTTAATGCAATAACATATATATAACCTTATATTTCTGAATATCTTGAAAAATTATAGTCAAATATTTCACTTTATTTTATATACGTATTATGTATTAAAAGATTAATTTTAATTAAGATGAATTGAATGTCTACAAAATTTATGATTTCGAAATATATAAATAATTAGTGATAATTAACTTAAAATCTTTAATTTGATTTCAAATAATATTTTTAAGTAATCATCCACCGGTTCAACCATTAATTTTTTTTATTGTTTCCCCTTATCCCCACGTAAACTTTTTACGACGTGCAATATATACTTTTTATATACCTTACAAAATATAATTGTTGTTTTATATATCTTAAAACGATATATATGTCATTTTAATTAAAATTAAAATTGAAATGATATCAATATCGTCAAAATTGTACTGAAACGATAATGACATCGTTATGTGTCAAATTTACGAAATAACATAACAACTTTCGTATCGTAGTAGTTAATGACATCGTTTTTAATAGAAATGAAAATGACATCGTTTTTAACAGAAATGATATAATTATCGTTTTATATAAACTAAAATGATATATATGTCGTTTTAGTTATGATTTAAGTTGAAACGATATCAATGTCGTCAAAATTATATTGAAACGATATGGATATCGTTATGTATCAAATCCACAAAATAACATAACGACGTTCCAGTTCAAATAATAACTACAACGATATATATATCGTTTCTTTTCATGAAAAACGATAATTATATCGTTTTGGCTAAAAATAACGATTCGATCGTCCACAACCACACAACAAGCCTTCAACATACGTACGTCGATCGAAAAAGGTCATCAAGTGGGTTGATGTTTTTCGAATGACTTAGAAAGAACTAACGAAAATACTTTCTTTCTATTGGAATAGTTCGAAAGTTGTATGTAGTCACGAGAACACAAATACTATCATAGTTTCTTTTGAGTGAGATCGAAATCACTTGATGACCAATTTCGATCATCCTACATATGTCGAATGCATGTCGAGTTGTCGTGGACAATCGAATCGTCGTTTTTTTAGCAAAAACGATATAATTATCATTTTATTTAAACTAAAACGATATATGTATCGTTTTAGTTATGATTTAAACTGAAACGATATTAATGTCGTCAAAATTGTACTGAAACGATATGGACATCGTTATGTATCAAATCCACAAAATAACATAACGAAGTCCATATCGTTCCAGTACAAATTTGACGAGTTTGAAATCGTTCCAGTTTAAATAATAACTACAACGACATAGATATCGTTTCTTTTCATGAAAAACGATAATTATATCGTTTTGGCTAAAAATAACGATTCGATCGTCCACGACCACCCAACATACCTTCAACATACGTACGACGATCGAAAAAGGTCATCAGGTGGGTTGATGTCACTCGAATAACTTAGAAAGATCGAACGAGGATACTTTCTTTCTATTGGAATAGTTCGAAGGTTGTATATAGTCATAAGAATACAAATATCACCATAGTTTCTTTTGAGTGAGATCAAACACACTTGATGATCAATTTCAATCATCATACGTATGTCAAATGCATGTCGGGTTGTCGTGTACATCGAATCGTCGTTTTTAACCAAAACGATATAATTATCGTTTTATTTAAACTAAAACGATATATGTATCGTTTTAGTTATGATTTAAACTGAAACGATATCAATGTCGTCAACATTGTACTGAAACGATATGGACATTGTTATGTATCAAATCCACAAAATAATATAACGACGTCCATATCGTTTCAGTACAAATTTGACGAGTTTGAAATCGTTCCAGTTCAAATAATAACTACAACGACATAGATATCGTTTCTTTTAATGAAAAACGATAACTATATCGTTTTGGCTAAAAATAACGATTCGATCGTCCACGACCACCCAACATACCTTCAACATACGTACGACGATCGAAAAAGGTCATCAGGTGGGTTGATGTCACTCGAATAACTTAGAAAGATCGAACGAGGATACTTTCTTTCTATTGGAATAGTTCGAAAGTTGTATATAGTCATAAGAATACAAATATCACCATAGTTTCTTTTGAGTGAGATCAAACACACTTGATGATCAATTTCAATCATCATACGTATATCAAATGCATGTCGGGTTGTCGTGTACATCGAATCGTCGTTTTTAGCCAAAACGATATAATTATCGTTTTATTTAAACTAAAACGATATATGTATCGTTTTAGTTATGATTTAAACTGAAACGATATCAATGTCGTCGATATTGTACTGAAACGATATGAACATTGTTATGTATCAAATCCACAAAATAATATAACGACGTCTATATCGTTTCAGTACAAATTTGACGAGTTTGAAATCGTTCCAGTTCAAATAATAACTATAACGACATAGATATCGTTTCGTTTAATGAAAAACGATAACTATATCGTTTTGGCTAAAAATAACGATTCGATCGTCCACGACCACCCAACATACCTTCAACATACGTACGACGATCGAAAAAGGTCATCAGGTGGGTTGATGTCACTCGAATGACTTAGAAAGATCGAACGAGGATACTTTCTTTCTATTAGAATAGTTCGAAAGTTGTATATAGTCATAAGAATACAAATATCGCCATAGTTTCTTTTGAGTGAGATCAAACACACTTGATGATTAATTTCGATCATCCTACGTATGTCGAACGCATGTCGGGTTGTCATGTACATCGAATCGTCGTTTTTAGCCAAAACGATATAATTATCGTTGTATATGAACTAAAACGATATATGTATCGTTTTAGTTATGATTTAAACTGAAACGATATCAATGTCGTCAAAATTGTATTGAAACGATATGGATATCGTTATGTATCAAATCCATAAAATAACATAACGACGTCAATATCGTTTCAGTACAAATTTGACGAGTTTATAACAACATCGATATCGTTTCTTTTCATGAAAAACGACAATTATATCGTTTTGGCTAGAAATAACGATTCGATCGTCTACAACCACACATCATGCCTTCAACATACATAGGAAGATCGAAAAAGGTCATCAAGTGGGTTGATGTAGCACTCACATGGCTCAGAAAGAGCGAACGGAAATACTTTCTTTCTATCAACATAATTCAAAGGTGATAGAGAATTATAGAAACACAAATGTTCCCCTAATTTCTTGGAGTGAGATTAAACTCACCCGATGACCTATTTTTGTTGTCTTACATACGAAGAATGTATGTTAAGTGGTCATGGATGATCGAATTGTCCTTTTTTAGGTATAACGATATAATTCTCGTTTTCTGTAAATAGAAACAATACCGATGTCGTTCTAGTTATTATTTGAATTGCAACGATTTCAAACTCGTCAAATTTGTACTGAAACGATATGAATCTCGTTACTTTATTTCATGGGTTTGACACTATAACGACATCATCGTTGTTTCATATAAGAAGAAATGACATATATGTCGTTCTAGTTACGATTTTGACTGAAACGAGTTCCAACTCGCCAATTTGTACTAAAACGATATGAATGTCGTTACTTTGTTTCGTGGGTTTGACACTACAACGACATATTTGTCGTTTTATATGGGAAGAAACGACATTTATATGTCGTTCTAGTTACGATGTTGACTGAAATGAGTTCCAACTCGACAAATTTATACTGAAACGATATGAACGTCGTTACTTTGTTACGAGAACGATTTCATGAAAACGATATTGAAGTCGTTTTTTATTACAGGAACGATGTCCATATCGTTACAAAAATTAGCGTGTATTTTATACTGAAACGATATCCAAGTCGTTTTTTGTTTGTTATGAGAACGATTTCTATATCGTTACGAAGATCAGTGAAGCAGTGTGTATTTCGTACGGAAACGATATTGAAGTCGTTTTTTATTACAGGAACGATGTCATATCGTTACGAAAATCAACATGTATTTCATACTGAAACGATATTCAGGTCGTTTTTTTGTTACGGGAACGATATCAATATCGTTACGAATATCAGTGCAGTGTCTTTTTAAATACAAGGATATTTTAGTAATTTACAAATTGTGTTTTCTTTTTATTTGTATCTTGAGGCCATCTAACTAAAAAACTTAGTTGGTGGACTTTTTAAACTAAAACTTAGTTTGACTAGGCCCATTAAATGAACTCCCCAATAAGTTTTATGGACAAAACCACAAGTTTACTAGACGAGCCCTTTATCTACAAGAACGATTTGATTGTTACAAGTGGCAACTCTTTTTAAAAAAATATTAATGAAATTATATAAAAAATCAAATGATTTATTTTGAAGTTATTTTCCTTTGACAGAGAAAAAATAAAAAATAAAAATACAACCAAAATGAAAAATTACTTATTTGGAAGTTCCAAGTTAATTGTTAAAAGGATCCGCCGCGCCGTCGCAGCACACAACTATACAAATTGGAATCTGATTCATTTTCACCATCTTCAGCCGCCGCCTCGAGTGCTCAAAACCAGATAGGTTTATTACTAGTACTAAATCGATACTTAATATATATGTATCTATAGTCTATACAAATGCTGCTTTCGCGGCGGGTTGTGTTCTTGTTTAGAGGCTCAGCCGTCAGTCACCACATTCCATCAAAACACCGTTGGATATCGTCAACGTCACCTCTCAACTCCTCATGGATGGAGAAGGTCAAAGGAGTCTTCACCGGCCAAAAGACTGCTTCTGATACGGCCACCCCCACGGCAGAGTCATTCACCTTGCTCCGTATGTCTTTCCCACTCTCACTTCTTATTCTTGTACATACTTGTAAGACACGCGTATTGGTGTTAATATAGTCAAATTGATATTTATGTGGGACTTTCTTCTTCCTTTCCATTTGTGTGTGTGGTTGGGTTGTAAATAATAATAGGGTTTGCGGAGGAGTTGAGCAAAGCGAGGAAGATGGGGACTTTGAAGCAATATATAGTGGGGAGGAGTAGTGAGGCTACATTTGCTGATGCCTTCGAGAAGCAAGAGGCCATTATTAGATACCTTGGGGGATTCGATCCTACTGGAGAGGTTGGTTCCCGTGATTCCTTCCTTTCTCTTGTTGTTCGCATTTAAAAAACAAAAAAAAGTATCATGTATGCATATTCGTGTGTTCTATATCATTTATATAGTCCTTGCAGTAAAATTAAATGAAATTGCCCCCATCTAATATAAAAAGTTTTCTTAGGAAACATTTGTGTTAGTACGTGGATGTTTGCTCAATTCAATTGCAATGAACTTCGTAGTGCGTAGTCCATTCTGACTTGCATTGCTAACCTCAGCCATTATTCTAGCCTTGGATTTCCTGTATGCAATTGGGGCATTAGAATTTCCACAACACTAATTCAAATGAGAGTAGTACTCTTCCTATCTCCATTTCCAAGACCCTACTTCCATGCCACTGATTGTGGTGCCTTGGAAACTGGCGTCTAGCAGCAGATTTGCAGGATGTTTATACAATGATCTAACAAATGAAAGTCATCATTTAATGTGTACAATCTAGGCAATACATAAAAGGATTACATGTTCACATTTTAGAATTGAATTTTTCCCTTATAAGACTAGTTATAGCTGTATGCTGCAGCAAGTGCACTAAGTATGCTTGCCTTAGGCATGGTAATATGTGACTGCATTATATGTGGTTGATACCTTGCAGCATTGGCTGACTAGAGTAGGTCGTAGGCTGAACATCAGTTGGTGTTTGTGTGCATGACGGCCTGAACTGATATTCAACCATGGGCTTTTGATCAAGTTGTAGGTGATAGTTGCAAGGTGCAACCATGGTGTGTATTCTTCCTAAGACATATATTCTGATATTCAACCATGGGCTTTGGATCTAAGTTGTAGGTGATAGTTGCAAGGTGCAACCATGGTGTGTATTCTTCCTAAGACATATATTCTGCATTGAGGGCAATGACATGTTCTACTGTTTCTGATATTGGGGTTGAGTGAAATGCTCTGGGAGTGTCTGTAAGGCCTTGTAGCTAGGGAGCTGATGCTTTGGCATAATGCAGGCTAGGTATTTCGGGTTTGAAGTGCCAAAATACACTAATGTATTGAGCTTGGGCTACATTAAACAGTATTTGTTTTGCAAAATTTATTTAGATGCCTGAGTTGCGATGTAGAGCAACTGAATGATTCATGTAAATTTGTGTTTTTGGAGTTGGATAGGCTGACTACTTTGAGTGAAAACCAAGTTGTACAGGGTGGAGAAAACAAATGAAGATTTAGCCCCTGTGGTGGTATATAAACTCGTCTTTGTAGGTCATGATTACACTGCTGCTGTGGTAAGGCTGGCTAATTGTCGGCTTCTTTGTTGCATGATCTTGTAAGAGCAAAGGATTGAGAGATTGTTAGTGCACAACAGATAGCCGAACAGTGGCACTTTTTTTTTTTTTTTTTGCTAATTCATGGTTAGATAATACAATCAAAGATTTACAGAAATAGTCCGTGGATACGTTCTCCATTGTTGTGGACAGTGGTGCCTTGACTGATTGAGTTGATCTCATGTTTGATGTGGTGGAGGATGTTTCTGCCTTGACTGATTTGTGACTTACAAGTTGGAAGGTTTGGTGACAAAGGCTGGATAGAGCTTGACTAGAGATTAGTTCATGGGAACTTTTGTAGAAGGAATTGGAGAAATTATTTCCAGAAAACACCGGTTGGACGGCTTGTGATTGATTTTGGAAACTTTGGTACCTTGTTTCTATGCTAGCATATGTCTCAGAGTCAATTTTTTTTTTTTTAAATTATGTCAGACATACATTCTTCTTTAGTGGGAACAAAGTGTTCAACTTTGCTTCAGGTTTGCGGAATCGCAAATAGGCTGAGTTGTGGCGTAAAAGTTACAGGATTTGCTGTGACAACTGTAGCTTTCAAGAATCTCGTGGAGTTGATTTGGACAACTCTACATCTGGTTTTGGAAGCAATAAGTCCAAGAAGAACGACAGTTGTGACATTTCTCCAGGCCAGAAAAGAAAATGAGACCGAAAGGACAAGTTCTGCTTTGAAACAGTATGAGAATGACAAAAAGTTTAAAGGCTGTTCACTTTTGGGGTCCACCAGATATGTAGTACTTGTAGGAGACACTGAATACAATTAAATATTTAAATTAATGAAAGAAGGATAATGTAGGTATAGCCAAAGGTGGTTTAGGCACTTTGGCTTGGATACCACTTCAGGCCTTTGGGTTTGTATGAGTTGGAAACTACCCCAATTTTTTAGAGTGCATTTGCCAGACGCTAAGTTGGCATTTCCTATATGGGGCTAGAGGGTTCTAGGAATATGGTTTAGTCGAATTCCAGGAGGCGTGTGGTAGAACTCGGTGAGGACCAAATTTTATCTCATAGGAACTTAGTGTTTGGCTGAGTTCATGTTAAAGGTTAAGATTTCACGGGGTTAAGTTTTTAGTCTACAATGAACGTGTTCACTTTGACTTTAAGGTCAGAAGAGTGGTCTTAGAAAAGTTTTGGGATTTAGTGGTGATTAGGAAGTGTGTCATTTAGCAGAAGGATGGGGTGTTTTTTATCACCATAACTTGAACATACGTCGTGGCAAGTTGCTAAGGTCTCTCCTTAGGCATGGTGATGTGTGGCTGCATTGTGTGTGTACGTTCTGCAGTGGTGTGTTGGTACCCATGAAGCACAAGAATCACATGACACCCTGACATAATTTTCTAAAGTAGGACACTGACTGTTGTCGATTAAAAAAAATAAGCTGCACATTTATACCCTTTTCGACATCAGGAGCACGCAAATAGCTTTAGCTTTGCGTGCAAAACTATGGTCTATTGACATGATTTTACATTTGACTTGCTTCACTAAACTGATTGAAAGACCTCTACATTGTTCTGGACAAAATTGTAATCTATAAAGACAGTCCATACAATCACATTTCATATTTCTTCATAGGTTTTGCTAACAGACATGATAGAATAATATAAGGTTCAAATCAGGCAGAGGACAGTGTGCAATCAAGCCATTATCCATTGCAAGAAGTGTGATTTGTGGCCGAGTGATGTCATTACCTATTCAAGTAACTAATGTAATTTTTAAAAGTGCTACAGGTTGTAATATATCCTGCCCCATCGCCGCCCATAGAAAAGAACAAGACAACTGGTAGGGGGAAGGAATGATATAGTTGTTTTATCTTTAGTGAGAGATGGATTCAGAGATAGCAACTGGGGATAGGGCACGAAAAAATTGGTCGACACTTGACAGTGAACGCCTGAATGGGGCTTTAGTTTAGCTGAAAATGGCCCTGAACAGGCCAGCTAAAATAGCCGACAAAGCATATTACATACTTATTCATCTTCTTCCGTCTCTTTCCATCCAATCACCTCTTCCTTATCCCCCTTCTACTGTCTTTCTTTTACCATTTTCCTTTTCTTTCCTTATTTTTCTATCCTCTCTTTTTCCCTCCTCAATTTTGCAGCTAGAAGCATTGAAAAATGTAATTTTCAGGAGGTTAACGAAGTAGCTTAACTCAAGTGTTACAGCTGGTTTCAAAATGTGATAACTTGAGCAGAATGGCTTTGGCCTGTAATTACTTGTCTTCCTGTTTACATTCATGCGTTTGTGTTGCTAAATCTTTGCGCAGTCACATGTTCTAAGTGATGCTAGGGGTTGAAAGTCAGTTTGAATGCTACTGACAATTATGTATTCTGGTAATGCTTTAATGGTCATCACCTTTCTTTTGCTTTATTACTGTAGAATATTCAAACCAGTCAAAAGCAAGAAGCAGCAAAACAATGTAATTGCACAATAGCGGATGTTGAAAATGCTTTAGCAAAGTTTACCTGGGCAAAAGATGCTCAGAGAAAAATTGAAAAGTTAAAGGAAGAAGGCAAACCAATGCCAAAGAGCTTGGCTGAGGTATTTATCTCATTGCCTACATTTCTCATTCTTCATGTTGTTGACAGTGATTTGCTACAAGTGACAAACTATGTGCTAGTCGTGTTGGGTGAATGTTTTTGCTGGTTAGCTGAACATGGATACCTGTTTTTATCTGTATTATTCTACTTTGTCCCTGGCCAATGCATGGTTAGAAGGAGCATATCATATGTCATGGCTTGGGCATTGTAGTTTGATGTTATTGCATGAAATATTGACTCGTGATGGACCTGCAGGTTCAGAAGTTGATGGGATCAACCCCCATGGACGTTGCACGATCAAACTTGGCCAAGAGTGGAAAGATAAGTAGAAATGCGCCTTGTCCCTGTGGTTCCAAAAAGTTATACAAAAGGTACTTTTCTTCTTTAACAAGCATAAATAATTGTATTCAACATTTTCTGTGTATATCCAAATTTGATTCGATAAACACCGGAAATCCATTTTCTAAGATCAACTTTTGGAGAATTCAGAATATTAATTTTTATATGTGAATAGGGTAAATGATCAGTACATTAGATAATCCTCCTAAGTTACATGAAACTATTTTGCCCTGCTCATTTGGCTGGACGTCAGCTTAGATGGCAAGTGTATCAAATCTTTCTTAGCGTCGCATGTGAGCTGTAAAATTTCTGAGATTCTCTTAAGATGCCATACACATTATACTGCTTGCTTCATTGCTTACAGGTTCTGGGTTCATTAACTAGGCAGGTCCTTTCTGCTATAAAATCTTTACTTTGTTACAAATTTTGCCAATGTTGCTTTACGGGAGTGTGATGCCTACAATAATGACAAAAAGTATTTTGCAGATATTCCCAACCACATGTTCTATCTTGTCTGTAAATCTAAGCAGTATAATTTTATTTTTTTTATTTTGCTTTTTCTTTTGAAGGTGCTGTGGGAAGGACAAAAGCACTTGAAGGAGAAATATAGAGAAGGTATTAAACTTGCACAATGCTTGAGATCTGGACACAGTTGAAGGGAGCCTCTCATCATCCCTCGGTTAGGCTAGGCTATACTCTTTTACCAGCATGGATCTTAACTTGTGCTTGTTGCGGCCAGTTACAGTTAAACTGACATTTCCCACATAAGAACATTGCTCCTGAATGATTTTTAGCGCATAAACACGCACATTGTTATTTGCCTTTTTTTTTTTCTTTTGGCTGCGTACAATAAAAATGAAGAAGCTGGTAACTCTGCAAGTTTTGCTCTTTTTATCAAAACTAGTGTGGATCGTACGTTGCACGATAATCGTTATAATTTTTAAGAAATGTTACTATGATGATAATCTATTTGAAGACACATATATTATAACATTCTCGGACAAACTTTTATATTCGGTGAGAAATGCTTCTTTGATATTCTTTTCAGGCACAATGTTTTTTAAGATTAGAGAAATCTGTCTCGCACAATTTGTTCTAAAACTTTTGGAACATACCTATAATATAATATGCTTAATTCAAACATAGAGAAAATTAGAAGCTGAAATTATGAATACGGTGAGAATAATTTTTTATACATGTAAGTAGAGAAAGATACAAATGATTAATAATTGAAATTAAAGAGAACCTTATTGAATTAGGTATGTCAAAATGCAGATGTAGCATAACAAAGGTGTAAAAAAATGTCTTTCAAAAGCAACTATCCAACATTAAGCTGTGATATGAGGATAAAATGTTAGGTGTCATTGAAAAAACACATTGCTGTTGTTGAGTAGAATAATTGATCTTACTGAACAATTTAAAGTACAAATGGAGTTTGTTGCATTGTTGTTGATAAAATCATCGATAACATTAACTATATTTGCCATTCCATCTGCATAGTAGTAGTTATTATCAATGGCTTTGTTAAAATTGTATAGTATCAAAATATCGTTCATTCTATTGTCTACCACTTATTAAGTAACGAAATGTTGACAGAAAAGTCGTCATTCGTTTGAGCTACAAAACATTCATTTTGTAACCACAAACAAAATATAAGTTTTTTATGAAGATATTTGATTGCTCTTTTAAATTATGGCAGGTTTTTGGGATAGTTCTTTCTAAATTTAGTGATAAATGCTTTGGAAGAGGCTCAAGCATAATTATTAATATTTGACTTCTTAGATGAACCTGTAGATAAAAATAGCTACATGCAAATTAGAAATCTAAATCTTAATGGATTTAGCTATGTAGTATTCGTATATAATAAGACAAAATTAATGCTCGATAATAAATAAACATTAAACATAAAAAGGGAAAATGTACAATTCATGTAAGGGTCCAACTTCCATCGGTGCGACATACTTTATACACCATGAACATTGAGATTTCATCGTTCACAAGTTCAAATACACACGTGTCACATATTTGAAGTTGTTTTTCTCTAACGTAGCATGTCCAACCTATGGTGGAACATCGTACATGACAATTTGTTCTCAGATTTGTTCGCACTGGCCAATTGTGATGTGAACGATCATGAATTTGATTATTCTGAACAAATATTGGTAGATACAATCGAGCGAAAGCCCCAGGTACATACTACAAAATAAATTCACAAATCTATAAATAGCAAAATTTAGAATTATGTGAGAGCAATGAATATGAGAAATAGTTCATACATATAAGGCAAGAATGACACAATTTATAAGAGATTTAACTTAAAGAGGAGCTTACACTTTTTCAATGACCATCTCAATCCGCCTCTAGTGTTACTCGGAAAATAGGATCGCTATTACGTGAAATCTCAACCTCAAATGTAACAGACTCATAAGTCACTTCTACGCCTGAATTATCAAATATCGAAACATCGAAAGTAGAATTTCTGTTGTATTCAAAGATGATAACATAACCACTTTGTAAATTATAGTGGTCAAATAATTGTGGTCATCCAGCAGCAAGATACATGTTATCATCAACCATTTCCAATTGTATGTTACAAATAATTCCATCATAACCGATCAAATATATTGTATCACTAAGGTCATGTCCTGAGCAACATACAAAAGATCTAAGAAGCAACTATAAGAGGAAAAAAAAAAAAAAGTCTCACTATAAGAGAAAAAAGGGGAAAAAAAGTCTCGTAAAAATGTTATTTACTTTATATACAATTTCATTAATAATGAATAAATGTTAGCAAAGAGATTATTTTAAGACATATCAAACGAACATTATGGTCAATGAAGGTGTTATTACTTGAAAGAAACGGTGTGGTAGATCACTTCTATTTGACATAATATTTCTACTACAAAGAAAATAGATAAGCATCTACATTAAATTTTTTAGCTACAAGAATAATTGTTATTAATATAACTGAAATTGATGATAAGAAAAAAGAGTGCCAAATAAAAACAATGTAATAAATGAACTTACCATGACTCGAATTCCCAATATTGCTTGATATTTGTAATCTTCTTAACTTCCGAAAAAAATCTAAACCATAAGCAATTATGATAATACTATCTTCAAAACATAATTAGCAAACGTAACATTTTCGACAGTAGTTGGACAAAAACTTTACAAACTTAACAAAACCAACAAATAAATAAAATTTCAGAATGTAAATATACACATAAACTTTCGAAGCAAATAGCATCATAAGTTACAGACTGGCTAGATCTTCAAAGCTTAATATATATATATATATATATATATATATATATATATATATATATATCACTAAACTCCACATATATAGTCATACAAAATTACTATCATCTTCCTAGTATTCTAAGTCCTTATTCCTTCATCTCTGAACATAAGATTGACTTAGGAAATCGAAAATATTATTGTAATTTACCAAATATCAAAGAATGACTCAATTCACCAAGATTCCATGAGAATCAAGTTCTTATGTCAAGGCTCAATTTGAGCCAACTCTTAGATCGCAAACAAAAAAATGTTCACTCCTAACCAGTACGAAAGATACATAACCACAAGATAACACAGAGTTAAGCACACAAGAACTCACAATGAATGCAGCAGTAGCAACAATAATAATTGTAGTCATTTTTCAAATTCAGTTTAACACACAGTCTAATTGAACCATATGAAAAATCTTAAAAATTTCCAGAACATTTATAAATAAATACACAATGCCGACAGTAATTATGAATGCAATACACTATATACATGTACCAAATAATACTTAATGTATGCCACAAATTGATGATTTAACATGAAATTGTCTACATGTAAAATATAAAGATACCTCAAAAGATCAGAGAGAATGACCAAATTCACCAAGATTCCATGAGAATCAACTTCTCAGGTTAAGGCTCAATTTGAGTCATCTCTTAGATCGCAAACGAAAAGTTTTTCACTCCTAAGATAGTACGAAAAGAATATAGCCACAAGATAACACACAGTTAAGCACACAAGAACTCACAATGAAAGCAGCAGCAACAACAACAACAACAACAACAGTAATAATAATAATAATAATAATAATAATAATAATAATTGTAGCCATTTTTCAAATTTAGTTTAACTCACGTTCTAATTGAACCATATGAAAAATATTAAAAATCTCCAAATCAGTTATAAATAAGTACACAATACTATACAATAAATAATAATTGTTAAGTTCTAATTAATTTGCATTCTTCCAATAACACTTTTTGTTCATCACAAAATCCGATTACCGATTATTAAACCATAAACACGGAGGATAACTAATTGAGAATATAAAAGCAAAAAAAATAAAAAAATCATTTGAACAATTCTAAAAATTCCCTTAGTCTCATATGGGCATATAATTGAAGAATGAGAATTTGGTAAACTTTTATATTCGGTGAGCTACATCATAAACCACACACAATTCGAAATAAGAAATGCATCTTTGATTTTCTTTTCAAGCACAATGTTTTTGAAGATTACAGAAATTTGTTACACACAATATGTTCTAAAACGTTTGGAACATACCTATAATATAACATGCTTAATTCAAATATAGAGAAAATTAGAAGCTGAAATTATGAATAACAGACCGTGAGAATCAAGTATTCGTTAAAAGAAAAAAAAAAGAATATCTCAAACAAAGCAAGTATCAAATGGATATACATGTGAATCCCCTATTTTTACGAAAAATTTGCACAGAACTTCAAACACAACAAAAAGATAAGAATGAAAACTTAATAGCAAATATAAACTGCCAACATAAAAGAAAAAAAAATTTAAAGAATTATAAAGGAACATACTTGAGGTTCTGAAAAAATCCAATTTTTGAAGAATTTTTTGGTATTTTGGGAACAATTTGTTAAAGTTTCTGAAAAGAAGTAAAATTCAACTTAAAGACTGACAATAAAAATAGAGCAAATATACCCGAGGTGACCAAACTCGAACTTCTTTCGAGTTTTGACGACATTTTTGGATTGATTTTGTAAAACTTGCAAAAAAGAAAAAAAAATATCAGTATTAAACAACAAAATATTATTGCACGAAATAATAAAAAGAACAATAAAAAAACAAAGAAGCAAGAACTCGAACATTCATAACGAAAAATAGAAAAAAAAAAATCAATTTATTAAAACCATAAAAAGAAAAAAGAAAATATAAACATTAAACAATAAAACATCATTGTACACAATAGTAAAATATACAGAAATTGAAGAAATTGAAGGTTTATTTCTAGATTTCTACCATATTTTAGGATCGATCTGCTAGAACCTTGCAAGAAGAAACAAAAAATAAGGAATTCATGGAACGGAAGATGGAGAAAGAAACCATGGAAGAGTGTAGAAAAATGGATGGTGCGTTGGAAATCAAAAGATTAGAAAAGGAATGGACATGTGACAGCAATACATACAAAAATGAAGGGGGAAATAAAGTCGAGAAAATGTGTTATGTTAAAAAAATTTAATGTTGCATGGCGTCGGCATTAGGTCAGAAATGATGTCGTATGAATAGTGTTACAACTTTGTAGTGAAGTGGTGTAATCTACTATACAGTTGCATCAGAATTTTCTTGACAAATACACTATACAAAGTTCAATGAATCCATGCAATTTCAAATCACAGAACATAAACTAAGCATAAAATAATTGAAAGAAATCACATTAAGTAGAAGAACAATTCAGTAATCACACAAATGAAAGCTATTAAAAGGTGACATAGTAGAATTTGGTATACCTTAAGAAATTATCTCCGATGTAATGCAAATAAAACTTTAGTATTGAAGCAGATAAAGGGTGTTTTATGTTGATTTCTAGTAAAACAATTAGAAATAACTTAATATAAGGTGGTGTTAAATAATAAAATTATTCAGAATGAGATTATACCTTTGAAAAGCCCTGCAATGCAAGGTAGACAGTAGCCAAAAGAAGAAAATAGTAAGTAGGATAAAATGTTCTAAAATCCAGAAATTAAGAAATCCATCAACGGTGAGGAGAAAATCAACGAAGTAGGATCGGATATGAGGGTCACAGAATAAACTTCCAATAAATGTAACTATAATAAGTCGGTAATAATTGAAATGACGAAGAACACTTAGTTATTGGCCAATATGACGGATTTACTATCAATAAATAATTATTTTCCCCATCTTGCTTTTCTTTCTTTTGCTTATCAAGGATTCATTAGAAAACTTCTTTTAAAAATTCACTATACGTGCACATATTATTCAATGATTTCATCACTTTATGCTCGATCTTTTTGAATCCACCCTCCTCATCTTTTTTTTTTTTTTTTAAATTAAATTTATTTTTATATTGGTTCATCATATATTAGTATATCAAATAACAATTAGAGAAATCAAACCTAACAAAATACTTTTGTTACATTTATCAACTTCAAAAGCATTAAAATATTAATGATACGAAAAAAAATTAAAAGTTTTTGTGGAAGGGTAAATAATTGCAGGAAAGTAATATCACGGGATGTAGAAAAATATTTAATAAACGTGAAACTTCGACAAGAAACTGATGTGAGCCTATAAATTTACAATAACGTGCTCGTATCAAAACACAACTAATAACTCGAAAGCTCAATAGAAGCATAAAATAGAATACATATAACCATCATTAAACTTCACATGTACAGCCATAAGAAATGACTATCATTTCCTTTGCTGAGTCCTTATTCTTTGATCTTTCAACACAAACCTATGGCTTAGCATAATGATAAAAAAATCTAATAATTTAATACAGAAAAATAGATAACACAATGGAGATCTAGAAAATTAGAAATCACCAAAGAGACTCGTAAAAAAATTTCATGTTGTCGACTTCAAATTAATTGAGAACAAAACTTAGTTTGTAGTTTGTCTAGAGGAAAATAGCTCTTATACTCCTAAAGCTTAAAGAATGCAATCTTTCATAGAAGTTAATGAAAACACCTTTTAGTTCATGCAAATTAACAACCCTAAAGTCAGCAAAGCTATATCCAAGTATCTCATCCACATCCACATCCACATCCACATCCACATGAAATTCAATAATTGATAAAGTTATGAGATTTTAGCTAAGTCGTAAAATATGGAGGTTGTTGTACAATTAATTGATGGCTCAACGTTGTATATGATAAATGCTGGAAGAGGAAGGAAGAAAAAAAGAGAGAGATTGCACGGAGACAATTTTTTTTTTTTTTAATAATAAGATGTACGTAACGAATTAGATAACATAGCATTGGTATAGAACTGTACAGAGATTCTTAAGCATAACAATCTAGCAGAAATCTAAGAAACTATTTACAATTATCAACAACTTTTAGTATAGTCTAGAGCATATGAATCCTTGTATGAGATGCATCCAAGTACCACTTTTTATTTTTTGATAAAGAACAAAAGGAGAATGAAGAAGGTAGAAACAAGAAGTCTCATTAATATTTGCAACTACCATTATAATTCTAGGGACACCATCTACAACTCCTTGAGACTTAACCAAATATAACACAAGTTACTGCTTGAAGGAGTTGTTTCTCGAGACTACTTTGCTTCCATCATAGGGAAAGATTTCTTTGATAAATTACCAAAAATTGAAAAACATAAATACTAAGAAAGAGTAAAGAGGATCCAGAAAACTTAGTATAGAAGTTTGATGAAAAATAATTTTCAACAAATTATGAGCTATCTCGTAAAGGAACCTATAGAATTCCAAAGAGTCAAGTAAAACACACATTCTCACAAAGAATGCGCGAGAAAAACTTAAACTAATGAAGGCAGAAACAAAAATAGAGAATCCTATACTATCAAGAAATAGAGCAACCCCATAAAGCAAATGAAGAAAAACTCACCATATGTACTCAGCAATAATCTTTTCTGTAGAGTCAGAGAGATTCAGATTAATGAGATGAAAGCATGACATTATTAGTGATAAATAATAGGCGACGCCATTGACATTACGTTTCTTTATGACATTCATTAATGAAATTAGGGATTGGAAAGAAAACCTAGCGGAAGAAATGAATGGATTTTCATGGCCAACATGAAAGAAAGAGTATCAGTAGTACAGTAGGGGCTGCATGGATGGTTGTGTGGGGAATAGAGTAAATAGGCGGAATTGTGATTGCGTGTAAAAATGAAGAAAAAAACAACCGGGGAAGAAAATGGTAAACAAAAATGAAATTACACATATATGACGTCAGCATCTCATCATGATGATGCCTTAACAATAGTAACAAACTTCCATCTTTTATATATTGTAGTGAGTAAAGCTATATACTCTCACTTTTAAGTTGATTATATGTTACTAGATGTTCTATCTATATGTATTTGGATGATCATTGGTCAAGTTGCAAATTGAATTATTCTCCAAAAGGCAAAGAAAATGAGGAAAATTCTGAATACTTGAGGATGTTCAACGAGGAAATGAATTCTTGCATAGCCTATCATCTAATATGTACTTATAACATCAACGGCCAGCAAATAAAAGCCGTATCAGGTCAAGCAATTGCCAAACCAGTCATCATCTTATCCTCGTGTCTTACATTTTATGTTAAGTCGAGCACGTACCAACGTTTCGAGCGTGTAACAACATTTTTCAACTCGATTGCCTACAAGGCAAAGTTTCATGTTATTAAGTGCTTTATTTCTCTCTGGTTTTCCGCTAACTCAATTACCTTGAATACCCTAAGACGCTTTGTTTTATACTTGGGACGCAAATAATCTTTATCATTTAGCCCTTTATTTTTTTTCACAAAATCTATTATCAAAAAATGTATATCAAACATGTGCTTAATATCCCTGGCATTACTCTAAGCAAAATATACAAACTCACAGGAATGCACGAGATAGAATCCAATTTACTTGTATATTTAGATTGCCAATCGGTGAACTAATTAGTGCAAGTAATTTGGGATTAAATTCTAAATTCAATTAGGTATCTATTATGCTTCAACTATGGACTTTCGATCTCAAATTGGTTGGATAAAGATCAAGCCCTTGTTTAGTTGAACGAAGAACTTATGCACACACAAGCTAGCTGGAGCTAGTGAGCCTTAACCAGGTTCAACATACTATGCCTCCACTCCTTTTATGCAAGTTCCATTGCAGTCGAGGAATTGAGAGCATGGAACTCGAATCACCAGCCATTTGTTTTCTTCACATCTCATGTAAATTTTCCAACTTCCAACGAAACAAATTTGTTGAGACTTCTCTCGTATGAAAATTCGAATCCAATTTTCAAATTTGAGTTTGGTTTGTGGAAATTACACGGATTGGGTTCTATGCTGGGCATGGTTTTTAGTTTGGTTGGGTTTAATTTAGGATTGGACTTTGAGTGGAGTTCAGAGATTGTACTTGGATTTAAGATTGGGTTTGTGTTGTGCTTTGTTTGGGTTGGGCTGGGTTTGGCAGTTAAGCTTGTTTAAAGAGGAAATTACAAAAAACCAGGTGTTTAAATATTACTTTTTAAATATCAAGTCTAAAATTTATTTATGCAAAAATCAGGTAATATATTAAAATCCTAATTAATATCCCTAATCTTCCTCTCTCCATTTCTCTTGTCTTTCTCTCTCTCCATCACTCCTAGAATGGTGCCCTCTCGTCACTTTCTTCTTCCCCCCTCTCTTTCTCTCATCTCTATCTCTCTGTGAGTGGTGCTGCAGTGAACGATCACTGACCGACGAAGACACTCTCAGGCATGGAGAAGCCACGCACAGAGACTCTGCCTAGATCGGTGGTGGTGGTGGTTGTTCATCGTCGTTGCGCACGGCTTCTCTGTGCCTGATCGACAATGGTGGTTGTGATGCTCAGATAACGATCGCCTCCACATTTCACTATGTAGCGGTGCTTGGCAGTATCTCAACGCTGTCGTTATTCTTTTTTTTTTGTGGTAGTGTTTGCGTTGGGGTGTGGTGTTGGTGTTGGTGTTGATGTTGATGTTGGTTGTGTTGTGGTACAGATGTGGTGTGGTGATGTTGGTGGCCGTGGTGATGATGGCGGCAACGGGGTGATGGTAGTCAAAAGTGGTTGAAGTTTTAGTGTTGGTTATCTGTGACAAAGTATTGGGTTATCTGTGACTAAGTATTGGGTTATCTGTGACTAAGTATTTAACTGTGACCTAAAAATTTGACAATATGTGACCAATGAAATTAATCATGACCTATAATTTTTTGAATTTGTAACCTCGAAATCATCAGTGAGTAATTAATTTGCTAATATGTGACCAATAAATAATTGTGACCTATAATTATGTATATGTGACCATTAATTTTATAATTATGACCTAATTAATTACCTAATACCGGAGTTTTGAATTGTTAAACTATCTACCTGACTTTTGAAACAGTGTAAACCATACACTTGAAATATGAATTTCTCCTTTGTTTAAATTTGGGTTGTGTTTTTCTAGTTTGTTTAAGGATTGGGTTTGGTTTAAAGTTTGTATTGCGTTTGGAGGTTAGGCTTGGGTTTGAAATTGGGTTAGGTTTAGAGGGATCTATTTAGGATTAGGCTTGGATTTGGAGGTTTGGTCTTGGTTAGGTTGGGTTGGGTTTGGCAGTTAAGCTTGTTAAAATTTGGGTTACGTTTTAATGGATCTCGTTAAGGATTGGGCTTGAATTTAAGTTTGTATTAGGTTTTAAATTAGGTTGGGTTTGGAGGAATCTGTGTAGGATTAGGCTTGGACTGTGAATTGGGTTTGGGAGCTAAGCTTGGGTTTAAGTTTGTATTGGGCTTTGGAGGTTAGGCTTGGGTTTTGGGTTGGAGGTTATGCTTGGGTTTTGGGTTTTGGAGGTTAGGCTTGGGTTTTGGGTTGGGCATGGGATTGAATTTGGGCTGGGTTTCGATGGTTTTGGGTATAATGTAGTGTTATTTTTGAATGCTTTAGGTTTGGGCTTTCAATTGGATTAAAAGGGTCCGAGTTTGGTTGGGTTTTGATGTATTTGGGTTGGAGCTTTAATTTGAATTTGGGTTGTTTGGAGATTAGGCTTGGGTTTAAAATTGGGTTGGGTTTAGAGAGATCTGTTTAGAATTTGGCTTGGATAGGGAGGTTGGGCTTCAATTGTGAATTGGACTTGGTTTAAAGGATTTGAGTTTTTTGGAAGCTAGGCTTCAGCTTGGTTTGCATTTAAGTTGGGTTTGGGTACAATGTTAGGTTATATTTGAATACTTTGGGTTTAGGCTTTCAATTGGATTTAATTGGGTCCAAGTTTGGTTGGGTTTTGATGTAATTGGGTTTGAGGTTTTAGGGTGTGTTTGATGAATATTATTGATGAAAGAATATATTTTAAATAGTCATATGATGTGAAATGTGGTTAAAGAGTAAAAATAGTTATTGATATGATGGAAAATACTATTTTATTGAAGAATGTGTGGTTGAAAATGAGTTTTGAAAAAATGTATTTTGAAAGAACGTGTACCAAACATGGGCTTAGATTGTTTGGAGGTTAGGCTTGGGTTTGAAATTGGATTGGCTTTAAAGGGATCTATTTAGGATTACACTTGGATTGGGAGGTTAGGCTTGGTTTGTAAATTAGATTTGTTTTAAGGATTTGGGTTTTTGGATGTTGGGTGGTTTGCATTTAAGTTGGGTTTTGGTTTCCATTTGGGTTGGGTTGCTTTGGGTGTTGGTTATGGTGATGTCGCTGAGGTGGTGGAAAGTTTCAGTGGGAAGGTGGTATAGTTGCGCAGCAGTGCAGTGCCGTTCCAAAAAGTTGCTATGGGATTATTGATAAGGATGAGGATGAAGGTGATTTGAATTTTTGGTGGTGGTTATGATGTTGGCCTTGGTGGTGAGAGTTGTGATTTTGGTAATTGGTGATCTTAATTTTTGGTGCTCATACTCAAGTACAAACTGATTTTGGGAGAATATTAGAGAAGATCTAAATGTTGAAAGCTTATTGATCAAGAAGGAACAACTGCCAGAGGAGAAATAGATGTTTAAATAATTTCACATGGTTACCAGTGGTTGGGTGAGGTGATGATGGGCTTAGATTGTCCGTGGTGGTGGTCTGTGAGATCTGCAAGCGAATCAGATATGTAATATGTTTTGGTCGGGATGTGGTGGTGGTTCTTACAGCGACGGTGGCGAATCAGGATAAGAAGAAGAAGCCCGCGGTCGTGCCCACGAGCGGATGCAATACAACCGCCGCTTCATCACTGTAGTTGTTGGCTTTGGCAAGAAGAAGTCATCAAATTCATCCTGAAAGTAAATTGGAGGTCATCAATAGTTGTCTTAGAAACATGGATTAGTTGTTTTTCTTGTTTGTAATGATAGTGTTGTTAGTACTATAAACTGCTGTTTCGGATTTTGATTGTAAAACACCATTACCTTACCATCATTTGGGTTATTTAATTTTGGAATATGGATGCTCATTATATATGCATTTCTATTTGAATTAAAAAAAATCTTTCCGCTTTTCACGTTTCTCGCAAAAATCACCTCATCCTACCCCCACAAGCCTAGATTCCGTTTCAATTTCCCTGTTCGTTATGCAGTCTTCTTTTGGCATTTCCCCAATGAATCATGCATTAATCAATACACAAATGGAATGCATTTTCACATTTGTGTGGGTAGTCGTGTTTTAACAGCTTTTTCCTGCATTGTTTTAACGTAAAATTGAAAGTCCGAACAGTCGGTTGTGGTGTTAGCGTTTGAATCTGCAATTTGAAATTCAAGAATCTTAAAAAGGTAATGATCCCCTTAATGGGTTGTGATGTTGTTCTGCTGTGTACAAATTTGTTTATGGTGATCTTCTGTGATCAAGTATGTGTTTATTGTGACTGGTTGTGACCGATTATGACTCGTTGTGATCGATTCTGTGTTAATTATGACTGGTTGTGACTTGATCACATATCGTTACAATTAAGATTGAGTTGGTCACATACAGTTACACCGATTATAAATTTGATCACAATTAGTCACGGATGACACGCCGTGACTTGATATTTTTAATTTCTGAAAAAAAAATTGCAAGGTAGGGATGTGGTAGGTGGATCCATGGATTGGGGGTGTGATTTCCAGTTTTTAATAACAGGAAATTTTACAGGTCACATTTTATGTTAGTAGTTACAGGTAACAA